>JPKZ01000530.1:29670-101829 GCA_000803305.1 Toxocara canis
GGAGGAGGGGTGAGGGGGAGGGGGAAGGGGAAGAAAGAAATCCTAGTGTTATCCATCAAAATTTATAGTTCTGCAAAATTCCTTCAGACCACCATTACGTACCTCAATGCTGCAGATCAAAATACGTGTTCCATTACTGATTCATGTTTCTGTTACTGCCTTTTATTTTTTGTCCAAAATCTGCAGTAAATATGGTGCTCAAAGGGGAGCTTAGAATGTGCAACCATGCTCATGTAAAGAGTGTTCTATAAACACAAGTTGCACATTCATGAATCTCTTTCGAGAATAAAATCATTTATGAGCATTGTTGTTTGAAGTCACTTGATGCAAAGTGCTCGGTAAGAGACCGCGCTGCCGCTGTTGGAAATTTCATTCACACGCTTCTTGATCGAAAGAGTGTAGTAATGTCATACTGAGGCCGATTTTTTTTTTACGGCGAAATGTGCATGCGCTCACAAACATCGTCCATTGCGTAGTTCCACGACTACCAGATGCAACCCATCGGAAATTGCCATTCAGTTAGCACAATTTCGATTCAGGCCTTGCTTGTCGCGTACGCACCAATGATCTCTAGCGTAATTCATGTCTCTTATCACGGTAACACGCTTCTTCGGCTCATCATTAATTGTAGCTATAGGAATGTGCCACCAGTTAGGGAATCCTGATGAGTATACCGAGTCCGAAGTTGCCACGCACAAATTGTTTCTGCTTAGCATAGCTGAATGCCCTTTAAGACGGAAAGTATTTGGTTTCTCATTAACCAACCCAGGCAGAAAATACATTGCTTCTCAAGGCATTCCTTCTGTTGGGTAGACTCTCCTCTTAATATTTATATCGTAAAAGAACTAGCGGGTTTCTAGACGCGCTGGTGTGTCAAGTGAAAAGTACAGGTCTCGAATACTGATTCATTAAGCACGAGAGTTTGCTTATATCATCTCGTTTGAGATGCATCATAAGTTGCCAAGTGAAATTTTATTGCTTTAAATGTAGCGTTTATCACGTTATTTCATAATTCACATCCAGAACGGGCTTTTGAAGCACGAAAGTAGCATTTGGGACGCGATAATCGCTGTGCTCAATGCGATCATTATGGGATGTGTGTGAATCAAAGCCGCATGATTCATGTGTGTAGTATCGTTGATGACAATCGTGTGCGTAGAAACACATCGATTTCCATTATTCTTCCTGCCACTTCCGCTTGCCTCACTCTCACAGTTAAGTTGATCGTCCGTCGTTACCGCTGCTATTGATTCATTTCTCGTTTCCACTCAAATCGGAAAGCCGGACGACGTCGAATTAGGCCGCCTGTGCTTCGCCTCCACTGGAATAAGCCGCCTTCTAAGCATGACGAGAAACTGATGCTACCATCGGCATAGTCCCCCACTCCCTGCTTCAAAAAACCGTGCAGTACCATGATCGATTTCTATATTGAAAATTCCACCCGCAGAACCTCAAAAAACAGCTTTCCCCAAATGCGACTATGCTCTCAAATTCCCACATCTCCGCTCTTTCCCCCTCCATCGTCACGTTTCCTCCTCCAGAAACAGTGAACTTCAGTCTGCCTGGACGATCGCCGAATGGCTATCACTTAAAACGTGCACGAAAAAATTCAATTAGTGGTCTGTTTTATTTGCTCCTCTTTCACATGCGCAAGGATTTTATATGTATCGAATCAATACAAAACATTGCCACTTCCAGTTCGTGTATTCTTTCCGTCGGTGGCTTCGTTTAAGGGATCGCGATATGTTTTTATTTTGCACTGTTGCTCACTGTGTGATTGTCTTAATGAACAGCTTTTACGTAATGCCACAGATTTTGAAATATGGCGCTATATTAGCTACAGGAATAAGTTATAAGTTTTCATAAGTTTTATAAGTTTTCATCGAGTTCTCAAGTTTTGCACAAAGTTTTCATTAAAGTACAGATTTTAGTCTTCAATCTCAACGGCAGTAAAATTCGCTTCATAACTGATATCTGAACAGTTAATGTGCAGATTCCTGCCGTGTATAGCAAATGGTGTCACTCGTCGATATATACGCAGTGGTTGTAATCAGTGGCAAGCTTTAACAGTGATGGTTACTTAGTTTGACATCTCCACAGCCTGAGATGTCACAGAATAACGATGAGGACTGCGGCAGCGTAATTACGCTTTCTGGTTTTGCAGATTCCGCGTTTCTAAACGACAGCAGCTTACAGGGAAAAGGAAGAGTGTTTACTGAAATCAGTTAGTTGAAAAAGAAAGGTATCTTCGTTTCAGACTGTTAACGCTTCGACCGTGAAATAGTTTTGAACGCAGTAAATGAGAGGAGTTGAATTGACAAATTCAATGAGTCTGCAATTTAATAAGCTCTGCGCAAGAAACGATCAACGATCGTCTTATGCCAGTTTTCGCTCATCTTCTTCCCACCTCTTGGTGGATTGATAAGCTACCGTTACCTCTTCCCTCGCCAGGCAAAGCTGCATGTCCGATACTGTACGAGATGCATCCATCCGATATTAGTTGTTCTGTACACGAATGTTTCATCAGAGTGCTGTTTTGAAGAGAGCGACTTACAGGACATTACTGGGAGTCAATCCGGCCAATGGGAGGGTGCACGCGCGTTTTGCCAAGCAGTCGCAAAGAGCCGAGGAATCACCTTGAGAGGTGGGCCAGTCTACTAGGGAAGAGGTCGGTAAGCGATTTGGCGTGGAAGTCGGGAGCAGCGGGAGACAACAGTTAAAGGTCGGTGGGGAAGCAAAAAGCAAAGTACGCTGTTGTAAGATGCGCATTTTCCAAAAAAATGCCTTTTCAAATAATCACCCCTCATTTCGCCTATAGTGGGTTGCCTTAAAGCATCTTTTAATGAGTCCGTTCGCATTAATTTGTAAAGCTAACGATTGAAACAATGGACCGACCGATTTTCCTCTCTTGCCGAATTCTCGCCCCAACAGCATAAATATCAGACCTTCGTTTCTAACTCTCCCCATCAACCAGTAGACGCCAACTTCACCGGATTCAGAAGGAAAGGTACATAAATGCATCAATAAGAGATGCAAAAGCTGACTGTACTTCTGGGCCTCAGCTATTAAGCAAGCAAGAGCTGAGGATGAAATAGTTGAAGTCAAACTCTTTGTTAAGCCAACTGTTCCATGGAAACTGGTGTTCCTAGGAAGCACTGAGATATATTGCATATACGATTTTCACCTCTGCAACTAAGATGCGCAACTTCTACCATTAAGAGCGTTACGTGTTATCTCGAAAATATCTGCATCTTATATTATACACTATACATTACATAAATATATATATATATATTTTATATCCTGAGGCCTTTAAAGCTTTGTTTTTCTGCCTTTCTCATACACTCCTGAGCGTACATATTTCTGTGTGTTTCTCAAACTTTTTAAACTTTCGAAACTTTACTTAGCTGTCTAGTAATATTATTTGTGTCTACAAGAACACACGACTCTCAAAATTTGCTCTCAAATTTGCTCTCAAATTTTGCTGACACAGTGATAGTTTTGTTTATTTTTTGGAACTTTTCAAACTTTGTTTAGCATTCTACTAGCGCGTTTCCGTGACCATAGTTACATGTTAGTTAGCGGGTCAACTTTATTTCTCATATATCTGTGGGACTGTAATTCTTTCGTTCATTTTTGAGACCTTCCAAGCTTCATTTGGCTATCCAACCATATATTTTTGAGAGTACAAGTATGTGCAAGTAAAAGTAGTGACCTTGTATCTCATACATTTCTTTAGCTATAACGTTTTTGTTTTCTTCTGAAACTTTTCAAGGTTTCCTTATCCAGTCAAAGTGGACACTCAAGATTTGCTTACCTCGTCAAAGTGGGCACTCATGACACCCTAAGTACATTTGTTAGCAGATTTTGTACATTATACCCTAAGTACACATTTGCTTTTCTCACTAATTTGTGGAAATGCACTATTTTTTCTCATTCTTGAATGTTTTCAACAACTGTTTATCTGCCAACTGTTTTATTTTTGTGATCGTTAGCATAGAAGTGCATGTATGGATTACGTTTCTCAACTACTTCTGGCACCATGATATTTTTGTTTATTTCTAAAGCTTTTCAGCCTTTCGAAACTTGGCTTAGCTACCTACCCATGTATTTTTCAGCGCCACTTGGTGGAGCAAATGTAAGGCAACCGAAGGAAAGCCAATTAATATAATGAAACAGTCCTATCTTGAACTGTTCACGAAGAGAGTAGAATTCACACATGGAAGTGCGCTTTACTTTTCCTACCGCCAACTCTCAGTGTTACTTGACTTGCATCGACAATCTTTGCCTTTAAGAACGAGACCAAGGTGATGGGCAATTTGTTTCTAACAACGCTAATTGAAAGAAGGCGAGCATAGAGTCTTCTATCCGCAACCAGCTATTCAATGCAATCTCGAAAGATAGCACCATTAAGGAACGAGGATCATAAACGAGTTCAAACAGCTAATTGGACTACTACGATCTGTAATACCAAACTCAGATAAGCCAGATATGTCATCAGACGGAAGGACAAAATATCGGGCCCCAGGCGATCGATCTGGCTCCCTTTCGAAGTAATCACCTCACAGATATCTATGAAGCGCTAAGGTCGCTGGAACGACAAAATTTTCATCATTGGCAGAGGATGCAGAACGTAGACGGCTGGGTGAAGCGTTGGTCTCGATTGGGTGTCTACCCAATCGAGACCAACGCGAAGTATAACGTGACTGAAGACCCGCAATCGGTATAAAGTGGATAGAAGGGTAGGAATTGCAAAATATACAATAACGGCAGCAAACTCGACACCTTCTTTGCATCGACAGCAGAATTTCTGAGTACCCGAGATGCCTGTGGACAGGAATGAGCTCAATGTGAGGTCGTACAAAGTTCTAATCGCTGATTTTTTTTGTGTTGCAGTATGCTTCACCCCTTATCGGTTTCTTCTTGTTTGCGCCATGTTCGCTGTTATAGATTTAAACGAATAGATGTTCTAAACTTAACCTGAAGTAGAAGTCGATCCGCTGCTACTATATTTACAAGCAGAACGGGTATCCTCATTGTATGGCATTTGATCTAAGCGAAATAAATCCTCTATGCTCGTTAGTACAGAGGCGTATGTCCAGAGTTTTAAGGCTTTAATTTTACGTATTTTTTCGCATTAAATTTTCTATACATCCTTTTGATTGCAAAAATTGTTTGCCTTTTCTCACCATAGAAGTGGAGACCACGAACAAAGCGGATCAGGAGGAAATTTTTAATACGTTTGGATAACGGAATTTCTTAGATATGAAACCTAGTTGAAAATTGTTGGGCTTACGCGTTGATGCACTTATGTAAAATTAAATGCTCTGCGCCTATTAAGTATTCGTCTAGATAAACGTCACGATCGTCCAACTAGTCTGAACGGTTTATCAGTTTCAGTCTGTGAGAGATTATTACTCACGCTAACTTTAACGCGTCCTAAACTTGCTGCTCGAATTCCCTTGTTTTTCAATGTAGTGCCGCTATTACGAAGTTTTTTTCGGAAAATTCTACATCATTTTTAATAGTATCTACGACTTTATGTCAGCAGTTCGCTGTTTCTGAGGCAAAAATTATGTGCGATCAGATAGGTGCAATCAGAAAAAAATGATCATATTATTTTGGAAAGCGACCTCATACGGCTCAA
Source organism: Toxocara canis (assembly GCA_000803305.1). Lineage (NCBI taxonomy): Eukaryota > Metazoa > Nematoda > Chromadorea > Rhabditida > Toxocaridae > Toxocara > Toxocara canis. The sequence continues at coordinate 35,318 of JPKZ01000530.1, forward strand.
TGTCAAAATCCGTTCCACAACGTTCCGGCTTAAAATATGCTATTGGGAAAATTCTTTAAAGCGTTTCGTAATCTACTGAAAGAAAGTTGACGGAATATATTTTGCCCAGTGGACAATGTTTTCATCTCGATTTATTGCTTTTTTGCCATCCAAAAAGACATCCTCCAAATTACTCTCTCTGCATGTTCAGCATGGGATTCATGAAGGAGCAGCCATTGTAGTAAATTATCATCGACTGTAATCGACATCTACCGCTTGCCCAGCCAAACTGTTCTCAAGTGCAAAAACTGAAAATGTGCGATTGTATCGCTTATTCTGCAACGGCTCTTCACTGTAATGTTTTATTTCCGTGACGTTTCGCCGTTTTTTAAAACCATCTAAACATTTACTGCTGCACTTTATAGGATCTTATCTGGTGAGTGAATCGTGCGCTCAACAAAATTTAGATAACTCTTCACAGTCGTAGTTTATCAGGAATGAGTTCCGTCAGCATTGTTGAATTTTTTTTTGAAAAATGTATGATTTTCTCCGGCGGAAAGGCGCGTTTCTGAAAGCTATAAGTGACTGAAAAGTTCACAACTCATAAGCTGCTGAAGACTGACGAATGCACACTTGATGCCATTGTAATACTTTAGAGGATTACACGGATTTGGATGCGTACTATAACGCCGACAATTGCTACCCTGAAAACACCAAAAAATCTTTTCACTTCACTCGTCTACTAAATATTTCAGTAATTTGCTCGCATATACTTTTTCTTGACGTCACTGTTGCAGCTAAAAGTTGTTTATGTACGCTCCCACTGTAAATTCCTCCCGTGAACGCTCCAATTAGTTTAGATGTCATGTTATCGAAAACGAATGTCGGAAAGAAATCTTGACACGGATTTATGTTTTTTTTGAACCGGAAGCATAATGCGAGCAGTCCATTTCAGTAAACTCTACTTCTTGGCACAATGACCATTAGTTCGTTCGAGTTAATGTTTAGTGAATAAGGTTTATTATAAAGTTGTCTGATTGTCCACCCGCCTTGTTTTCTCCAAGAATGTATTCGTCTTTCCGCCTGATTTCTGTATCATTAAGGAGATCATGTTTCTAAGTGAATCACGGTTGCTGCTATTCATTTTTTCGACAATGTTTGTTTTCTAGACCATTTTTGCATTCACGCCATTGTACCTGGTTTTTTTTCGAAATCTTTCAATCGTATGGTCTTCTTCCAAGAGAATATGTAATATGCCGAAGTAGCGTTCTAAACCAGACGGCTCTCAGAGACCTCCTTGGAGAGCAAATGAGTTGAGAAATGTCCCCACAAAGTTATTGCAGTATGATTCGGGGGAAGGGGGAGGGGGGAGCACAGTATCGCTGAGGGAAGAGTCCCGCCATGGAAGGAATCCGTTGCACAGCAGCCTTGCCACGAAGGAAAAGTGACAAAGGAAAACGTCGTGGAATTGTTCCTCATGGGGTGACTACAGAACATTGCGCTGAATCACGGAAAAGACGCCACTATGTTTCAATGAAGGTGGATTTTTGCAGTCTAAGATTATCGTTATACGAATTTGTTAGCGAAAAGTTCCCCGTGTTCGTTTTTTTCGTTTTCGTTTTTTATGGTGACTTCCACGTGCATTCCAGGAGTCATGCCACATTTTTCTGCATCAACCTCTCCCCTACAGTCACGCATCCGAGCGTGCTGCCACACTGCAACACACAGTCGATTGTTTCTTCTCACTAAATGCAAACTGTGCTGAGAATGCCACTCGTTAGCCAAGGCCACTACAAAGCTGCGAACTGACAGTGTGACATAACGCATGAAAAAAGAGGCACACTTCCTCTCTTCAGACATTATTTACAGAACAAGTATTATTCATCTAATTCCGATTTTAGATCGAAGGTGTTTTCGCGACAGTGTGGTGTAATTATGAGACTGTGGATGTGTTTTATGCTTTTCCATGCGTTCATTTCGTAAATGTGCATAGTGATGATCACGAGAATGCGCACCGCATCCAAATATAAGCAAAGATTGCGCTTATTTCTTTTTTTTTTTGAAGTTGAACGCTTGCGTGGGTTCGTCCGATAGTCCGGAGCCAAAATAAAACGTCTTCCACGCGATCTATTTATCCATTATTGGCCCATTCATCTCGCGACCGGTAAAACCAAAAAGCAGCACTTTCAGCTCGCCCACATATGACGTCCATATTTTCCATGGCCCATATGTAATATGCCGTTTCTGAACGTACTGCTCAGCAGGTTGCCCTTGTGCGTGAAAGATATGTCCAGTTTCGTCTTGCCTTAAAAAACTTTTGCACAATTTTGCAGTTGTTGCGGTTTCGCTCTGAATTCCTTTGATAAGGATGCTCATATACGATGAGTTTGACTGTTTGGAAGTGAGCCACCGTTGAACAGCTGTTAAAAAACATTTGAAACTGACGAGACTTTAGAAAAGCTGCTTATGGTAGGCAAGGAAATGTGGCATACGGTAATATCGATAAGAGGTTTCCGTCACACAAAAGGAAGTGAAATGCAAGGGACTGGTTCGCAGAAACGACAAATTATATTACGGTGAATCAAGGTGCTCAGAGAATTTCAGAAACGATCGATGAAAATAAAACCCATTAAGGTAAAGCGCATCTGTCCTCTCTTTAGCTAACAACGCATGTGTCAACATGAAGACGAATTTCAACTTGAGAAAATTGCTGAATTTTCACTTTCGCTTTAGCCCAGTTAAAAGATATGGTGCAGTTTTATGAGGCGTTTTGAGCAATGCACACTGTGCAAAAATGGCCTTACTAGTTTGTTTACTCTACATTGCTTTCACTGTTAGGTGAGCCCTTTAGGTGTTTTAGTAATTTATCCGATCAGGCGAAATCTTTTTATGACCATACTGGCAGCCGAAGGGTCGAAAATTTACGAGAAGTTTTTTGAAATTAATTAACAGTCTCCGATAACTATCGCTATGGTCAAACTTATTATCGCTCATCTAATCGACGTAACACAAACAAGCGACTTCTCTATTCCGCTTAAGGTGCTCTTGAGTTCCTCAAAGCACTGGTATTTTAATATCACCGTAAAACCTTCTTTATGGTAACTGAATAATTTCGAAGATCAAATGTTTGGGCTTCTGAAGTGAAAATCGAAAAATTATTTTCGTGTGAAAGTATTACTGCTGCCCATTCTGTCATTCGATCATAAGCAACTGTGCGAAGTTTCGTCTTGTGATGCTTCAACGCTTGTGAATGTGGATAAAAGGAGTAAATGAGTACATTTCACATCGGAAATGAGCAGACTTCTCGTTAGCACTTCCTCTCAACAGTTTTGTCTAAAAAATTAAAAGTGTCATTCAAGTCTACTTTGTTCTCACAGCTGTAGACGCTAACGAGTTTGCGAAAGCTGCGCTGGCAGACATATTTTTTTGTATCCATTAAGTAAGCAGATACCGCTCAGTGATAAGCAATTTGCTTTCATGAAGGGTTTTTGCGTACCATTTAAATCCGTCAGTTTTTCAGAATGAAATTTTTAAGCATTGTAGTTTGTGCTTCTTGAAGCTTCAACCTCTTCGAGTGTAAAACTCCCAAGAGGATGGGATTAAAGTTTGGGAAAAGTCCGAATGTAATAATGCATTGCCGTCGTTATTCGTTTTTTTTGGCACTTTAAGGTTGGTTGTGCCACAGCCAGATTCTCTCCGCTTTCAGGATGGACAATGTAACGTTGCGAGGAGATTCGTCAAACCGCATTGTGGTACTCATTGCTGATGTCGTATTTTATCGTAATAATCGGAGCACATTCGCACAAAGCGAATTGTAAGCTTTTTGCCAACTTTCACCCAATTTTTTGTATAACTTGCATCTTCTTCCATACGGAGTACTTGGGCAATCTATGAGGGGATACTAATGTTGATGAACGAGCTGTTTCGTTCGAAAAGTTATCGGTTTGATTTTTCATTTCATATGTATTCGCATATATAAGCTGCAATTTTTCGGGACCACAGTCAAGGGCTCTGCAGAATAATATAGCTTCGGGACACAAAAAAATTTGTTGCAGGCCTTAGTTGTTAACGGTGTTATTCACAGTTCGAAGCTTAGGGTGCCAATGCATTGTGCGCGAAGAGGCTGTAAAATATATGAGGAAAGCGAAGGTGCACAAATACCTTGGAAATGCAACAGCACATGTCTTATTTAAAACTACAATGGATTTATTTGTTAAAAAGTGACCGATAGATGTTCCATAAACGCGTGACAATAAATTAAGCTGTCGTCGACAATGCGTCGCTTTTGCCGTAGCTTTTTGAATTTGTTATACATTTTTTTGCATAGTTTTAATGTTCTGCGCAAGCATTGTCACTGCGTTTAATTTTGTACTCTTTGCATTTTTGGTGGTTCCTCCTCACATCTCCATTCTCTGCTTTCTTTTCATTCTCTGTGTGCATTCCAAATAGCGGATGACGCAACAAATTTATTCCACGATTACCAAGGTACGTTGTCGAAGGAAAGGTTTGATATGGCCCCAGACTTACTTAAACTAAAATTATTTTATTTCACTGTTTGTTTGAGGGCTGCAGTAAACCTTTTGGTACATGCTGTACAATGCGTTGTGTCTTCGCTGAGCTAGATTTCTTCTTTCCCGCTAATGAAACCAAGCAAAAGTTACTGCGCAACGCTGATCAATACTATATGCGGCTACCGTTTCAGGGACATCTTTGAGTTGATGCATGTTCAAACGCAAAACACGGATATCTGGAAACGAGTGCTGATAAATTTGCCCCACCTGGCTCTCTATATTTTATCGATACTGCTTAATTCAATTCTATTGCTTATGAGCATTAAAAAACCGCACAAAGATCGATGGATGAGGTTGTTGCCATTATAGCGGTTCTCATTCCTAGCGTTTTTTGTCCTCATTATATTTAGGGAGAGCTGAGAACCTATTTTTCTCAGAGCCCGAAGAAACGCATCAAAAAAAACACATTAGGAGGCGCATTTCGACAAACTTCGATCCCGGAAAATGAAATTAAAGCATTGAATTTTCTGACGAAACAAAAATAAATTGTAATGTAATACGTCGAGCATTCCATCTCTGATTCTGGCTGCTTTTTTTCGGAACAACGACCTGCTCGGCTCGTCCCATACGCGCCAAAGACGATCATTTTACTTTGGTTGCAAAACTTTTTGATCTTTCGATCGGTGAAGTTTATAACAACTTTTTATTCATTTGAATGACTTTGAAAGACATCGGAATACCGATTGTTTCGCCGATTGATTTCATTCTGTTGCCTCAGGAGCGCTCAGTCTTTCCAAAGGTCACAAAACTTTCTAAGTTGAGAAATGATTTCGGACTAAGCAAAATCTCATGGATGGCTCTTTTTTGATGCTTCTGCTGTGCAAAATTTTTTTAAACTGAAATTGGCGAGTCGGTTTTCGAGATGCGCTTTCATTACGGGATGTCTTATGTCGTACGCTAGCGTCGAGCACTTGCTTCGAATCTCTTTCTATAGCAACAATTATTAACTTTGTTAACAAATGAGAAAGAATTTATTTTTGTTACTCAACGTGGAAAGAGGTATTTTGTGCAGGAAATTTCTTTGACGAAACATTTTTAGCTCAACTCATTTTCGAAAGGGTGATAGTTTTTGAAGAAAATCAGTGTGCACCAGCTGACAAATTGACTTGGACAATATTACGGATGTTTGTTGTTCCTGAACGTAGCTCTTCTTCGGGCTGTACTGAGTTCGCTGTGACCACAGTTGCAAAGCCCCGAGAAGCGTAACATTAATTTCAGGCTTCCATTGCTTATCGCTATTCTTGCGTTTTGCAATATAATCTTAGCGACTGGCTTCTTCGCGTACACACTATTAATTGACGTGTTCTATTCAGTGCCGAGCATAGACAGCATTAACATAGATGCATGGCCGCTCGCCGATTTCTGCTATGCAGCCGTCAAGGTTTGTATCTTTAAATTCAACATGTCCGATTTGTTCACGCTGTACGTTTTAAAGTAATGCTATCATCATTCTACAGTTGTTCTAAAACCTGATTCACCTCATATTTTCACTCCGATCATGCAAGAGACGGGAGAAGTGGCAACTTTTTCGCAAGAGGAAAAGATTTTTTTTCGATTGCTTTAAAGAGAAATGAGCACTTATTATAGAAACCCATAAAGTCAGCTACTCGTGTGCGGGTCAGCTTTACCAAAGAAAATGAAAGCAAGCATGAATAAAATTAGCTAGTTATATACCATAAAGGTTTAATTTCCACTAGATTACAGCAAGACCGTCGTCTATTCAGTTCATAATACATAACGAAAACCTTACTGTACGCGCACTGAAATCTTTTCTGTAAAAGGGTATCTCGATCATTGGTAGGAAGTAGCTATGTGCGCAGCTTTTCGTTTTGTGAAACTAAGTACTCGCACACTGCAACATTTTATTTTCTCGCATCAGCATCATTAATATGCACTTCTATACAGATGATTTCACATGCCTTCGAGCCATGTTTGGACTTACTTTTGGTCTCGATTTTTCAAGTCTAGGAGATGCAATGGAAAAGTTGGTACTCCTCGGGCGTGTCCTTTGACGGGAACACATGAGTTTGTCTGGACTCCTGCTGCTGTATCTGAGGAACTGATGAAGAAAATGTCTTCATCGATGCCAAGAAAGGATTGCAATGAGACTTTTAAAGAAGATTTCAGTGATGTCCGCCTCGAGGTTGTCATCAGAAATAACTGGGAGTAATACGGTAGAGGTTTCAATTTTGTTTTGAGCAGAAAGCCATGGTGGAAGGTCGTACAGATAATGTCCGGCAGTCGTAGCCGTCGAGCTGTGATGCGTATTCATGGGCGGAAAGGCGCGTCTAGACAATGGGGCTCGAGTCTCAGAATATATTCACCAAATTATCCGCCCCTTCCGTAACGGCTGAAGAATTTTATGCAGCGTGTCCAAAGGATGAATGGCCTGAATTTGTCGGATGACTAAGTCCGATGGGAGCAGATTTGGCCTATACATCTTAAGAGGTGGACAGGTGGGACGTGGAAGCAGCCCAGAAGCAAGAAAGGGATGGGGCGTGCGAGCTGTTTATCTTCGCGGAAACAACTGAACGGAAATGAGGGAGATAGGTGAGTGGGTAGAAGGGAAGAGTGAATTCGACGGATTTCGACACTTGTTATACCGCCTTATGGGATTGTTTCGAACAAAATTATACCGCTGTATGACTGTCTTGCGAGACCCTTTTGTTCACTACTGCTTAAAGCATAAACAAGCAGTCCTTGATTCGTAATTTATGGCTTTTTGCGTACATCTTGAGTTATGAAAAGAGCTTTTTCAGGAAACTCTAAAGCACCAGATTGTTCACAACTTGGTCAACGCTCAAGCAATCTTCATTCTGTTGATCACGATTGATCGGTACTACTCATTGTTTACAACATACGATCCGAATATCCGGTCTTCATGGGGGCCGACCTTACTTGCAATTTTACCTTATGTCCTCGTGGGAGTATTCCTTGATTTCCGACTTCAAAGTGCCATTTCGGGAGCGACCGTTGCACTCTTTATATGGTGAGCGCTTTTTCAGCCAAACATTGCGCTGACCCCAACGACGTGGAAACCGCAAATTAGCTGCCAACCCCGACTATTTGAATTTTCTTTTTATTCCCGCAGATTTCAGAAGAAAACCCCGATCAGGAATCTTAAACTCTTCCATTTGTGCTTCCTACCGCTGTTACGATATCCTAGCAACACTTTCGAGAAATCTGTACTATTTCGTTCGCAGATACTAAGCGCTGTTCAGCTGCTTTGCATGGGAAAAAATAAGCCATGCGCCTGCGCGAATATCATATCACTGATCACAATCCCTTTATGTTCGCTGGGCAAAGATGTGCCTACGAAAAAAATTGCTAGTCAGGCTGGTCCAACAGCATGATCATTATTTGCGCTTCACGAATACCCGGAATCGTAAAGCTGCAAAACTGTCTAGGACTATTTCTCCTGTACCAAAAATGAGTATACTTTCGCTGCTATTGCATTCGCAAAACCGCTTCATGGCGACGTTTTGTTGTACGTGTGTATGTGCGCATGTATATGCGCGTGCATGTATGCGCGCGTGTATAGGTCTATGTGTGTGTGCGAATGCGTACCTGTATGTGTCTATGCGTGCGTGAGCGTGATCGCGCCTGTGTATTTGTGAGTGTGGACATGTGCCTGTGGGTGCTTTTGCTTGGGTGTATGTGTCTGCCTGCCCAGTATCTTTCAGTTGAATTTCTAACCCGTTGGTGTTATGGGTACGAAAAATGGCAGTATGATGTTATCCTTAGGTCACCCGTATATCCAGTCTTAAGTGCGTTCGTTGACTTCGGGAGAGCGCGCAGCTATAAGCATTTGCGAAATTTCTAAACATTTTCTAGCTTGTTGACATTTTGATACTCTAATGGCCATTTGGCTGACTCAAGAACTTCTAGTAAAAGACATGCAGTAACCCGTGGATTAGCCGAAATCCGCTATCCGTTGTCAGCCGTTTAGCGCGCAGTCTCACTTGTTCAAATTTTCCTTTCACCGCATTAGCGAAAATTACGATTTGCTCGCATTTATGGTGTTTGATATCTTGGAGAAGTCTGAAGATTGCATCATTGGGTATCTTCTAGTGCACTGGCATTGCTATATCAGGTGAGTGGTGCAAGCAAAACAATCCTGGTATGCTCTGAATCGTTCTGAAACCTAGTAGGGTTCATAAATGCCAGTATGGCAGATGAGAAACGTATCAAAAGCGCAAGTTTTCAATGCCACATCACACTTGAAATTTGGACGGGTAGCAAATGTTTATTAACTAACCAACAAATGATTTATTTGTGAAATGCGACGAACTTACTCAAAAAGGAAATGGAGGTGGTTATGTCAATCAAAACTCGCTAAACTGCTGTAGGCAACACATCAGAGCTGCCGTAGCTGTTTTCGGTAACAGTTTGTCCATAGTCAGTAATAAAAACTTTAAAATGCACAACCCACGGCAGGGACTGATGCGAGCTCTCCTTTCAACTTTATGCATATGAGCAACTTCCAAATCCATCACTGATAAGGAGGGGATCACTTGCACTGACAGTACCCCACCTCTACTTTCTCCGCGTCGTTCGATTCGCTCTGCAGCAACATTTTTGATGATGATGGTTTATTCGCATAAGTAGGTAACAGAAACAAATTGTACGCGGCATAAGACTCAACGACGGATATACCGGCCGGCGGAGGGACCGTCGGGGGAGAATTGTAGAAAAGAACAATAAAGATAATGTATCTGCGTACAAGTTAACAGGAAAATTGAATATTCATCAACGTGGTAAAGTGCTACAGCGTGGAAAATAGCAATTTCGTGGGACATTACGTATTTGTAAGTAACTGTAAGCATATAAAAAAATGAAAAAAAATGGAGCGGAATGAAGGAACAGAGAAAAAGCGAAGTATTTCCAGAGAGGACGAGGAAGCCAGGGATCGACGTTTAACTCTTTATTCGCGATTAAAAGCCGAATAATTCAGGATTAGGGGATGTGATATTATCTTTAAAGATTTGCAAGGATTTCGCCTTTGCGATCTCCTCCGGCACGGAATTCCATGCCTTTATTACCCTGTCTGAGAAAAAGTGCTTGAATATGTTGAGTCTGCATCTCTTTACAGTAAGCATAGAGGAGTTTGCTGAGCGGGTGCGACCGTGGTGGCGGATAATTCGAAGAATTCCTCAAAGGGGAGGTCAGTGTTTTGGCGAACAATATTGTAGGCCATATAAAGAGCGGAGTAGAAGCGACTTAGCTCAAGCGTCTGTAAACCTAGAGCGTCAACTCTCTGAATGTATGTCGGGATTCCAAGTGATCGGGCATATCGTCTTCTGAATAAACGAAGGGTATAGCGTCTTTGAATTTCTTTAATCAAATTAAGGTAGTGAGTATCCTTACAAGGGTCGGGTGGGGACCAGACGCTGGATGCGTACTCGAGTAGAGGAAGAACGTAGACGGTAAATAATTTTGTGAGTCGGGATAAATCTCTCGAACAAAATGCACGCAGAATAAGAGAGGCCCTGGCATTTGCTTTTTTTACAACATTGGAAATGTGGTCGTGGAATTTGAGGTTGTTGTTGATCGTTACGCCGAGATCCTTGACTGCGTTGGAAACTAAAAGTGCAGAGCCGTTAGCGAGAAGGGATTTTCAGGGTTGGTTTGCCCAAATCTGATGAGGTTTGTTTTGTCCGGGGCCAGAGGAAGGGACCATTTACGTGACCAGTCAACAATACTGTTAAAGATGATTTGCAGATTGTTGGTGGTGGTGAAAACTTTCATATCATCTGCAAAGAGGAAACATTTGGGGTTAGGTGGGAGACAACTGGGTAAATCATTAATAAAGATGAGAAAGAGGAGGAGTCCCAGCACGGATCCTTGCGGAACTCCATTGCTGACATTTTCAAAATCACACAGAGATTCTCCAACACGTATTGACTGGGAGCGACCGGAGAGGAAATCTCGAATCCAATGGAACAAGGAACCCCTAATTCCATAGGACCTTAGTTTGAAGAACAACTTTGGCAATGAAACTGAGTCAAACGCTTTTCTGAAATCAAAATAAACACAATCGATGTATCCGCCCTGGTCGACATACTCGTGTCTATCCACGATTCTGAACTTTTGCATAGGTGAGGAAGTTATAAGCTGCCGTTGAGCATCCAACTATCCCGATTCTAGAGGGATATATAACCATATGCAATTGCTTCAGGAAACCCACTGATGATTTTGCATAGGTTATTTGCCTGTCGCTTCCAAATATCGCTGCTTTGACAAATATATCAATTTTTGCAATTCACATTGTAAAATGAACAACACTTCAGGCAATATCTCACCTCGTGGGACTTCTATTCCCATCTTCCTTCGACTGCATGTTACTTTCGGCTATCATCCTCCTATATACATGTTTCTTTGACTGGATTTTAGTTTCCGCTGTCACCGTTTCAGTTGCACGATCCTTTAACGGGACGTTATCTTCGGCGTCACCCTCACATTTCCACGATCCTTTGACTGGATGTTAGTTTCGGCTGCCACAATTCTATTGCCACGATCATTTGACTGGATTTTAGTTTCGGCTGTCACCCCCTCCTCCAACGACCTTTGACTGGATGTTAGTTTCGAATGTCATTCTTCTATTTCTATGATCCTTTGAGAGGGTCTTAGTTTCGGCTGTCACCTTCCTATTTCCATGACGCTTTGACTAGATGTTAGTTTCAGCTGTCACCTTCCTGCTAAGCAGATAGATCTTTGGAAGTGAAAAGGTGGCGCCTGCAATATCTCGATTTTTGCGGGCACATACCATATGCATATACAACTGAAATCGAAACGAATGATCAAAAACTGAGCGAATTTCGATTTTTGTTGGTGCACGAAAGACTCTGGGGGTGACAAATTTTTTGATTCCGCGAACGACTCTATAGCTTTAACCAAGACCTTGATAATCAGAGGATGTACCTTTCCTGGCCTCATATGTTCTTATTGCTAGTAGCAAAGCTGAAGACTGCGCCCAACAAGAACTATTCAAACTTCTCTGAACTTTGTCTATAACTTCATCGCAGTCGGTCGCCCTCCGATGTATTATGAAATGAAGGCCTGAGACGGTACGGCATCGGCTTGGTCCGCGAACACTCGGCACACTACAACTTACCCAGTGTGCGATAAGAAAGGCGCTATTGTCTGCCTTCGCTTTTCTTGCGGCCGCTGGACCACGTTCAACTCTTCAAAAAAGTGCCATTTATTAACTATTTGGGCATATTTAAAGATAGATTCCTCCAAACACAAACTCGATATGCATGTTTTGAGGGACGTATAAGAACCATTCCATCCTGGGAACATAGATATGACATTCACTGGTGCTAGGTTGACAAATGAAGCAACGGAAGATTAAACTGATAACAATGGAGCACATTATATGTTTATTATTCCAAGCGATATCACAAACAGCAACTCTTACGAAGCACAATAACATAAGAGCTAAGAAATCACAGCTCATTTGGACCTCGCAGCAAACAAAGAATTTCACATATAAATCTTTACATGCGCTGAATGTTGCGTGATGCCGGTGTGTAATGAAACAACATATTTCGGCCGGAATGTAACTGCAAGACGAATCTTGAATGATCGACGAACATCTTTGCCAAAATGCCGTACGATAGATATCCTCCATTCTGACACTCAAATACAACAAATAGCGAACATCAACTCATGTGATTAAATCAAATATTTCTGATATGGCTGGATTTGAGCAATTTTTTGCTGGTTCGTGGCATGCTCAACATGGCTTTTTTGGGCAATCAACTAAGAATTTAATAACCAACCATGAAAAGGGAATGTCAAAACTTTATCTTTTACGTTCTCCTCCCCTAGAGGCACGAGTTTGCAACCGACCCCTCCCTTCCGTTTTCCCCTCGCACCAAAAAATGTTCTCTCTCTTCCAAATCAAGTCGTTGTGGCAAGTTAAAATGTTCTAATCCATAAGCCATGAATTCGAATCTCTATGTCGTTCAGAGATTACCAGTCTAAGTTTGCATCTTTCGTGCTAGGTTTTTGTTTGGACTGATTCGCTCAATGTGTTTTGAAGCATTCTTTCACATTTTTGACGCGCTGACTTTTTTCGTCTTTAACATAGAATACAAAGATGATTTCGCTCTCTTTTTTTATATAAGCAAGGAATAGTTTAATTGAAAGTCACGGGACGACGCTTAGCGAAGTGACGAAAGTTGTTGATCAGTACATGGACAATTTCAACTCAGGGTATTTCTTAATTTTTGGAATACGGCTTAACTAAATCTGCTTGTAAGTTCATTCAGTGAAAGCATAAAATGAGTGTTCAAAGACATGTTCCCAACCGTTCTATAAAACGCTAAGGCACTTAAATATAAAAACTAGAACACGCCGTGCGTAGAAAATAAAAGACACTAATATACTAAAGTGTCCATCGGATGTATGTAACACAGAGTGAGCACTGGTCTGAATAAAATAATAGTGCCTGAAATACACGGAAACAAACCTTGCACACGCCAAACGTTTGTGCATTCTCACAAAATACTCCGAGAAGGTTCAGTGTAGAATTGGGCAGCAAACAGAACAATAAGCACTTCGATTACTTAACGGATAGTTTTATGAAATTACCAAGTCCTACATGCCTAATCATTATAACTTCTCTAAGGGAGACTCCGGAGGTTTTCCGGATTGAGGTGAGTTTATTCAGAAGGTGTCTACTTTTCAGCCTCTATAGAATGGCATTCCAAAATCGATCTTCATTGCATTCCGTATTATTTTCGAGGAGCGCCCATGACGACAAGGCTGTTGCTTTCACGGTCCCCTGAAAACAAGTGGATAGGTACCGAAGAGGGCGCTTTATCGGGAATATCATGGCACATAATCTCAAAACAAGATTCTTTCAAGGTGTCAAGGAAACAGACTCAGAATAGCACGGAAAACTGGTTGTTTAACGGTTTAAATAAGCTGCTGAATCAAGGAACACATCTATGATTAAGCGATGGCAGCATCTCTCAAGCAGCTAATCTTCTAGCCTAGACAGAAGGAAAATCATATCACTATTAGGTGTTCGACAACTGAGGCCCGTTCCCAAAACGTAGAGCAGTCAAACTGGTGAACAGGAATTTTGCAAGGAAAATTCATGGAAAAAAAGTCGTCTGACTGAATCCTGCGGAACTTCATGGGAAGAATGAGACAAATTTCAGTTTATCTCCCACCACCCCTCACCTCCCCCTTCCCCAAACAATGCTTCTCTTTAACATATCATTGCATGATCGTAGACGTGACCCAGAAACACCACTCTCACTTCAACTCATTTCAGTTTGGCACTACACTACACACATCTAACAGCAAAGTTTCACTTATCGGGCAGTTCTCAGGCGAATGTTACGATAAACGCAGCGAAATCCATCGGCTCAATATCGAAGTGCATTTGATTCACTTTGGTCTCGGCAACAATTGTGTCGATTCCATTTAGTGTTGTCTTTGTCACTTCTCCGACTCCAATCCAACTCAGGTACTTTCTTACCGCGCTCTTAAACTTGCATTTTCAGTAGCGCAGCCATTGAAATATGCGCAAAAAGAAACTGCGAAGGAACGAAACCAAAACAAAACAGTTTATTGAGTTCTAGAAAAAGCTCGCTTGGAAATGCAGGGCTCGGTCGGTTAAAATAAACACATGTGAAGCAGGTAACTCAAAATTTCCCCCAGAAGCGTGCATTTTCTCAAGTAAAACATTAAAAACTGTCAACGTAAAATTTTTCGATGTTTATTGAACGAATATGAATTGAATATATCGTATGAAAATTTGGTTTCGTCCGCACATCGCTGCATTTTTTATATGCCCATCGTATATTAGGATGAAAGGCTGTACGGCAGCTTGCTTAATAAATGCTGGCGCCCGTAGAAACGCTTTAGCACCCTCCTAAGTGAACGATATAGCCAAACTGGAATAAGTCATATGTACTTACGGTGAAATCGATGGATGGGCACAATACATATTCTTTACTGCTGCAGTCCGTCCCAGGCCTGTGCAAAATAAGCAACCTATGGTCTAGGCTCGACAAAATCGGTCGACAGGTAAGCAGTTGTAGATCGCATGGGAATGAAACCAGTGATAGTGCTGGGATTTTGGGAGAATCACCTGCAATTTCGTAAACGGTGCACGCGACAATTATGAGGCCTACCGATATCTGAGTTCGTTGTGGGAAATCGAACGACTCCCTACATTTAGAAATCAAATCTGGGATATTTAGAATTCACGTCTCGTACGTTCAGAATTCAAGTGAATCAAAATAACAGACGTTCTGAGATTTAGTAGACAGACATATGATTCGGAAAATGCCCTGGTCACATCAGTGCATGGAAAAGGAACGGAGAAAAATTTGGTCATTTTCCCACTGATTTAACAATATATAAATTACCATTATGATACGTAGATGCTTAATTGAAACCAATGGCCAGAACAAATTGAAAACGTAAGACGTATGCCATATGATTATGCATGCCCCTGCCATTTACGCGAGCGCTTACTCGTACCTGTGCCATCGATATGACATGTGCGACACCATAAAAAGACGATGAGCGTGTAACGTTTTCAAACTGCTGTGTACCCTGCTCTACTCACAATAATAACTGCGAAAAGGACGCTATTGAACGAGCAGGATGTGTAAAAATTTGTCTGTTAAGCATAAAACTGTTCACAATATGTGAAACGCCAATACGTAAAGCGCTTCAAATTCTCTTTACGAAGCTTCAAAAAATCAACAACGTTTATGACCATTACTTGACTGGAAGGACGAACTAGCACATGCTGAGGCGGCTGCTGGTTGAGAACATGTGAAGCATGAAAATGGAACAAATTATTCTCCGAAACTACACAAATGCTCATTTACCTTTATTAGAGAGTACTATAGGCTTGTAAAGTAGATTCTGAACAGCCATGTGAGCAAGTGGTGTATGATAGGCAAAATATTTTGGCTGAAAAGAAACACCATAAATTCACTGAACGCAAAAGCCACATGTATACATTTTTAGCACATTGAATGACTACGTCATCTCGCGCTGTATTTGCGAGTGAAACATTCATCCGAAAGACTCTTCTATTCTATATGGAATTCCGTTTAAGGTCGCAACTATTTTTCGCGGCGCTTAGGACAAGCGGTTGCATTCGAACATAGTTCGACCAGAGAAAACGCTACACCTCTGATGTTGCTTTTATGTACAGCTTTACGACAATTGCGCGTGGAGAATACTGAAGGCCTTTGAAGAAAATTCTGGAAATTCAGTTAAATGTGATTGTTTGGATCGTGCCGTCAGTTACTGTGATTGTTTAGAGCGTGCTACGCTAAAACATTGTAACAGAGGTAAACAAAATTTGTCTGTGGGTTGTCACCTTCTGAAAGCCGCGTCCCGGTTTGTCATCTGCTCGCAAAGCGCTTTCTCTCGCTCCAATCCTATTTGATGCTGAACAGAAAAACTAGGGCTTTGGCAAAATTGGAAGCGTAAACTGTATTTCATATAAGTCGGGAGCTGAGGTGAAGAATATGATTCCGAAGAAGATGCGAAGCATTTGTGCGCCATACGTTTATGACGTGCACTGCACGTGCTCCATTTGCCACGGTCCTAGAGCCCAATCTCCACTGGTCGTTTGCGTTGTGATTTTACATCCAGGCTAATGAGATTATGTGATTTCGACAGTTGCTGCGCTCCATCTACATCATGTGACTTTTGGTTTCGGTTGACAATTTCACACTCCCCACACTAAGTATCTGATGGGAAACTAAACTACCCACAATGAAGGGCGTGGTATTTATAAACTTCCTGCTCTACTCCATGCGTGAACATCGAGTGCAATAGTTACCGCTTAGTATCAACCTATGTTTCAGCTAGCCCCGATAAAAGAATGACAGAAACTTATCATCTGAACTTAACATTTCACTCGGTCACATCGTGATCTTGTAAAAAGCGTGTTGTACACATTCTTCTGAAACGTTTCTCAAAATATTCTCCACGCACCTTTTAACGTAATACCACCGTGGGAAAAGCGCAGTGTAGTTTAATTAAAAGAGCACTTCTACGTTGTGAAAAATTGAATAACTAGTAAAGCAAAGCTTCTTGTTTATTCAAAATTGACATATCAGAGCTTCAACTTAGGAAACGTCATCTGACATGACTGCATAAGTAAGTTCATGACTTGTTGATTAGGATTTATGTTTCTATTTGCAAAGGTGACAAGCACAGCACGAGTCCAGCAAATGCCGATTAGGTGCCCTCTTGTCGCACGCTGGCGAAAATCCCAAAATTTCTTGACATATGGAAATTTTAGCTCGTGCAACTTCAGCGTACGAAAATGCTTGAGATTAACTCCGGCCTCGACTCCGGTAAAATATGACTCCTGCCCTGCAGAAACCCGACTTCGGCCTCGACTGCAGGTCTTAAAGGCTTAAGGCTGCGACTCTAGCTTCACGCTGCGATGAATCTCAGCTTCAACTACGACTTTTCAGTAATCTACTTAGGTTGCGGCTCTATGCTCCTAAAAGAACGGCTTTGGCTCCACTCTCTATGAAAACTCTCCTTCTGCCCTAGCTCCATCGCCGGGAAAAACTGCTGCGGCCTGAGACTTGCAGGTTTCCTTCACTACACCTCTTGCTTTCCAGCCAGCAACTGCAACTCGGTCAGATGCCTTTATAATCGAATCCGACATTATTTTTCTAGTGAATCACATTTTTCAAGTGAATTATTTTTCAGCTGTGCGCTTCAGCACTTCTGATCCAGGTTTCTACTTCGAGCCCTTCAACTTTATAGCGAAAATTTTTTTACAAATTGTGTACTTAAGCAGCTTCCCCGGAGGTCATCACTCACCCGATCCACCTCCCTAATGCGCTCGAACACGACCGTAAAACCGATTTCGACGGGCAGAACGTCGTTGAGTATACTGTCCTCATCAGACCCGAGCCCCTTGCCATCGTCATGAAGGAGGATTCGATCTGAAAATAACAATAGCCGAGTCTCTGAAGAATTAAGGACGAGTTTCCGTAATTGCAGCAGTCGCTACGTCAATTTTCTATTACACCATTTCAGCACCTGCAACCGTCTCTGAGCAGCGCATATTGACCAAAAAGGCTCTCCTTTTTACTGTTGCTTCAAACCGTTCCAGTAAGAAAAAGGCTTTATGCCGTTTCACTAAAAGTGACCTTGAGTAACTTGTGTGCCTAGCTTTGAAGAGGCCCTACCTCTACCTCACATCTCCAGCCACCCAGTGATGCGATTAAATCATAGTAAATAGTCGAATACCTTAAAAACGCTTGTTCTCACTTCCCGCCTGAGGCAATTAGTATATAATAATAACGACCACAAAAGCATTACCGAGCATTATTTCCGGTGTGTTCCTAGAGTACAGTGTGACCCCATGCTCGACGTCACTAATGATCGAGATTCTATGCGACCCATCTTGCAACATCAACGCCGTTGGCATCGGATAATAATTCGCCTTTAGAGGTAATGCCTCATTGTATTCACGCTTCAGCAGCTGAAAATGGAATATAATGAAACAGAAGAATGCGTTCAGCACCAGGCCCATACCTAACTAAACCAGAACTCCACTTGCTCGTAATTTTCGAATGATTATTCAAGAACTTTGAAGTACATACACAAGCATGCTGGAGTCAGTGTGATCGCTTAGAACGAATATGCATCATGTTTTCACCTCTTCGTCCAATCGCATGCGCACAAACAACTGGAACAGAATTTAGAACGCAAACCTCAGGTGATTCATGCATTCGTTTTATGTTCTGAAAGCGGTATGGTTGTGGTAGCACCACTAAAGTAACAATGGGCGCCTTAAATTTGCAATTTTAAAGCTGCGTTCTTATGCAACTAATTGCAATTCAAACTAGTGTTTAAAATACTTCTTAGTGTTTTTACCTATTTCAGTAATCTTTTCAAAAAAGGTTCGGTACTGGCACGATCACTGGTAGCAACAGATAAGCTGCTGTTTTTATGAATCTGATGCCAGCAGATCGATTTCATGTGTAAGACTACTGAAAAAGGACAACCGTTAAACTAACGGCGACACAGAAATCCCAAGGTGAATATAACAGCAGTTACTGAGACGACAAACGCTGAAGCCAAAGGAATACAAGATCAGAGTTTCATTCGCAAGTCTCATGGAAACCCCCTTCTGCTTACAAACTCCTCCAAAATCACTGTCTTTACCGCACCACCCTCGATCTCAATTCCAAGTAGGCAGACCCAAACATCCTTGATCTCGGTTTTACCAAAGTGAGCAGGGCGACACAGATATAACTGAACAACATAGGCAGCACCGCGATCTTATGCTGAGTTCCCTCCTTACCGTAATGGTAATTGTTAGACCAAGCGAAATATGAAATGAAAGTATGGTGTCTTGAACGCCTACCTGAAGTCCGTTGCTATCAGTGTAAAACTCGGTTGAATTTTGATGAAGGCCCGTACTGAACCTCGTGATAAGTTCCACCTGGGCAAGGCCACGAATGTCAACACGCAGTGAAATATGAAGCTGCTCTCCTTCAATGTCTGAATATAGAGTATTTAATCGTTTGGTATGAGTGCTCATTCAAGATGAAAGAGCACAAAAGACCAAATCGAACGCCATGGTGGTAATTCTCAGGCTTTCTAAATACGCCGCTCCACTTTCGCAAACGTCGAAAAAAGAAAGAAAAGAAGAAAGAAGAAAGAAGAAAGAAGAAAGAAGAAAGAAGAAAGAAGAAAGAAGAAAGAAGAAAGAAGAAAGGAGAAAGAAGAAAGAAGAAAGAAGAAAGAAGAAAGAAGAAAGAAGAAAGAAGAAAGAAGAAAGAAGAAAGAAGAAAGAAGAAAGAAGAAAGAAGAAAGAAGAAAGAAGAAAGAAGAAAGAAGAAAGAAGAAAGAAGAAAGAAGAAAGAAGAAAGAAGAAAGAAGAAAGAAGAAAGAAGAAAGAAGAAAGAAGAAAGAAGAAAGAAGAAAGAAGAAAGAAGAAAGAAGAAAGAAGAAAGAAGAAAGAAGAAAGAAGAAAGAAGAAAGAAGAAAGAAGAAAGAAGAAAGAAGAAAGAAGAAAGAAGAAAGAAGAAAGAAGAAAGAAGAAAGAAGAAAGAAGAAAGAAGAAAGAAGAAAGAAGAAAGAAGAAAGAAGAAAGAAGAAAGAAGAAAGAAGAAAGAAGAAAGAAGAAAGAAGAAAGAAGAAAGAAGAAAGAAGAAAGAAGAAAGAAGAAAGAAGAAAGAAGAAAGAAGAAAGAAGAAAGAAGAAAGAAGAAAGAAGAAAGAAGAAAGAAGAAAGAAGAAAGAAGAAAGAAGAAAGAAGAAAGAAGAAAGAAGAAAGAAGAAAGAAGAAAGAAGAAAGAAGAAAGAAGAAAGAAGAAAGAAGAAAGAAGAAAGAAGAAAGAAGAAAGAAGAAAGAAGAAAGAAGAAAGAAGAAAGAAGAAAGAAGAAAGAAGAAAGAAGAAAGAAGAAAGAAGAAAGAAGAAAGAAGAAAGAAGAAAGAAGAAAGAAGAAAGAAGAAAGAAGAAAGAAGAAAGAAGAAAGAAGAAAGAAGAAAGAAGAAAGAAGAAAGAAGAAAGAAGAAAGAAGAAAGAAGAAAGAAGAAAGAAGAAAGAAGAAAGAAGAAAGAAGAAAGAAGAAAGAAGAAAGAAGAAAGAAGAAAGAAGAAAGAAGAAAGAAGAAAGAAGAAAGAAGAAAGAAGAAAGAAGAAAGAAGAAAGAAGAAAGAAGAAAGAAGAAAGAAGAAAGAAGAAAGAAGAAAGAAGAAAGAAGAAAGAAGAAAGAAGAAAGAAGAAAGAAGAAAGAAGAAAGAAGAAAGAAGAAAGAAGAAAGAAGAAAGAAGAAAGAAGAAAGAAGAAAGAAGAAAGAAGAAAGAAGAAAGAAGAAAGAAGAAAGAAGAAAGAAGAAAGAAGAAAGAAGAAAGAAGAAAGAAGAAAGAAGAAAGAAGAAAGAAGAAAGAAGAAAGAAGAAAGAAGAAAGAAGAAAGAAGAAAGAAGAAAGAAGAAAGAAGAAAGAAGAAAGAAGAAAGAAGAAAGAAGAAAGAAGAAAGAAGAAAGAAGAAAGAAGAAAGAAGAAAGAAGAAAGAAGAAAGAAGAAAGAAGAAAGAAGAAAGAAGAAAGAAGAAAGAAGAAAGAAGAAAGAAGAAAGAAGAAAGAAGAAAGAAGAAAGAAGAAAGAAGAAAGAAGAAAGAAGAAAGAAGAAAGAAGAAAGAAGAAAGAAGAAAGAAGAAAGAAGAAAGAAGAAAGAAGAAAGAAGAAAGAAGAAAGAAGAAAGAAGAAAGAAGAAAGAAGAAAGAAGAAAGAAGAAAGAAGAAAGAAGAAAGAAGAAAGAAGAAAGAAGAAAGAAGAAAGAAGAAAGAAGAAAGAAGAAAGAAGAAAGAAGAAAGAAGAAAGAAGAAAGAAGAAAGAAGAAAGAAGAAAGAAGAAAGAAGAAAGAAGAAAGAAGAAAGAAGAAAGAAGAAAGAAGAAAGAAGAAAGAAGAAAGAAGAAAGAAGAAAGAAGAAAGAAGAAAGAAGAAAGAAGAAAGAAGAAAGAAGAAAGAAGAAAGAAGAAAGAAGAAAGAAGAAAGAAGAAAGAAGAAAGAAGAAAGAAGAAAGAAGAAAGAAGAAAGAAGAAAGAAGAAAGAAGAAAGAAGAAAGAAGAAAGAAGAAAGAAGAAAGAAGAAAGAAGAAAGAAGAAAGAAGAAAGAAGAAAGAAGAAAGAAGAAAGAAGAAAGAAGAAAGAAGAAAGAAGAAAGAAGAAAGAAGAAAGAAGAAAGAAGAAAGAAGAAAGAAGAAAGAAGAAAGAAGAAAGAAGAAAGAAGAAAGAAGAAAGAAGAAAGAAGAAAGAAGAAAGAAGAAAGAAGAAAGAAGAAAGAAGAAAGAAGAAAGAAGAAAGAAGAAAGAAGAAAGAAGAAAGAAGAAAGAAGAAAGAAGAAAGAAGAAAGAAGAAAGAAGAAAGAAGAAAGAAGAAAGAAGAAAGAAGAAAGAAGAAAGAAGAAAGAAGAAAGAAGAAAGAAGAAAGAAGAAAGAAGAAAGAAGAAAGAAGAAAGAAGAAAGAAGAAAGAAGAAAGAAGAAAGAAGAAAGAAGAAAGAAGAAAGAAGAAAGAAGAAAGAAGAAAGAAGAAAGAAGAAAGAAGAAAGAAGAAAGAAGAAAGAAGAAAGAAGAAAGAAGAAAGAAGAAAGAAGAAAGAAGAAAGAAGAAAGAAGAAAGAAGAAAGAAGAAAGAAGAAAGAAGAAAGAAGAAAGAAGAAAGAAGAAAGAAGAAAGAAGAAAGAAGAAAGAAGAAAGAAGAAAGAAGAAAGAAGAAAGAAGAAAGAAGAAAGAAGAAAGAAGAAAGAAGAAAGAAGAAAGAAGAAAGAAGAAAGAAGAAAGAAGAAAGAAGAAAGAAGAAAGAAGAAAGAAGAAAGAAGAAAGAAGAAAGAAGAAAGAAGAAAGAAGAAAGAAGAAAGAAGAAAGAAGAAAGAAGAAAGAAGAAAGAAGAAAGAAGAAAGAAGAAAGAAGAAAGAAGAAAGAAGAAAGAAGAAAGAAGAAAGAAGAAAGAAGAAAGAAGAAAGAAGAAAGAAGAAAGAAGAAAGAAGAAAGAAGAAAGAAGAAAGAAGAAAGAAGAAAGAAGAAAGAAGAAAGAAGAAAGAAGAAAGAAGAAAGAAGAAAGAAGAAAGAAGAAAGAAGAAAGAAGAAAGAAGAAAGAAGAAAGAAGAAAGAAGAAAGAAGAAAGAAGAAAGAAGAAAGAAGAAAGAAGAAAGAAGAAAGAAGAAAGAAGAAAGAAGAAAGAAGAAAGAAGAAAGAAGAAAGAAGAAAGAAGAAAGAAGAAAGAAGAAAGAAGAAAGAAGAAAGAAGAAAGAAGAAAGAAGAAAGAAGAAAGAAGAAAGAAGAAAGAAGAAAGAAGAAAGAAGAAAGAAGAAAGAAGAAAGAAGAAAGAAGAAAGAAGAAAGAAGAAAGAAGAAAGAAGAAAGAAGAAAGAAGAAAGAAGAAAGAAGAAAGAAGAAAGAAGAAAGAAGAAAGAAGAAAGAAGAAAGAAGAAAGAAGAAAGAAGAAAGAAGAAAGAAGAAAGAAGAAAGAAGAAAGAAGAAAGAAGAAAGAAGAAAGAAGAAAGAAGAAAGAAGAAAGAAGAAAGAAGAAAGAAGAAAGAAGAAAGAAGAAAGAAGAAAGAAGAAAGAAGAAGAAAGAAGAAAGAAGAAAGAAGAAAGAAGAAGAAAGAAGAAAGAAGAAAGAAGAATAGCCTTTCTTCACATGAATAAAGAATACTGCACGCGGCAGTAAGATATCTAACAAAACAGTACCGACATAAATGCCACCACACGTGTAGATGAATTGCACAGGAAAGAAACGCATGTAATGGGTAAGAAAGAGCATGAAAATGAGTTCCACATGTGCACATACAAAAGCAAAGTCGTTCAGCATAATAAAGCGAGCGAGGCAAATGAATATGAGATGCGACTCAGCAGATTAGATGAGCGCTTGTTCTGAGATCAAACGGGTCAAAGCGGTTCACGAACACAGAAAGATTCTACGCCTCAGCGATTCTACGGGGAAGTTCATTCCATATACGGACTGCTCCGAACTCGAAGCAACAGAAGGCATTGTTCACAGAATAAGTTTTCCATGCTAACTGATAACAATGGGGTCGACGTCCACGTTGATCAAGAAGCGTAAATAGACCGTTTAGACTGTCAGAGAAACCTCAGACAATTTTGAAGCGTAGAGCTAGGTCAAATTTAAGTCGACGATACTCTAGAGGTTCGAGATCGAACACCTTCAACCTAGCCCTATAATCAGGTGTATATGGCCCCATGAACAATTTACGAAATGCCATACCAACATGGTATTCTTGCACTTTTTCAACAATCTTTATGACATTGATCAAGTATGGTGACCACACCTGCGCACAGTATTCTAGTATGGGACAGCAGTATACGATATATACTTTACGATAATGTTCAATGCATCTGTGTTGCAATGCACGTAGGGCACCTTAAGCGCTTTCGTAGCTGCTTCAGTGCAGTGCAGGTTCCAGTGCAAATTGGGACAAAACCTGACTCCGAGATCGCGGATCCCATCGTCCGCAGATGGTAAAACTTTGCTATCCAATCGCAGGAAGCACTCGTGATGGAAATTAACATGGAGCACTCGGCATTACTTGTATGAAATGTGAAGTTGCCATGACGTAGAACAACGGCTGAATGCACCGAGATCGTTTTGCAAAGTGATTCGTCACTTGTGCAAAACATCGCACCCGAAAATTATTTATTCGAATATCGCTAAATGAAGCACTGGTTCCAGTTTTTAGGTGCTCCCTGCCATACAATATTCCATATTTTTCTGTGACCTATGCTGTTTTTTCTACCATCTTTCTATTATACTTATGACCTTTACTTATTCTTTCTTTGCAACATCTAGGGTGAATAAATCTGTGAATCTTTTGCCTTATGCGACATTGAAAAGCTGACATTAGTGAACATAAGGAACGGCCCGCACACAACTTCCGCTCAAAGCTAGGAAACTATCAAAAGCTTGTCGTGCTAGCTATATAAACTGTTGGGTCGTCGAAAACCTCAATTACGAATTGTATGATGAACATTCACAAGAACAGCATACCAATTCCAGGCAAATTTTTTGCAGCTGTCTCCAATCAGAAATTCTCGTGCAAACTGAGCTTGCCAGATAGCGTAACATTCATCTTGACGAGCACACGAGAATGGCCAGAAACCTCATTTACCACAACACCGCAATTAGTTCGTTAAGAATAAAATTCGCCGATGCTTCTCGAAAGATATCAGCGAATGCCCTTTTCATAAGCAAGTAAACTTTCTGCAAGCTGCTTTAGCTGCGAGACGCATATGACTGATTAAATACTATTCCGTTTAGCCTGTAACCGAAAGTTCATTTTTCACGCTACGGCAAAAGCAATCAGCGAGAGTCAGCCGTCAGACAAGCCTGTGCGTAGTGCAAGTTTTGCCCCATTAAACGGATTGGCGCAACTTTTATCACAATGCGACCCCAACTGTTGCGAAGCGACAGTTAATCACGAAAGGGACCGGTTGTGCCGCAATGTGACATTTGATTGCGAAACAGACCGACTGTTTTCGGTTTGCTTTTCTGTGGTTGTCTCGCCAGCGATACTTTTTGTTCCTCTTATTATGGGTATACATACCGATGCCGTTGATCTCATAGGTGTCATGAATATGTGTGTTGTGCTGGATAAACGCCTCTTTTTGGATATAAGTTCGCCAACTCTGGATCGTCAGCTCTTCGCCTCATCATGGCAGCCCCCATATTCCAATCAACGCATCGGCAAGAAGTAACAGTGGAGATCAGGAGCAGCGACCTCAGCGTTGGACACGTCAGCTTTCCAACCTGTGCTGCAAACCCCAGTTAAAGAGCAAAATAAGCGAGCCGCTCCACGCGAACAGCTAACTGCTCGACCTCATCAGCCAGCTCCAGGCTTGGAACTCAGCAACATCCCACCGCAACAACCCGTCCTTCCCACACAAGCGTCCAAAATTCCCGAACTTCCATCCCTCGATCTCTCCCAACCCAACGAGCAGGAATCATGGAGGTTTGAGGACTGGATTCAGCGACTGGAGTACCTTTTCGAAGGAGCTGCCCCATTCGCCAACGACAAGACCCGCTCCAAAACACTGATAGCTGGGCTTGGGTCATGCAGCGAATACAACCGCACCTACTTGTCAAAGGACGTTACCAATTACATATACACAGAAACCATCGATCGTCTGCATGACCTCTTCAACAAAAAACAATCACTCTTCGCAGATCGCCAAGACTGCATGCGGATTTCGAAGCAAAACGTGGACAATATACGCCACTACGCAAATCGAGTCAAAGACACGCTCCGCAATTCCAAATTCAATGGAATTTTGGAAGAACAGTTTGCCAGTGTCATTGCCCTTGCCGGTATTAGGGACCCTAATGGCGAATCCTTGCGTGCCTACACACTCCAGAAGCTGGACGCGGATGGCATAAGGGTGAAATTCGACAATGTCATAAACGACTGTGTCAGTTTCATCGCAATGAAGGTAGACTCACAGCAAATCATCGACAACGACGTCCAGTTGAATGCCTCTCACTATTCACGGCAACGGCGTCAGCAACGGCCAAGAAGCAGCAACAGAAATTCGAGCCAACACCACCGTTCCCATACTTCCGATGTGCGGAACTCCACTGGAACAGGGACTGCCCGCACGTCAAGTACAAGTGCAGTAAATGTGCTAGAACGTCATCTCGAATCCAAGTGCCGAAAGCCAAAGCGGAACGACATCCATTCCGTTCCGACTGGCATAGCCTGCGAGTCGTCGCATCTCATCCGAAAGACGCTCATTGTCAGCGGGGTGCCTATGGAATTCTGTCTGGACACCGAAACCGAAGCAAATATTCTCAGTGAAACCACATATTGCGCCATCGGCAAACCGTTCCTCAAAAAATGTAAAGAATTCGGCCGTGCATATGATCGGCCTACAACTCTATTTCTTGGCAAAGGTTCAGCAACATTCAAGTATGGTGACATCACTGTGGAAGAGGATTTCTTCTTCGTCCCTCGCGGAACCATGGACCTTCTGGAAATTGACGCAATGCTCCGATATGGCTTTGTGGATCCCAAAATCTGTATGAACTCAGTGAACTGCGTCGCATCGCAACAGGAAATCATGCAAGATGTCATCGTCCAATCGCTCAAAAATGAATTCATAGACGTCCTAGGCGATGCTCTTGGATGCTGCACTGCGACAGAGGCATCACTTAGGCTCAAACTAGATGCGATACCGGTGTTTCAACGTGCCTGTCAAGTCAAGTACGCCTCACGTGCAGCTGTGGAGCGAGAACTTGACGGACTGCTGCCAATGCACGTCATCAAACCGGCCAAATATTCCGAATAGGCTGCGCCGATCATCGTCATATCAAAGTCAAACCGAAAGTCACGTCTCTGCGTCGACTATTCAACAGGCCTGAACGATGCTATGGAACTCAACAAGCACACGCTGCCTCTCCCAGAACACATCTTCACTACCCTCAATGAAGGCCGAATATTCACTAAACTAGGTCTGCCTGATGCTTATTTGCAAGATGAATTGATGATGGATCCAAGATGCTGTGCACTGTCAACACGCATCGCGGCCTATACCAGTACCAACGCTTGCCATTTAGAGTAAAGGCCGCACCTGGTACATTGCAGATGATTATGGATAACGTGCTCTCTGGACTTCCACCCGCTGCCGCGTATTCCGACGCATTATCATCGTCAGTGGCAGCATGAACGAACACAAGCATCACTTGCATCAGGTGTTAAGCCACATCCGCAATTACGGGTTTCATTTGCACCTCGACAAATGGTTATTCCAGAACTCGTCTATCAAATACTTGGGCTCCATCATCGACCGAAACGGCCGCCGGCCCAACCCAGCCAGGAACTCTGCCATCGCTAAAATACCAGAACCAAACGATGTTGCAAAGCTTTGCTCATTCTTGGGAATGGTCAATTACTATCAGTCCCACGTCGACAACATACGATCTATCCGCCGGCCGCTCGACGAACTCCTCAAGAAGGACGCCAAATGGAAATGGACTCAGCAGCAGAAGCAATCCTTCCAGCAGCTCAAAAGTATTCTCCATTCAATCATCTCACTCATTACGATTCAAAGCTCAGCATTACTGTGGCGGGTGACGCATCTGATATGGAATCGGAGCAGTAATTCAGCATCGCATGCCGAATGGATCTATCAAGGTTGTTGCTCACGCATCTCGAGCCTTTACCGCAGTGGAACAAAACTGCAACCAGATTGAGAAAGAATGACTAGCTCTCACCTCTGCTGTCATGAAGTTCAACAGAATGATCTTTGGCAGACATTTCGTGCTTCTTACACATCATCCCCGTCTCCTGGGAATCTTCTGCAGCAAACAGAGTGTAAAGAAACATTCTGCGAAACGTGTTCATCGCTGGGCAACCCTCCCTTTTGCCTGTGGGTTCACGATCGAATATCGAAAGACATAAGACTTTGGACAAGCTGGTGCTCTCGAGTATGGTCTCCAAAAAACGCGAACTAGAAGACGAGATCGTCATCGCATTACTTCAAACCGACCTTGGTTTTAACGGTATCACGGAAAGCATGCCTCCGACCCATAAGACTCTTCGCTCAGAAACCGCGAAGGATGAAATTCTCAAGCTGCAATCACTTATACGTCATCTTCGTGGCCGGATGTAAAACAGCTGCGAAAGCTTCCCACATGGTCGGAACTTAAACTGTACCACCGCACTCGCAACGTCCTTACTGTCGAACAAGGACGTTTGATGTTCGCGAACCGCGTCACCGTACCACGGACTGTTCGCCCAAAGGTCCTCAAAGCCCCTTATCGCAGTCACCCAGGAACTACGCGCGTGAAGTCGCTTGCGCGAAATTATGTTTACTAGCCTCTCTTAAAAAGAGATATAGAAAGTCTCGTCAGCCAGTGCTCAGCATGCGCACTAGCCGCAAAGAACCCGGTCAAGCAGAACTTTACTCATGGCCGAAGACTTTTTAGTCTTCGGCCATGAGCATCCACTGGCAGCGCATCCACACTGACTGTGCAGGAACTTTCCTGGGCTACAACTTCCTCGTCATTGTCGATGCATAACTCTGGGTATACAGAAATTTTCCGCATGGCATCGACGTCATTTGCAACTCTCCAAGGGATATTCGCTCGCCACGGTCTTCCCGAAACTATCGTTAGTGACAACGGCACTCACTTCTCCTCCTATTACTTCCAGCAGTTCTGCATTAAAAATTTTATGTAAATTTTTTCAAGCTTCAGCCAGCTTAACTACAAAAATCAGCAAACTTTCAAAACCGTTCACCGGCGCGCGCAGCCACATTTGGGTGCCTCGGCATGTACTCTTGTAAAAATTCATTTCAAACTGCAGGTGAACGAGTACCCGCATAGAATTCTTTGCAAATTTGCATGTGTCCACTGCATCTTTTTAGGCAGCATTACAACCAATATAACCAACATAATGGTCACTAATAAAAATAAAATATTCCTCAGTTCATCATAAAAGCGAACAAAAGAAATTTTCGATAATTTTTCCGGCAGCCATTTCCTTACTTCGGCTCAGACTCATTAATAGATTTGCTCGGACAAACGTGTGTCATAACCTACCTAATCCGTTCCATATTACAACTTTGTAGTACCACACTCCCGCTTTTTTGAGATGCACCGCTCCTCTTCTATAGCTTATGATATAAGTAACGTTTAACCAAAAAGGCCCATCGCGAATATCTGTTTTTTTCAATGCTCGAAGCAAACTTCACCTCTCATGCGCAGGCAGTGGAAAAGGTGGACAGTGAACGGGTCTCCAACCCGTAACAGCCGATGGGAAATACCACTGAACTGAAACCATCATCGCCAACCGTGATGTAGCTCATTTGATCGATCTTCCTGTGCCACATGTTACGACTTCAGATGCCCACATCAAAAGCGTTTTCAATCTCTTGCACGCTTTGGCGTCAATATAAAATTGTAAAATGACGTGAAACGCAAGCAGCGAGTACCATTCAGCTCGCCCTCTCTTTTAACCCTCTAACAGAATTTCTTCGACGTCCCAGACTGTTCGGAACCATACACACTAAACAGTACTTCTGAAAATTTCATTGCAAAGAGACGACCACTCACAGATTTATTGAAACAGGTCACCTCTTAAACATAACTACAACCATTAGCCATCGCATTCAACACGTGGGGAAGTCCAACGCGTTTTTATTTAGCGGTGCATTTGAATATTGCGATGTTGTTCGCCGTTGTTGCGAAATACATGTTGCGAAATGCCGTTGCGAGATTGCCGTGGGCTGATGTTGCGAAATACATTCAACTTGAGGAAAAAACTGATCTCTGCATTGAATCCGAAGAAATGCGGCAGACGGTCGATAACAAACTCTCGGGTTAGACAGCTGTTTTACAGAATAGGCCAGAAATCATCGCACTCCGTAGTCAAACATTCTTGATGGTAGCAACTGAGGGTTAAGTCGAAGCACACGGTTGATGGCTGCACTTTTATTTATCCAAGTCAACCTAATTGACCCGCTTGAAATCGTAAGCAGCTGAACCAAGCCGCCTTCCGTTTCGACTAGAGCAAATTATGTACATCCATTTGTGGCTCACACTTTAGGCTCAACTCAGTGTGTGGTAACGCTGCTGCGATTCATTATCCATTTAGTACGCTTTTACATATTACAAGATAAAAAAGTGAGAAAAACGTGAACGGTACGCGATGAAACCACTGACTGAACATACCGGGAACATTGCGAACGACTGTTCTCTGCAGAAGACGTTCTGAGTGTATACATAAAGTCTGTTGCATCTGCCCTCTGATCACGAAGCGGGATAACCCAGACAAATTGAACGTCTGAAATGTTTTAATTAATTCGATGTCAATCGTTCCAGACTTATGCTTAGGTTAGTTTTATTCGAAGATCGAATAGGAGAAGAAGGAAGGGATGCAAAATATAGAGTGAGGTAGAGGCAAGGAGAAGAAAACGCATTTCGGAAACTTTCAGCCACACACAAGGTTTTGCTTGTCATGTGCGCTCTAAAAAACCCACCCAAATTTTCAGCCAGAAAGAGAATAACATTCAGTTTCCCAAGAACATTCAATTTTTCAATGTTCTTCCGACTTCGTATTTGCGAAAAGAGAGTTTTTGCCTCTAATATCGCGAGGTATGATGCTTTATAGTTCGCTCAACGGCAAGAAAATTATGAGACGACGACTGCCATGGTAATTTGCGCATAACCGCGCAGCATCGTTACATCTGAACTCGTCTACAAGTTGTTCGCAAATTCCCAATTCTCTCGTCTAACAGAACACTTCATGACAATTCGTGGATCTCTCTTTCAAAAAATGCAACGTCGTGCTAATTTTTTCGTGATCGGATGAAGCTCAAAGTGCTGATGCTTTGGCAAGAAATGTGTGCGGCAGCGTGATTCACAGCTTCAACCGTAACTGCGTCTTGCACTGCGAAAAATCATTTGGAAAAAAATTAGTATTTTTCACCCTTTCTTATTAAACATGCCCTACGAAAAAGTTCGTGCCGTTGACCAACTGAGCATGTTTGAGGCTTCCTATTACATTACTCTGCTTGAATCCCTTTCACCATTTACGCTTTTGTGCGGATGTCTGCAGTGATCCAGTAGAGGTCTTGAAATACTCGCTGCAAAAAAAAAGTATTCGGCAATTTATACAGAACATCAAAAGTCTTTAAAAAAAGCTTCGATTTCAGTCAACCTGCGATGGCCCAGTTTGGTGCATTATATAGGGCCCTCCTCCACTACTGACATATTGGTCGATGGTTTGTACGAACTTCATTGAACCCATTGACCTTGTTTTAACGCTCTGAAAACGATGATTTCCTCAGTTCGAGAATTTAAGACGAATTTGACATGGATCTGCCTTAACAATGGTTCCAGTAAGTAGTTTTGCTCGGAATTAATTGTTGCAAGAATCGTAATGTAGCAAAAGGGTGAAAGATCCGTAAATTACTATCTAATTAGCCCACTCCTGAAAAAAATCAAAAGAAACGACATACTGCTGAAGCATCTGAGAACGCAGATTTCTCCAACCAGAATACTTATTCGAATATTCAAGCCCATCTCGGAGATAATGTGAATCTATACGATACTCATCTGGTGATTCCAAGCGTGAATCGATAAGATACTAATTTCTTGATTCCATTAGACAAATGGAAGATTTTTTCTTATTATGAGCACCGAGAATATGTCGAAAATGAAAAACGCATTACGTATATATGTATATAAATATATATATGTATACATATATATGTATATATATATACATATATATGCATATATATATATATATATGTATATATATATACATGCCGAAAAGTCACTTGCGCACGTTTGTGCAACCAAATGTGAACATCGGCAAACGCATTAAAGTCTAAATAAAAGAATCACTAACTTTAATAAGGCCATTTTCCAGCGAATGTGTCGTTCTCATCCCATCTGTCTCAATAAAGAACTGTTCACTTGGCACAAGCCTTACATCGAAGATACTGAAATTTCAAAACTTTCCGTTGATCGTGGACAGGACTAGTTCCAAAGTTTCAGAAACAGTATATTGCTTTATCACATATTCATCAAGGCATGTGCCTAAGCGACGAATGGCGCTCGTACCGACAGCCATTAAGAAATTACTGCCCTTATTTGCTATTGCTCGTTGCTCCCATCTTCTGATTTCTCGTAATTCAACTTGTCAGGTCCTCGTTCGCTTGTTACTTAAGTCAGGATGCAGTCCTTACCAAGCCTATTACCAAGCAGGAGAAGTTTTTGGAAACTGACCAGCTTGGTAGCTGCCTAGTTTTCTGCACGAAAGCAAAACACTTTGCCCCTCCTCTCCCCACCATCAAAACATTAGACAATGCAAAGCCGACTTAAGGATGCGAATTAGAACTATTATTTTAAGAAAAATAAGTGCTTCTCTTGTTTTTAATACGATGTCGGTATTGTTAAAGTCTGCTGAAGTATAAATTAGGCAGTTCATGCGAACTTACTTCGCAAAATCGTTTGAATGAACTTTCGCGTCTTTCTGTATATCTGCAACAAAAAGAACTTCGGCAATATCTGTTTCACTGTGCTGTTCATCGGATACGATCGTGAAGATTTTTGTTGATAACGGCGGCAACATCGCATGAAAGACCAACTGAAAAAAAAAAAGATAATTTATAAAACAGAGTATTTTTAAAAGATGTTTCCAATAAAACGATGGCTCAAACTATAACTTCCCAACGTCCCACAAGAACTTTTTGACGTTCAACGAAGCTTAATGGAACGACATAAATTCACCTTTCAGTTTATAAAGCTCAAGTTCGAAATCGATTTTTTGAAACATCCTGCGGCCTGGATGAATTTTCATTTGCGTCGAAACACTTGAAAGGGCTTCAATCAATAAGCCGTATGCTGCCTTTTTGTGTCGGAATGCGTGTGCGAAATCAGTCGCGATATGCGCTCAGGCAGCACAGCCCACCAGACTAAGTAGCTTCATTAACTCTGCAGGAACTACGCAGTCTGTGTGATAGTGCATTCTTATTTTAATGCTTTGCTTTGACGGCCTCCCTTATCAGATAAATCAGTTTTAAAGGTTGAGCAAAGTGAAACAAACTTTTGCAAGTCGAAAGCGAGTTGAGAACTTCGACTGGAACTCGCATGAGGTAGACATACGTTTCCATTCAAGAAATGGCTTGTTAACAGCTTGTAACGCAACCCCCCGCCCCGCTTTTCACAGCTATGATGGCGACATTTTTCTTTACGGTTTCCAGCTATCTTCCCATGTATTTTTCTTCCACGCAAGATGGCCTGAGATGTGGTGGTGATGTTTTTATAAACGAAATAGCAATTTAGAAGAAGCCCTTTCTGTGCATGACGAAACAACATTGTGAAACACCGCCAATACGTCTCCCCGTCACGCGCTGTCAACTGTTTTCTCGAGGTATCAGGGACGGAGACTGAAGTGCAAAGAAATGTTCTTTCTTTTCATTTGTCTTTCAGTTTCTAATCTGCTTTTGGCAGTGACTTGCACCCTGCTTTGCAAGCACAGCTGCCTGCCCACTGTGCTGACTACCACCTCCCTGTCGGCGGAGAGCGGCAGGGAGGGCGGCCGGGCACGCTCTTCTGCGTTACACACATTTAAAGGTGCCAATAATTTCATACGGATTTCTTTGTGTGGGACAAATTCGGACACCCAATGAGGTTGTGGGACAAATTCGGAGGAGTAGGAATTCTTTGTGAGACAGCTGGCCCTTCTGGCTGTGATGTGAACGCATCAGTACACAAAATCCTCACTTAAGCAGCTCATAGAACCGGTTCATTTCACTAGCGAAAATTCAAAGCGTACTGGCGATAACGCTCTCCGCTTCTGTGTGCATAAACCACTTAGCCATAAAAGACTGATTTTGTTTAGAGATTTATAGCTGTTTATTACTCCAGTATTTTGGGACAGAAGAGCAGGTGCAGTTTATCCGAACTCTGAAGAAAAACGAGGAAAAGGAAGGCTGCATATTCTCTAATGTAAGATCTGACGCCTGCACAGGGGGTTGACGTGGTGGCAGGTAAATAGTACAAATTATAGCACGCATATTTTGAAGGTAACTCAGTCAATGTTATGAAACCTCTTAGAACTGTCTCACGACAGTATAGTAATAGACAGCTTTGGAGATAATGAGATGGTGGGCTCGTTTTATGAGGTAATCTAGCCCCTTTAATATTGCTAATGTACTGTTCTCCAGTGGAATATTATACCACTCAAATAATAGCAAAGCTCCGAGAAAGTGAGCACCACCACATAGCAGGAACAAATGTGAAAACGCACGCTGAAAAGCGAACTGAGTCTGCCAGTGACACTGTCGACGAATGGCTCGATCTGTGCCTTCACTAATTTGCCTTCCTGCATAACGCTGACCTTATAAGTAGATACTACCAACACGATCGTCTCGAGACGCTTGCGCTCAACGCTGTTATACACGGCTACAGATCTGAAATAAAGTTTTAAGGTGGTGGACGCCTGATAAAGCAAGAAGAAAAGCTGATTAAAGCTGAAACGTCAGAAACAATCGCAGTAGAGCTGCTCAAGTAGATAAGTGTTGTTGAGATGAAAGTACGACTTCTCAGAAATTTTAAAAAAAAACCATCGGTCTCATTCAGTGATTCTATTTGGACAGGCTAGCAACAGAGAGCACGTGCTCGAAGAAATGGTTTCTCGCCTGTGCACAATAATCTGCTGTTACGCTGTGGTGTAACTCTTACGCCAAAAGCGATGTTTTCGGCAAATGGGATTGGCTCTCCTATCATTGCACATGCCTTCATATGATTTCCCTATCTCTTATGCGTTTTTTTCCAAACATTCTTATGCGTTGTTATCGATCTATCAGCGCATGATTTTAAGGTCACTTCTTCGCGTGCATGTATACACATGTGTGTACTATACTTTCAAACAACGAGCTAGAGAACCGTAGATAAAAATTTAGCAGCAGAATCGATATTTTTCTGGGGTCCCGGAAAGAAAATTTTTATACTCAGAGAAAGATAAACTAGAACAGTGTCACTTATTCCGTTGTAATAGAGCCGAATCCTTCGACATAGGAATACTATGTTAATATCATTACAGCAGAAATAATCCTTCCAAATCTCGAAATGGCAACAAGGCGACTTCTGGCATATGGTCTAGTGCATATGGAATCTCTCCTCACAAATCTCTATTATACCAAACGAAATCAATGAACTTTCAAGCTTACACTGTATTGCCTGGTTCAATTACAATCGGCTTCTTTGAAGTGATTTGGTTGTACTGAAGCGGCATCTCGTTCTATAATTTTAATTGTTACAGGAACCGAACTGCAGTACTGCAGCTTCCAGTCATAGCCTCATCATTTTTTGGCGTGGCGTATACCGCGGCCGAGGCATGCTAAGCACGAGGAGAGAGGGAAATGTGCAGAGCTGCGAGGACTCGCATGACAGCGTTATGAGAAAACAGCCCTGTGTTAGGCGGTCGATCAATAGGATACCTTATAAATATTGAGAAGGACCGAGAGGTTGAGAGGTTCGGTAGTACTTGCACTCTACACGTTTTTCTCTCTCCACCCTCAATGTATAAAAGAAATCCATTTCTCATGAAGAATCAACGAATGGAAATAGGTACCAGGGGGTTGGTATGCTGTGGGCTACAATGGCTTACCCATCGAATCTTCTCACTTCAACTCGTAACCGACAAAAGCGTAACTTTATTCGAGAAACTTTCGTGGAAATCTTCTTTTATGCGATACGGCCATTCAACTGCGGAATCTGACCGTTTGAATCCAATGCAAATTTTTTAAATCGCTTTCCTGCGACCTAACCTCACAATTGTGCAATCCGGTCGGCTGAAATCTGCGCGAACTTTAAGCTTTTTTTTCTGGAGGCATAACTTCCCAGTTGTCTATAAACAAGTTTGAAAGTGCGTATAAGAGATGAGTCTTAACTGCGGATTGTATTTTCTTAACTGCACATAGCAACTTCAATTTGGAAGTCAATGAAAGCTCTTTAGAACCGTGAAATTTGGTAGTTGTGATCAACACCCTACTCTCACCTCCTCTACTCAAATCCAAACCAACTTATTGAATCCATGCGAAGCTGCATTATCTTAAAGTGGGAAGAAAACTTGCATAAATTTTCACGCAGCCAGATGGCACACCTACTGGACAGAGAAAAACGAGTCTCTGGAAAACAGTTTGTGGGAGCGGTGGCGTAAAATGTTATCGCATAGAATGCGTAGAATGTCTGAATATTGATGGAGCCGGCTAATATGACTTGCGAACGACCAATGCGCATATCATGCCAGTCGCTGGTAGGCATCCCCACTTTTTACAATATCGGATGCTACCGTTCAAAGGTGGAACAGAAGGCTCAGATCAGATCACCTATTTTTGACTAAATATTTGTGCTAAGGGGATAACTTTGGGTCTCTAATGGAATTCAAAAAGGCAACTGGTCAAGCTGACCCACTAAAAAAGCTAGCTATCACTGTCAATGACAAACCGAATTATAATAACTGGTCGTTTAGAATAGAATGGAATCGCGTACTTTCAGTCGAAGAGGTACTGTAATACCATAGGTGAGCTAAGTTTGCGGCTTAATACCCTGCTGTAAGGATGCCTGAGCAGTAAGTATATGGCTTCACGCCAAATATGCACTTACAAATATCAAAGTAAAAAAAATGTCGTTTATGAGCCACCCTGACCCAAAAAGAAATTCAAAAAGAAAATTTTAAAAAATTTAGAACTGCAGGAAGTTCCCTTGGTCATTCTAACTCATGAAGCGACTGAATTCACGGTGGCACCTCTTGCTCATATTTGTCTCGCTGCGTTGCAGTTCAGAATGGGCTCTGATCTTGTTGTATCTGTCAGTTTCTACATGTGCTTGTCTGTCTGTTCATCTGCATAAATTTTCAAGAAAGGTTTGAAGAAACACAGAGGAAAGAAATTTAGCAAGAATGTTCCTTAGTCCAGAGGCCGATGCTTTTATGCTCACAAATTGCTGCCTTAATTACTGTAAAATATCTAAAAGTAACTTCAGGCATTTTATGATGCCTTGAGATGGAGCGTCCCTACCTCGGAACAAGCTTCAACTCCAAGTACTATATGATCACTTCCCTAACATACTATTCATTGTTGAAGTTAAGTAGGAAAATTTTCAAACTCACGAAATATTCAGGATGAGGATGGTTCCTCAGGATTATATACCAAAAAATCAAGACATTCTTAGCTGCTGAGAGTAAATTTGCAACAGCTTCTCTAAACCCTTACTCACTACATAAAGACGGAAAACTGACTTCCAAAGCTCACTGTCTATTCGAGATGAAGGACAGGATTCAATATTTTATTCCCCAGCTAATGGCGGCGCATGTTCTTGAAAGAGGGTCTCTATTGGTCGATACAGAGCGTGTAATTGTAATTACTGACTATTTCATTCTTAGATGGTGCACGTATATTAAACTGCATGCTGAGGCGAACTTAATTTCGCAAGGGTCATATCATATCACCTTGGCCGATGCACATATGTCGCGTACAAATTCTCTCAACTCCAACCAATGAACCATCTGCCCTCATGTTCTCAGACGATCCGGGAGAAACTTCAAACCGCTTACAGGCCACCTCAAAATCCGAACAGACGGAAGTGTCCCCAACACTCCTTCTCCTCTTACCACATGACCAACGTCGATTATGAGTGCCCTCTCCCTCTCCTCCTCCTCCCTTCTCGCAATACTTGGAGAATCCACTTTCGGAAAAAGACAAAAGTTCGAGGAATTTTCGGATCTCTTTTTACTACACAGCCAGTTGCCACTTCAACAACAGCGTTACATTGTGCTTCTGCTCGAGGCGACCTACCGGCACATTTTAAATGAAGCCCAGTAAATACTAAAGAACATAAAAAGATGTTATAGTGATCATTTGGCCGTTTCCACGTAGTGAATGCGCGAAAATTATGCAATAAGAAATGACTCGAAGAAACTGAAGCAAGAAAAATAATAACAACAATTTCAAAGTCGACTTCGTGCGACGTGCTTATCGCTTTCGCAATGCAAGCGGCAGATTTTTTCATAGAGTCGAATAGAAGTTGCGCGTAGTTCGACATCACATGTTTCTTGCTCGTCCCTACAACGAGGCAAGTCTGAAGTATGTAAGATGTGCGTTGAAGCTGTAAAAACACAAAAACGCTAACTACTGCAATGGATTATAATCGTTTAGAGGAAACAAAAAAATCCTCACCAGCAACACAAGCATTGAAATAAAGAAATATTTGCAGATAAAATATGACCTCATATAAGGTGACGCGTTGACAGACACTGGCATTAAATATCAACTCAGTGTTGTTTTTGCACTACACAAACGAATGTAGCAAGAAGTTTAATAGATTGGTTTAACAAGCTATAGAGCAAGTCATTGTATGAGCAAAGTAATTTCAGTGTAACAAGCCAAAATTTTGCAAAATCTTATTTTAGGGGAAAGGCTTTTAATATATATGACGAACAAAGCGCATTTGTGCCGTCCTACGACTACAACAGGGAGGATACCGTGATGGTTGAATGCGAGACAGGGCAAAGTGCCACCCTTCGACGACAGCGACGAGGCAGTAGCGATGGACAAGCATATGGTGAGACAAACCACGAATGTTAATTCTATACGCTAAATTCAGTTTATTTTAGACGTCTTACGACAAAACCGATAGGGAAATGGCAAAGGACTAGCCAAGGCTGGAAAAGCTGGACAAGACTGTAATTTGTGTGCACCTACAATTAAACTTGTGCCGTCCTGCGACAACAACAAGCAGCATAAGATTGGACGACAGCGGCAGGCTTATATTATATGTGCAGAGCTGAGTGTACTTGTGCTACTGTCCGACGAAGCGGTTAAGCGGTAGGCGAGCACAAGCTGGCACAAACTGTGCAAGTCTTTATTTTCTGTGCAGAATTACATTCACTAAACCCACCCCGCGTGGACAACATTGATAAATTATCGATGGACTGTCAGAACATTCCGGACAAGATAATAAGGTACGGAAAAAGGTGCATTTCTGCCCATCTTGTCACGGAAACAACGAGATAACTGTGACGTATGAGCAACAGTTGGTACAAATTTGACAAGTTTATAGTACATATTCCGACCGACCGTTGTGGATTCGTGACGTCTTTCTTTCAAGAGGAGAGCAACGAGGCAACTGCGTTGCATGAGGACCAGCTATGACAACATTAACAAATTTATGCTATATGTGCTCGATTTTGGACCAGCTTTTCATGCCTCCAACGATATCGTGATCGATTAACGCTTCTATTCTGTAAGGCATATCCTTATTTTATCCCTCTTTCATCACATTGTTTCAGTGTTATTTCATCATTGTTTCGTCGCCGTAGGAGTGATCCAACCTCTTTTCTTGCAACCAACCAAACGTCCTTCGTCTACCTTCAAAATCTCTGTATCCTTCAATCACAATCGACCATCACTGCTATATAACTGCGTGCTTTTTTACCTGTTCTTCGCTGTTTACTTGTACTCATCAGCAAAAGTCGTTCTGCTATCCTTCACGACTACAGCCATAGAACTGATCAGACTCTCTGGCTGTGCACGGTGGCGAGTATAGGTAGTCCTGGGTAAAAACGCCTTGCTTCGACTCCGCTTTAGTCTCAAAAGATAAACTTGCACTACAGCTCCCCTAAATAAGGAATCTGTTTCGACCCGCACTGTGAACAAGTCCATGAACCCGGAGTCGAGTCCCACTGCGGTGTCGAAATAAAAATTCGGATTCCTGTTCTGTAACTTGATCGGTCTTCCTTCCGAGTAGAACTTCCTTTCAAATTTCGGGCCTTGTGGATGTTACACCATGCAAAACACCTAAGCCGTTCTTCTCTTTCTCCAGCTGCTCCTTACTCACCCTCCTCTTCAAATAATGTCACCGGTCGGAAGATCTTGAATGCGGTTGTCTCATTTGCAAAGTTTCAGCTTCAACAGGCGATTCCGGCAGATTCTAGATTGTGCCGCGATGATGAATTATGTATTTGTATTACTCTCTGATGAAAGTCGCAGTAATAAGGAAACTAAAGCGAATCGTCTTTTTTTCAGTGCCTCACAGAAACAACTGTCACATAGAGGCCTTACGTCCAACAGTTTTACATGGTTAGTTTTATGCGTTTCCTTTACTCGGCTTCATTTTATCCTTCCTCAGAAATAAATTTATGCCAAGGCTTTTAGCAACTGAGAAGAAAGCACAGTTGCTTACCAGTGATAGCATCATGATGCTGAAATAATGATAGATTTCTCCTTGCCGCGCTGAGATTATCAAATATCCATTTCCTTTCTGGCTCACTTAGCCTCTTTACCACACTTGCGGTAGTCAAATCCGCCGCACGAATCAATGCCTAAAGCACATCTGTGACACATAAACAATCAACTTCAGCAACGAAGAGCAATTAGAAAAGCATTTCTTTCACTGAAAAAAAAAACGGTGGCATCTATGTGCATTTTAGTTAGGACCTTTAGAGAAACTCATAACTCGCTCGAATGGTTCTACTTTCTGGATTCTACAGGCTGGACCTTTGTTTCAGCAACCTCAATTACCAGCATATCCAGAATTCCCATGCGGAATGGAGGTGGTTAGTGAGAAAGCTATGGGATTCCAGTTTTAAAAAAATAATAGTTTTATTAGCCAGCCGAAATAACCTGTGCGAAAAGAAACGGTTGAAGTGTTGAAAAGATAGTTTTAAGGTCGGGAGGACTCTAAACTCATTGAACCCTCGATCTAGGATGACGTCCTCAGGTAAAACTATACTGGAACTTAAAATGTGCACGCTCACATGCAGCTGACGCTCTTGTTTCTTGTAGAAAGGTCGTGTCGTATAATAGCCCGTCCAGAGGTCACCGAGCGCACACTGGTAGGGAAAGAAATCGCCGGACAGTGTAAACGGATAACTAGACTCCTCTTGGTTTGACTTCTCCAACGATGTGAAATAGTCTACAAACGTTCCGAACCTGCAATGTGCTATTTACATAAACGGTAATGTCCCAAAGTCCTAACAGAGCAAAGTTGATTTCCTAGCAAACAACAACTGCGGCTAAATCCTCGCAGCAAAACAAATCACGGTTAAAAACCTGCTATCTGCCAAAGTTTAGAAAATATTTAACAAGCAAGATTTTTCTTCGAACAATATTTGCTATTCTGATGAAGTGACCAAGTAGGAATATATTCTGATAAGAATCAAGCATTTTGCTATACAATACATATTCACGATAAATGCCGCCGTCGCTCTGAAAGTGCGATGAGAAGCAAGCGAATCTGTTGTGATTAATTACCTCTTAACCCCTTACTGCCTACATAGGCCGCAGCAAATCGAAAACGTACGGTGCACAATACGAATGCGATGTGTGTAACAAATAAAACGCACATGAAAGGGACGCCACATATGTTTAATTATATGCGTGTCGCGGGGAATAGCCATATGAGCATAACGACTTGATATAAAAGTGGAACGCACGCATGCGTTTACAGCACGTGCTCGTGTCGATTTGCAGATGAGCGATCAACTGCGAATGTGCGAAGCGATAGTCTACTTAAGAGTTCTTGGCATTCGACGTTGCCGAACGCCTCTCATTCGCATCTGAGTCTGACGTTTAGATGACGCGTTCTGCGAGCTTTGGATTTGATGCGGCTCAGACTTTCCGAATGGTATACCTTATTTGGGTGCGATTCGCCGCATTGATGTGATCGAAGATCGGCGCAAGGTTATCGTACTGCTGGTGCCACTCTTCGATAGAATTGTAGCGAAAGTCATCACCCCACATTACCAACACAACGTTTGACTGGTATAGGTCAGACAGTTTGTTCAGCTGCTCCTCGAGAAGCGCTGCTCTGCAGTCTATCAACAATATCAAATATGTCTGCGACAGTCCTTACTAAAGAAATGGGCATAGCGGGAAACCTTGTTCCGCGCACTGCGGACTTTCTAATGACAGAATCGACAGGCACTTTTAAATAGAGGTAAACTTTTTTTATCTCAAAGCACCCTTCTCCACAATATTTCATTTCCTCATTTTGCTTCCTTCATCATAGATATACGTTCCAGTTATTTCTGAAATAACTGGCAAAATCAGGAACTACATGGACTTGTTAGTATCGCACGTGATAAGAATAGCGACCAACTTTCGGAATGACAGCAGTGAAAAATACAGACAAGATAGGTGGAATACCCTTCGTCAGACAGTATCCAAGATGGGGACAAGGCGAGCAAACAGTGAACAAGAAGGGAAATCCAGCAGACATTAAGCTAAAAATGTTTTGCAATGTAGAATCCCTTTGGATTACGAAGGGATGCCCTCCTTTCAGGATAAAAATCGTGTTTTGAGGGCGAGATTTCGGCGCAGGGGGTGCAACATGTCAGGCACTTCGTTTCCAGTAGAATGATGACAGTGCAAGGAAAAATGCCAAAAAAAACGAGCATTATTATGCTACTACCGGCGAAGCAATTAGTATCACTGGTGAATTGAGTTCATGATGCCACTCAGTTTCAGGCTTTAATATAATACAAATTCTATTCGCCCCTGCCTCCTAAAACTGAAGCAGCATTTCGTGAACTAAACAACCTTCTATGGGGAAGGAAAGGCAGGAAGGGCAAAACTCGGAGAAATCCTTTATATACTTTGTTTCTTAAAAAGTTGCTATACAGAGTGCCATATGAGATGGAATGTTTTCATTCTGGCCTAAAATGTAGTTTGCATATTTCGTTCTTCGTTTTTGTCAAAATGTGAAAAGATATTGAAGTCTACATACGACTGCATTTAATAGCGGAATTAATTTGAAAATTAATGTGGGACATCTTATCATGACTATAAAAGATTACTAAAATGGCTTAGTTGTGAATCTTTAAGGAGGAAATGCTCTATGATGATCAGAGGAACATCGAAGTATGAGCAACTGCGCTGAACTATCAACAATAGAAAGGAAAACTACGCGAACAACCAAGGATGGAAATTCCGATTTTCCGCTTTCCTTTAGTTACCACTGAATTTCGACTCACCTGTCAGCGACATTCTTTTGCGTTACGATGACAGGCTTCTTCTGTGGGCACATGTGGTGTGTGAGGCGTTTGAAGTCGAATTCGCAGCAAACACTTGGCGTAGGGCCACAACTATTGAGGATATCATAGTGCGCATATGGCAGTACATGAGTATACACATCGCTATCGCCTTCCACATCTAAGATTATGTCCAATAAATTCATTAAACACAGTTTTCTTCTCCATTTCTGGGTATCGAGTATCCTTTCGAAACCGGACTTCTTTGTGCTAACCTCGCTTTAAAAGGCACCGCCCTTCGAAATGTACCTAACTCCGCTTCAACACTTCTTTCATTGTTTTTGATACTTGTTTCTTGCAGCAGCAGCACTTTTAACTGCTGCGCCCCAATTATTGCTAATGTAGTTAGTGTTATTACTATTGCAGCACTTGTTATCTGGATTCGCTACAACACAGCTTGAATATCTTCGTGGTTCGTCTGCTCTAAACAAAGCAAGTCCCATTTCACTCACCAGAATTCCAGCTTAAACTCATAAGAAATATTTCGAGAATTAATTTAGTCTGGGTGACGCATCCAAAAAATTTCGGAACCATAGTGATAACTTCCTTCTACGAGGTGTGAAAGTTCCCTCGTTATTGATGTTTCTGATGGTCGGTAAACTCTTCTTGCTCCCATGCTCGACCTCCATTGAAATTCGGAAAGAATCGAGATGCGAATTAATTTACTCTTTAAGGAAAAGTTCGGCGAGCAGTTTGAAACGCATGAGCACCACTGCTTCTGGTTGAAGCTTAGAACTTGTGGTAGTTTCTTATAGTCTGGACTAGTTTCCCCCTCCTGTCCTTCGGCCGAAGTCATTCCTTCTTCTCCTTTCAAAGCCGTTTGTTGACCACTCAGTAGTTGCGAACAGTTATTTTTTGTAAGAAAATTTGTTGGTTGAATTTGTTTCTCTTCTATTCTAAGCTAAAAAGAGTTGCTCGGAATCCCATAGAATGAACGTCAACAACGGGTAATATATTTGTTGCACCCGGAAATAATAACCTGCATTAAGGCGCCGAAGGTTGACCACTGAAAATGTTGCCTTCTTCACATGGCTTTTTGGAATAATCCCTTGAAATTTTCGATAT
Source organism: Toxocara canis (assembly GCA_000803305.1). Lineage (NCBI taxonomy): Eukaryota > Metazoa > Nematoda > Chromadorea > Rhabditida > Toxocaridae > Toxocara > Toxocara canis. The sequence continues at coordinate 79,018 of JPKZ01000530.1, forward strand.
TTCGCGCTGCCTGCCTTCAAAGCTTTCAATTTTTCCTGTACGTTTTTGCTTGCCTACCCGACTCTCCCTTCAAATCTTGAAATATTTGGGTGATTCATCTCGGCTGGTGGGTGGGGGAAGATGAACGGGGGAGGGAGAAGCGGGAGGAGAAGGAAGCCAGGAAAATGCATGACACCATGTGTTGTGATTTGGATATCATCTCAAGCTTTCATGATAACGTGAAGACCAATACAAGTGTTACTCTGACATGCATAACGGGGTGCACACCGAAAAACAGGAATTTCTCAGTTCCTCAATGACGAACAAGTCAATTGTGGTCATAAAAAGCAAAAGTTTTTAGCCCCAAATATTATTAACATTTGGCTTCTGCTAGCCTCTTAAAAATGATTATGATCACACTTGTGAAAAAAAAAGTAATGTGTCTCCACTAACGTGATGCATTATATTACGTTGAAGAGCATAACGAGCTGATTGCAATAATGTCAAAAGCTTGCCATTGCCTTTTACTATATAAAACTTAAGGAACATTTATTTCTTTGGATTTCATGAGCCTTCAATGGTTCACAACCTTGTTATTGTTGAACACGATCACAAGTTACGGTTTTTCATGAAAAAAACGGTAGCCGTGTGACTGAAATTACCAAACCATGCGATATTCATATTTTGCATCGCGCGCTGGAATTTTCCAGTGAACAAGGCGGAAATTTTCTCGAAGCATATTTTACTCCTAAATGTTAAAGGTACTTCAGTTACCATTTCGCGTATCCTGGAGAGCGCTGATTGGTAACATTGATGGGTTCGCTGCTCTACAGCTTTTCTGAGGTACACTCTATGTTAATACAAAGTTCTAAGGAAGCAATTGAGACAATTGTTTTCATTCCCTTTATGCGCCCTATACCTAGGACAGCAGCAAACATTCAATTTAGTCAACGTTATACAAAAGTTGGCGAGCATGCACGATCATGTGAAGCACTCAATATCAAATAGTAACAGGGCATCGACTACGCATGTTCTGCCTGCATAGGACAGTCAATTTTTCTTGACGCATGATCTCGGCGAACGCGATTCATTCCTAGCAGCGCTGCAATCGTTCCCGCTCGCGTGTGTGCTACAAAATGTTGCTAATATATCATCATCATTTTGAAGTTGCCAGCAAACGACAGGAAAACATGCAAATGAACTTGCACTCGTCCTGTTACTACACTAGCGCTAATAACAAAAATAATAGGGACGTACTTCTCATAGCAGGAATTATAGTCGAACAAACGAGCGAGCTTAGGCAACTTGGTGTATGCAAAAAAACCAGTATGGAGTCATTATAAAGCAGAGGATCGAATTCCATTCCGGATGACTCAGAAGAGCGACCATTATCATCGCGCCTTCCACTCTATGCCATCACTCTCTATAAATCGTCCAAAACATCTTTGGAGAGCCGGAAATCACTTTGATCACGTGGCTCAAATTGGCTCAAAACGAACCGTTTCTGCAGCGAACAAATGGTCATGTTGGTCAACTGCGATTAGTTTTCCATCACGAGAGTCTTTGGCTTCGGGCGAAACTGCCCTGAGGCATTTAAAGCCGTAATTTTTTGTTAGGAAGCCATTTCCACGCTGGGCAGCCCAGAACAAAACTGGACAATTGTTTTGTTACGCTCCTTGACATTTTCTGTTCCCGGTCACAGGAATGCTTTCGTTATACCTCGGACTGCGCTATTTCGAAAGCTAAAAGTTCCCGAAAATTGAGCGAAAGACGACACGTTTTTCTAGCAAGTTGTAACTGGGAAAACCCTATTTCAATAATACTTTCTCTGCTCGAAGTAGGTCAAATCTCGAAACACAACGACCTTCCCGCAGTGCTGTGGGAATATCATTGTGTTTACCAAAATTACTTGACTTGAGAAATTCTTAGAGAAAGGAAACATTTTGTTATAGAATGGAGAAGGAATGAAAAATTAGCTTCAGAAAGGTGGCCAGGATCATTTTAAGGAAAACTCTTCTAGCTCAATTGTCTTTCGCAAAATTTTCACCGTTCCTTCGTTTCCTCGGGGTCATCTCAGCATTAAGTGTGCTCGAGAATAGACTATACTTGAGTAACAACTTCCGTCAAAGAATTTGGTTTATGGATGCTGATGATTCGTGAGACAGCATTTCATGAACTGATACTAGATACAGTTGCATGATGCATCGGAGACTAAGCTAGAACAATGGTTTTTTTTTAACGTTTCGCGTCATCAAGTCAATGTAGCATACGGTCACAGTATCCATTGTACGATTAGAGAGCAGAATGTGAATGAAACGCTTTGATATAAGGCAAAATCGAAACAAATAGTTCGATGGATCTATCGAAAGACATATTTGCATAAGACGTTTCAGTTTTAATATATGTAAATAAGCAAGCAGGTGACATAGAAGATTCAAAAAGTAAAACTAAAGCGGTTTATTCATTTCGTTGGTGTTAATCACTTTTTTTTGATTTTATGCTTCAATTTTTGATACAATGCTATGACTATGAGTTGATGAATCGAAACGTTAGCAAATAATCGATTTTCCCATCTCAGTGACCGATACATATCGGGTGCTCGCGTCTGACTCCGTCTCGAAGTAATGAAACTTATGCCAAAAATTATTTTGGGATTGGAAATGAGGCGCACAAAATAAGGCCATAGTAGCGCAAAGTACAGAGGAGGATCGGCTTAATGTTGAAATGCATGGATCGTTGAAAATTAGCATTGAAGCCCTTCCAACGCTTACGACAAACGTTATTCTTTCCTTTGATTCGTTTTAAGTGCCAGTATGCGATGGAAAATTTGAGTATCTCATGATGCGAAAACGTTCGGATTACCGTTCGAATACTGTAATCCAAAAGGAAAAACAGCATACCATACGCTAAACAGCTAATGCAAAAATCTTTACCGAAATATTGTCGCCATTTGAAAGGTACAGCACGAAAGTTCTGTAGAAAGTTTTTCAAGCGATGATGAATTCGATTAATTACAGCCCATTTCACACCAGTTTTCGTGAACAGATAGGGCACGGATGACCCATAGCCAAATGGATCATTGGACCATATAGTCCGAGCTTTGGCACCTGAAACCAACTAAATTGAAAGTAGTTCTTGAACAGTGCAGTTTCTTACAGTACTTCAAACAGCGAAACGACGATACGCTTTATTTTCCTCCGTGAAAATGCAAAATGGCTAAGAACATATTTTAATTTCTGTCCTATAGAATCAACTTCAAAAAGCCGTTCGAATCTGTGACGCAATAGTCTGTTATGATCATTCAAAAATAATTGTCTTTTTAATCTGAACTGTACTTCAACGGTAAGCAACACTGAACAGTGCTATACTTTACTGTAATTAGGATGTGCGTTGTATTAAAACAAGCTCGATCAGTGCAAACAGCGGCCGCTTCATTCAACGAGAAGTTATGAAAGTTGCACGTGTCACATTTGCATGGGCAGCAAATGTTTCGCATTCGATTTTTTATTTCTCGACTTGCGGCGAGAGCGTCAAATAAGCACCTAGGTTAATTGCTTCTTTCGACAACTATATGAAGTGTTCGGAACACTGATTTTTGAAATATCATTTGTTGAAAATTCTGGCCCACTGTGTTATTCATGTAGGCATTCCCAACCGTAGGAAGCATCCGCGTCAAAGGCACGCGCCATCCGTGTCATGTAAAACGTAGCCAAAATCGTCACAGTATAGCAGCATATAAGAGTGAACACAAGTGATTTTATACAACGTGGAACCCTTATTGACCCGTATTTTCATCTGTATAAGGCAATGCATAATAGATCACCCCATAATTGTTGCTGGTGACACTCAGTGCTCGACAGAGTGGTTTATTTGCAGTATCGACAACTATATCGCGTGCCGTAATCCTGGTGATGATAGCAAATGATGAATTAAATAACCGGCAACATGCTCGATGTCGCCCGAATAGCAACAGGAATCCATAGTTAAAGTTGTGGAATGACTACGTCGCAATGAAATTAAAAGATCAAGTCAACCTCAGTATCCGCAACTTCATTCATATTTGAGTGCCTCACTCATTGCCCAGAGTGAGCACTTTGTATTCGATTTTAAGCTAAGGGTTCCACTGTTGTTTGAGGGAGTATGCATGTCCTGAGCGTTATGAACTGTTGCGCGAAAACAGCAACCTAGCTGATGGAAGATGAACTGTTGCCCTTCGACTATATTGTCGATGGTCACTGGGAAGAAAGGATTTGCCTCATCCGTCATTACCCAAGAACCACTCGCCATCTCCAGTTGTCCAGAAGCTACAAACCTAAAGAAGTTGCTGCAAAGTTGCAGGCATAACGAGAGGACTCATTCGATTAATAAGACGAAATTCGATGAAGCAATGCGGAGTCCAAAAGCATAGCAAGCGCGTGAGTGGGCTGGACTGGCAGGTTATGTCTCTGTCGCAATAGTGATTGAAAGATATGCTTTTCTACATAAATGTAAGGAAATTTAATGAAAAACAATACAATATATGAAAATTGGATATATATATAACATTTTATTTCACCAGTAGAAAATGAAACCCTGTTCATCTGCTTTCTTGTCACGCTTCGCTAAAGCACAGGATTTCATGAGTTTCTAACCAACCTGGAAAGGCAGACCACATTGATTTTTCGGAAAAAAATCTATAAAAGTGGCTCACTGCTTGACAACGGCTTTCTGTGTGTTATTCAGTCCGCTCCACCACCGTTCGAAGAATACCATTTCGCACCACATAAAGCGCATTCTCGGATGAGTCTTCAGAAATGCAAACATGTTGTCCAATATCCTATTCGTGTCTCCAACATAACTGTCGAATGTCTCCAACCAGCCTGCAACTAGTCAAGAAATTCGCCAAAGTAGAGTTACCGCAAAAGTGATTATAAGTGAAGAAATTGCTGACTCGGGCGACACATGGAGAAAATCTTGCAAGCAAAGGCGAATTCCGATAATGTTAATATACAAGCTGCTGTCCCCTGCAGTTATGAAACGAAAATTTCCTGCCCACTCAGCCCAAGTGTCACTTGTAGTCACCCTAATCCCATCCTCTTCGGCATGCCAATACAAGGGCATTTACAAATTTAAGTACACTTGTTCAACCACAAATGGCCCAACCCCTTTGCATTGCCTTAACAGAAAAAAAGCTGACTGGATTTTCAAAAAAAAAGCTAACTTCTAAAGCAAGCTATGAACGAGCTTCCATCACACATGCTTTTACAAACAGCTTATTCGATTGAGGAGTTGCTGAATGAAAGCAAGCGGCAAAAACATAAGGCTGTAAAAAGCGCGGATTTCAGGGGACATTCTACACGGTTTTCCTCGACCAGTTTTTTAATTATTTTTTTTTGCAAAATTTCGGCTACATACACAGCTCGCTTTGATGTTCAGAAATATCCATGAGATGAAGCGGGAAGCGTTACTTCGGAGTAGTTTTCGTGAAACAGATGTGAAAATGTGTGCATGCCTATATATGCTGCTATCTTAACGTGACTTTGCATATGTTGGAAAATTAGCTATCGAGTGTCTCAGTATACGATCGTGAACTGTACCCGCGTACAGTAAGAAAAATCTTGAGAAAAGTTGAGGGAACTAATGAAAAATGAATTGATGAGGCTCGATGTTCTGTTTTTTTCCCCTCCTCTCTTCATAAATGCTTAGGAAATGGCTCGAAATTGATATCCTTTAGCAGGTTTGCTTCCGCGTATATGTTGTTTCTTTTGAACCGGTTTCTGTTTCCTGTCGATCCGAGAAACCTAACGTGAAATGAAGCCTTTTGTAGCAGCGCTGCACTTGGCTGTGCCATTTATGCGTGGTTAATCTTATGTACTTTGCGCCGACAATTTCATGAAGATTTTAAAAGTTGTAGTCGCCCACGTATTATGTCGAAGTTTCTAAAGCAGTGGTGTTCGTGAAGTTTAACTGTGCAAAACACGAAACAGAAACGATGATATGAAGCTTGTGCACCAGTCATGCGGTGAACGCTTCTTGACCAATCCGAGTGAACACCGCGCTCACAAAATTGAGCCATCTGAAGAAGGGTAACAAAAGACAGTAAAGCACTTACCAGGGTCAACGTGAGTCATAGGAAGGAGGAACACTTTGAGTGGACCCTTATCGCTTTTCCTTCTTCGTCTCATTCTGCTGCCGCCTCCAGGAGTAGAGATATCGTTTTTATACATTTCGAACGTCTTCAAAGAATACACATACTGGTCACCCATTTAGTCTATTAAGCACTTGCCTACTGCATTATGATCTCTACTTTCCAATTTTTCCTCAGTGCTTTCCTTCGAGTGTTGATTTTACTTGCTGATGTACCTGCATGCTTTGCCTATTTCTTTTTTTCTTTCAATCGCCCGTTCCACTGCTTTTGCGCAGTTTTCCTACTTTCTTTTTCTAAGACCATTGCAGCTTATGTGACTAATTCAGCGAACAAACAAACGCTCACACGATTTCTGTGATAGACACGAAAACCTATAACAGAATGAGAACATTGTGGCAAAGTACTGCTATAAAACTAGCAGAAGGAAAATAACATTCCACCGCACAATGACTTTAGATTGTTATCAGTGTCATTTATCAGCGACGAATTCGTGTTTTCAACGATTTGAACGCAATAGTGCCATTGTATTTATGCGATTTTACTACTGTCGTGTTTCCTTATGACTTTCATTTCACGTTAAAAAGTCAGTGTGTTTCTGTTTTTGAGGCAAATGAGCAGCGCAAGTGTTCGCAATTCGAAATATTACATACGTTGAAGTCGGTACGCGCTTCTTGGGGATAGCGTTGACCACATTTGGTGGTGACATCCTCAACCTCATATGCACTGACTAGGTGCCATTTTTGATTGCCATAATTATCATTTGAGTTCGCTGTGATGAACGATTTCGCATAATCCTCCTTGTTTGCAGCTGCGTTTTCCAACTGCGCTGTCCTGCTGTGAGTCGAATTCGCGATTGGCGCTGGCCGCTGAGTATAGTGTGGCATACGCCGTGAGATCCCTTGAGACTGCAAAACTCACTCAGTTCACATTGCAAGTTAGGAAGTTCAGTTGAGGAACCTATTTAGTGCTAAACACATCGAAGACCTCTCTTGTTTATAGACAGTGCCATCCATCAGCTTGTGAAACAGATAGGCAGTTCTGGTGGCTGACGAACTAACTATTCCTGATACTTAAATTTCATTGAACTGTCCATTTTCCCTTTCACGATAACCACGCTACACATTTAAGCCGCTTATTAAATCCGTTTACAACAGCATTAGTGAATCGCTGAACATTATCACATAGGAAGTAAGAGAAATACAAAATACGATGACACACGAAAGCGATGGACGAAGCACAACGCTACGAGAAAAGCAAGTCATATGATGATGCGGTTTAAGAAATTTCTTACGCAACGCCTAATTCTCTCCTTCCCATCTTAGCGTTTGATTTTTCATTTACACAGTCTTTTCTTGGTTCACCACTACGTTCTCGAGATATAACCAGCTGCATCCTTCTACCGCTTTAACAGCGATTGCTTGGAAAGTGCTCTCAGACAACTGTTCTATTTTACACCATTTGAACCGTTTGTGGAGCGCACATGATCAGAAAAAATACCAGAACAATGAACATAGGTTTGGACATCGCCAACAGCACCCTCTTCTTTGCACTCTGTTTTGCTCATGTTCTCGCTCCCGAAGGCAGAATATGACTAATTTCTGGAATAAAACATCCTCCGAGAAACAACGAGTAATGGCAACACCAGTAACAGCGCTCATTCCTGAATTAATTGGTCGTCCTCGTCTTGTCTGCTACCATTTTGGAAAAATTTTTAGGATCGCCATAATCACCTCTAGCTTTGTGAGCCACTACTTTTCGACGAAAACTTAGGGCGACACAAATTTTGCGCCACAAATGCCCTTTGGAGCAGAGTCAAAAGTGCAAGAAATTTTACGGGCCGATTTTCTTTAAAATTTTCTTCAAATTGTGTTTCTTTTTCGAAGCTTACTGATCTACCGATTGTTCCAAAATGTGCAGGCATCACATCTAATCTCTCCCTCTGGATCCAAGACAGGGAAAGAGAACAGGAGTGGATAAACGAAAGTGCCGGATAGTTAGGTGGCATGGCATGTAAGCAATCTCAGATCGCACCCTCAGAAGCAAGGTTTTTCAAGTGTAACTCTACCTTCACACTGATGTTTCCCTTTCAGTGATAAGAACATGCGCAGGATTCGAATGAAAAGGATGATAAGAACGCTCAAAATGACCGCCATTCTCGGAATTGTCGCGTTGTTTTATTACTCCGATAGTTCTTTAACGTAAGGTTTCGTTGTTGCCATACGTTAGGGTTTCGCGAACTGATGAAATCGAAAGGGACGTCCACAGCGTGAATGCTTTGGCTGAGCAGCATTATTAGGCAGGGATAAACGTGATGGTTATAAGGTAACGAGAGATTTCCTAAGGCGGATGAGACCAACCTCGGCAAGGCAGTAGATAGTCAGTCCAACGGCGAGTACGACAAGCAACAGCAATTTCGTTTTGCGCCGTGTAAGCGCCATAGGCAGATAGCGAATGCTCATTGCTGCAATCTGCAATAGAAGCTTCTGAGTACGGTGTTCAGTGCAACTGTCCATTTTGCCCATTCTTTTATTTAGTTCACTCCACTTCACCAAAATGCGTATAGGAGTGATGGGAGGATTGCAAATGTCCATATGACATTATTCAGTGATATCGAATATGATTAAAGAGAGGCCAAAAGAAAGAGTATCAAAAGAAATATGAAAAAATAGTAATTTGAACAATGTGAACCCGCTACTTATACCTTGCTAGATATCAAACACAGAAAACTTCGAAATGATCTCCCGAGGAAAAAAACGCTGCATTTGTATCTGGCTGAAAATACAGCTTGAAATTTGGCTCATAAAAATGCCCTTCTCTTACATCAGTTTTTTTCCTGTCTTCACAAGAATGCTGATACAGGAAAATTGCGCATTCCACTTTGAGCAAATACTGCGTTGAATGAATACCATTGCTGGCATTTTTTTAAAACAGACGATGTTTTCAGGCCATAGTATTCTCGACCAAACGAGACACCTGCTGCAGCGAAATTTTTTTACATTACCACTTCTAATGCAAATACCTTCGAAATGAAAAATGAAGGGAGTTTTGCAAAATTCGGCTGGGCGGACGGCCACTGAGATAACATGGTTGCGGACCGGAAATATACATTTTACTGGTTTCATGCGAATAACGGATTGCCGAGGCAAGAGCATCGCAATCACACTTTGATGTCATCATGACGAGTTGTGAAGTGAAGCCAGTGCTGAGAACCTTCTTCTTCAAGCGTCCGCATTTTACGTACCCACAAAAAGCGCTTCGATCTAGCACGCGTATGACTTGCATGCAGCGTGAATCATAAGTCTCTAGCTACACTTTTGCAGAGCAGTTATTGACAACCGCTACGAATACCTCCGATTGCTTCCCATTTGCCTACCTAACACGATCGACATTTCCTACGGATGTTCACAGACCTCATTTTGTGTTGATGTACGCAGTACTTTCATTAACTGCGCTGCGTAATGTGGGATTTCTCGTTGGAGGTGAATCAGCAAGCAAATGAATGGATTCCTTCTGAACAACATGACAAAGCGGTATCAAAATAGCCGCAAAGAAACTTTTCTGAAAAATTTTTAAAATCTGCAGCGGACATAAAAATTGGTGCAGTAAATGTAAAAAGGGAGGAGGACATTGCATGCCGGAAACAACGGATGTAAGGCAAGAGGGGAAGCAAAATTCTAGAAACACACACATACAATATCAGTTATTGGTTTAGTTAAATGGAAGGGTGAGCGAAGCAAAAAGAGATCACAATTTGAACATTTCGTTATTAAAGTAAAACAATGAACGCATTCGAAACTACTGGCAGGTTCAAGGTTTAAAAGCTTGAGCATTTAATCAATGATGGCCATTTTTAAGTTGCCCTCTCTTTGGTGGTGTTTTTTCATTTGTATGAGGAAAGAACTGGCAGCCAGAAAAAAGAAATTGTCCAATTCCCTGCTTAGCATGGCAAGAAAAGCGTTGCACCGTCATATCATTATTGAAGAGACGGATGACAGAGATCACTGAACCGCTTCTACACTGTTCAACTATAGCTCAGTGTCTCCCACTTTGTGCTTGCGAGCATCTGCTGCGAACGCAGCTGTCCTGATTCCCATGGCAAAGCCGAGTTTTTGCTTTTAGAACTTAATAGATCACCAGGACACATTTGACTGCAAAACTACATCGAGCAGCATTTCAATGTCTGCAAATGCGAGCCAGTAAACGTTGAGGTTTCTGCTATTTTTGTTCAACAATTCTATGTGAAAAATTCTATGAGGCATGGCTACCGCCCGCTCGTCCATTATCTTTCCATATCCAAGCTAAGGAAGGCCCTCTTAGGAGGTAGTCTGTTTAACCTGCAGTCTTGCCCAGAAATTTGTAGGCGTTTTTGATGCCTACTGGAGCGACGCCAACAAGGTGGTAAGATCCGAAAAAGCAACAAATGATCTTCACCAGGGTTTCCACATATCCATTTTATGGTCTCAGTTTGTGGTTGCAAGGGTCCGTGAAATTGTATCTGTCTGTGTCTGGCGTATGTCTGTCTGCGTCTGTCTCTACATATATATATATATATAGATAGATAGATATTTATATCTATATATATATCTATATATATCTATATATATATATATATATATATATATATATAGATATAGATATATATATATAGATATATATATCTATATATAAATATATATATATATAGATATATATATATCTATAGCTTTGATGGTGGTGCATGCGTTGTAGATAACCAACCACTTGTTGGATCCTGACAACAGTACCCCTCCAGGGGTAATTCATTTCACTGCGCACATCTGTTGAAATCCAGTGCTGATAGGGCTTCGTTGAGGGCTGTGTATGAAAAGTGGTAAATGCCAAGTGCCTATCCAATAACTACGGTTGCAACATTGATTCTCCGCCTTCATCGAAGAATGATGTTTTAATTAGTTTATTCATGAATTAACATTATATCGGTTAATACAAGAGTTACTGAAAGAGTCTGGATGCATTTGTTATCTCCGCGCCCTAAAAATCGTCCACTTTTTGCTCGCAACGGAGTTTTCTCAGCAGTCCGCGATGAACAACGAAATTCCATGAGTTTTTTGGACAAGATGAGGCAGCACAATCTACATCGAATTCTAGCACAAAAACATGTTGTTCTTGCAGTACTCCATGATATTTGCCAGTTGAAGACGATTAGTGTAACCTATACAAAGAAAAGCAGTTTCAAAAAACACAACATTTCTGGGTTGCTGAGAGCAACTGCTTCGATCCTGACACTAAGACGCTCACCAACAAAATCTGTGGCCACTAGTATGGAAGAAGTGAGCAGGAATATTCAACACAAAACGTGCGTCTTGATGCCAATAAATCAAGCGAATAACGATGAAAAGAGATTGCGCGAAAATTTAAACATTAAGAATGATAAGACACAGGAACAACATAAAGCTGGCGCTTTATGTTTCGTCTGGAAGCCCAAATTGCAGTATTTCTTCTCTCGCATGACCCCGCCATATCTCGCAGAAGCTGTGCGCATGAATTCCATATTCTTATTTTTTGTTCAATAAATTTCAACTTTTCGATCAATTTTGCCCTGATTGGAGTAGCAAATGCTCATGCGCTAAAGAATAAATAATCACGAAAGCCGTTTGAGTGATTAGCCGAGACAAGGGCGGGCACAAATGAGGTCACACTGAGTAATTGACGTAAGACGAACAATTCAGGTTTTGCTTTTTTATGTTGCTTGCCTTACTTCTTCTTGTACCTTCTTATGCTTTCCTGCGTTGTCTTTTATTGCCTTGTGACTAATATTGCCTTGTGTCACCTTATGTCGTCTTATGACATTAGGTGTGTGTTGCATTCCCTAATTTGTTTCAGTCTTCTTGTGTTGTATCCTACAGCTTATCTGACTGCGAAACATACTTCACATTTACGCAGATGAACTAATTAAAGCGACTCATAAGTAAGCATTATTTTAACAGACACTGACGTGCATTTTTGCTGATGGCCTCCAGAAAACTATCTTACCTGGCAAGAGTTCTAGCACAGTAGCATAAATGTTGAAAAAAGTTCTCTTGTTTTATTAGATTCCGGGCTACACGCCAAAAAATGTGCATATATGCAACGAATCTTTCATAGAATTTGGGAAGCTTCCAGATGGAACAAAATTGGTTATGCGTGAATGGGCAGTTGTCATGATGGCAAAAAAATTTTGGGTGAACGTCATCAGCAAGAACGACCAAAGCATCCAAACGCATCTATCTCTTCGTTCCAACGATCCCGAAGCGACATCGGCTTATGTAATTTTGAAATTGAAGCGCAGATAGGTATTAAATTTTGTTTCCCGATAAGCAAAAGAGCTAAGCCATTTCAGAAATATCTTGCACTGATTAAACGAACGTTTTGAGAGGAGTTTTTCTAAGCTGTTTGTAACGCGGATGGAGGTGAAATACTGTCATGCGAACCTCGAAAACTTCGAGAAGAAAATATGTTCTTTAACACCGGTTTATTTGCATTATTTTTCATAGCACTCATTTACAGTCCACACCTCTACCATTTGTATTTTTCTGTTGAAATTCGGCAAAACAACTCCATATGGCAACCGGTCTAGATAAAAGCAGCAAAGTAACGAAAAACGCCAACGACCAACGAGACAGCCAAAAGTTGTATACATTTTGCTCTGAACATTAAATAGCATTAGCTGCTCGGGTTAGTGATACTTTTAATGCATATTCCTCAGCACATAGTAGTCACACGACGCACACTCACCGCGACTGCCTTCCGATCAACACGGCTAATAAAACACAGACACGCCGTCATCGTAAAAAAAACACCCTTTAGTCCATGTCAGCAGCATTATATTTGTCTTTGCAATAGCAGCTGGGAGAAACTTCGGCTTAAGTTTCAATCCAACAGCGGCATATTGATTTGCCTTATTGTCTCCAAAAAACCTCCATAGTTGACTTTTACTACATCTTCTGCAAATAAAAAAGGTACTAGAAAATGAGTGAGCCAAAACAAACAGAAGTAGGTAAAATAGCTAAGAGACAAGAGACCTTTCGCGATGAATGTAAATGAGCACGCTACTGTCATATGAAGTTTGATTGCCCATGATCGTCATATTAATGGTAACTTATATTCACTTTAGAGGATCGGGAAGACGCACAAACACTCAGTCGATAGAAGTGTTTTTGAAGGTGTGTCTGCTAAATAACTGATCATCGAAAGTGCTGTCGACGTTGTCGTTAACTACGTTCAAACAAAATGTTGTCGACTCAGAAACTGACAAAAAGGCAAAAGAATAGGTTAGGCGTTTCTCATATTCTACATTGTGTGGGGTTGCAGCTGCTGAAGGGGATGAATGAAGGAAGTTTTTCAAAAATAATACGGTGATCCTACTTGTAGCATTTTGATGAAGCGGAGTTGTGGTGTTGAATGCTCATCTGCAGATATTTTTTGGCAGGTTTGTTTACAAATTATGAAATAGTGAGAAAAACTCAATAGGCTGTTCAAAACTGGTTTTGTAATCAACAAAAACCAGAGTGCAGAATTCGGCTACGATCACAACACAAAGCGATATAAAAATCAACTGTGAAAACTGCGGAGTGCAGCGGAACGTGGTTGTTGAAACAGTGCTCTCTAATCAGCTCATGGCACACGAGACTGCCTAGTGATAAGAGCGTATCATTTTAGACAGAAAGAAAAACCGACTCGATTATGAAGTCTTCATTCCTTCAATTTCTGCAGCGAGTGGAAATCAAACGCAGGCAACTAGAACCTTTCAAAATGTCGGTCGTAACAAAGAATATCTGATTCTAACACAGCTCCATATATCACAAGCGCGCGACGGTTTAGTGTGCTGATAACAACCATTATCATTCATCCAACGCTTGAATATTTACCAGTGGAGAACCAATTTAAAAGAAGAATATGCCAATATAAGTGGCTTGACAAAGCGTTACAGTGACAAGGGGTGTAAGTGAGCAAGAAGCGGCGGCGAGTTGCACGTTAGCTTGATGAAGGTCTGAAGGAATGCCATACTAATCATATAGAGTTAACTTCAAAGTGACTTCACGCTAAAAACGATTACACTGATGAACCCATCCATAATAATGCATGTATATTCCGGTGCAAGCAACTGTATGAGAGACTTGGAAAACATATGTAAGAGAACAAAAGAATCATCGAAACCGCCTTCAACTTACCAAATTCTTATGATATCCGCCAATTCTCATCATTTTAGCATTCCTGAAGTGCGATTTTTGGGAAATCACACCTGCCACACCAAGATGTTCGTGACAGCAGCACTCTATCCCTCCCTCACAGTGACATATTTTCACATTTCGCGTATATTTTGCCAGGTCTTTCGGCTGCTGCATTTCGCAGATCTCATGTTAAGATATCCGTCAATATTCTTTTACGGTCTTCATTGTAAACAGCTTCCAGGGAACGTGGATCAACGAGCATAAACAGACTGGAATAGAAATTATTAGAATCGTTTGAAACAAATCGAGGAAACGACTGGATGCCGTTTGTAGTGATCGCGTAGTTATTCTGTGATGTGGACTGAAGCGCAGAAGCAAAAAACTGCACTATCTGGAAATGTGATCCTTTGTCAGCCGCGAAAGCATTGGCGATGCCTGCCACCCCCTCCTTTCGTTTGTATTCTCATCATTCCCCTTCTATACTCCCATTAATACAGTCCTCTCTGATTCAGGTACTGGGACGAAAATATCGTGAAAACTGCTCTATCGCTCGATATCGAAGCTTTGCGGGTACATCAAAGTGACGGGTACTGTTTTTTAGAATGTCTAAAACGAAAAGTGCAATTTCGTTGCCTTCAAATGGAAAAAATAGCAAAGTTTTTATAATTTAAAATGGCGAGAATCCTCCCTCATTATTTTCGTGTTCTGCTTTTCTTGTTCCATTCGAAATCATTTAGCTAACATAGTTTGAGCAACCAATATGCAAACAATGGTGAGCAATCATCCAATCGGGCACAGCGCTCGCTGATTTGTTTAAACAGTCGGTTCTCACCTTTTGTTAGCGGTATGGAGATCAAATTACCCTATTCGGAAGCGCACTTACTGCCAACGTCTCGCTGAGCTCTTCTCGATTTGCTTCGGAGCGCTTTATTTTAAAAAAAGCTAAAGGCTTTTGCATCTTCCAGGATTTCGCGTTTTTCTGTCTTTTTATGCATAAAACGAAATGCGAGTCCATGGTGTGGCCGTATAAATGAACGCGTGAATGAATAAGTGAGCGAACTGTGGGTGGATTAAGGAATTTTTTATCGGCTGCTTAATAAGTGAACGAGCGCATGAATGGATGCAATGGGGGGATGAACGCATTAGAGAATGTGTGAAAGTAAAAATAGGTGAATAAGCGAGTGAGTGAGCGAGCGTAAGCGAGTGAGTAAGCGAGTGAGTGAGCGAGCGTTTTGTTGAATGACTAAACGAGCCGGTAAACGAGTAAGTGGATTGAGCAGTAAGTGAGCGGTTGAGTGATTATTCAGTTAATGAGTGAATGAATAAATGGGTTCGGGTTCGTGAATGACCAAACAAGCAAAAAGAAGGACTGTGTGGCAAGTGTTATTTAATAAATGAGTTAGTTAAAGGTTTTGAATGAATTGGTTTCTCGATGAACGACTGACTGCATTGATGGAAAGAAAACAAATCACTGTGGTCGTCGTTGAGTTATGTGAATGGTTAAATAAAAAACTAATTGATCAAAGGATGAATGATATGATTCTTTAAATAAAAATTATCTGCGACAGTACGTCGAGAATTTAAATAAGTGAATATTCAGAAAAGTGAATAAAGCATATATAAAAGTACGAAATGGAAAGGGTGTTCAGCCAGTCACTCTTTTCTGAGAAATGAGCACGGTCGATGACCAACGTATAATTCTTTTTTTAGTTAGCCGAACAGTTAGTTATGAAACAAATATTTTGAAGAAATGGGCAGTTAGGAAGTACAGGTCAAATAAATGCTCTTTCGGTAGGCAAGGAGGTGAATAAACGAATCAATTAATAGAAGCGATTAGTTGATTATTTATTTTCATGGATAAATATGCGGATAAAAATGAAATACATGAAGAGACAAAAGCAATACCATTATTCACTCAAATATTTAGTCTAAAGTTAAGTGACATACGAGAAGCATAATTAATATTCGTATGGATTAATAAGCGAGTAAATAAATATTTGGATAGGAGGAGTTAATATATATAAGCGATGAGACGACTAAATGAATGTAGGTATCTTACTTTAGTTATTCGCCCAAAGGCGTAAGAATATAAATGCCTCTTGCCTGGACGCTACGGCTATTTACTCCTCTGTGAAGAGTGCGCCACTGGGAGGCATGGCAACAGAGAATCGGTTTGTGCGCTCTCGGGATTCAGCCTTCGTCGAGTATCTTCATTGCTCGTCATCTTTTATCAGCTGTCTGTGTCGCACATGACAAGTTGCTGGATAATCTCCCCCACTCTGTTGGGTAATTCTGAATGTTTCCAACGTAAGTTCTCAACGTTGAGCGCTTTCTGATGTTTATTACAACAACGTTTCGACGACACTGCCTTATCTGTTCGCATGGTGTTTTCTCCATGTTGCGTTCTGCCCTCGGAAGCACTCCCGACCTACGTTTGGTTTGTGATCGTCGTTGAACTGGGAGGTCAAAATGAAGATATGTGAAAGCCCTGTTGGGTGTTTTTCTTCGAAGGAACGTCACGTGAAGAAGTACAAATATAAGAGATCTTATTCGAAAGAGGCAGTGTGCATTTACTAGGTAAGCGTCAATATAGCGCAGCTTAAAGGGTCCTTTACACTTTACTGTTACATGTGATTCGCAAAACGCCAGACTATCATTTTTATACTTCTCATTTTCCTAGCAGTGACAGGTTGCAGAAACGTTTTCCGCGCTTTTTTCTGCTCTTATATAGGTTACACTTCAACAGCGAATAATCCCATCGGGACAAATGGAAATAGGTTGTACCTACGAACCACTGCGATTATGATATGGAAATCGATTCGGGAAACAGCATACGTTTGTAGGAGGAAAAGTGTGCATTTCGTGATGAGTTACAATGAATTGTGTCGTAAAAGCTACTATGAAGGCAGTCTTTTATAACTTTTTGACATGAGTGCTTGTCGAAAACGGACGCACGGTTTTATCATGCTGTGATTGTTGGCTTTTCGTTTTTGTGAAAATTTGACCAATTATATCACTACACCATCAGACTGCCCTTTCCTACATTTTTTTACAATATCCCAGTGGGTTGTTTAAAGTTTCGGCTGAGAAATTCAAAAACTCGCGTTTTTTCCTTCCTATTTGCTCAAAACTGTCAGCGGCCAGAGAAACGGCATGAACTATTCCAGGAATCCTCAGGTCTGCGTTCGTGCAAGAAAGACGCGGCTAAATATTATTCAACAAGACGTAACCGTGTACAGGCTGGAGGACTTCCGCTTGATGCTTTGTCTCTATCTTGTGAGGATCTAGCACAGAAATTTGTAGTGGCTTTCACGTGATGTTATAGGAACATCGAATAATGTCTGCTTTCTATTTGTTGGTGTGAGCTATCAAGGCGCATTAATTTTTGCGCACAGCGCATTACTTTATGATCTCTTGCAAACAAATGCGTTCCACCAAAATAAGTATACTCTACTGCCTTTGGATTCAATTCATTTTTGACTGTGATTGTAGCCTACTAAGAGTAAGTGCAACCTTGGTCTTCTAGCAAATATCTTAGCCTCCTTTTCCCTATTCAATTCCTACCTACGGCTGCCGCATATGTAATGTCAGCAAACGAAGTCCAGAATGCTATGCAATATATTTTGCCAGGCTATCGAAGGACATCAGAAAAAAATTCTTCCTCTGCTTTGAATGGCATCATGTAGACTGAAATGTTCCGCGCTGTTTGTAGCAACGAACAAACAGCAATGATTTTTGGCATGCACAATCCACTGTCTGTTTAAGTGGATATTAAATGTCAGTTTTGAATCAATTAGAGCAGTGAATTCTCTAAAAATCAATTGACAAATTCATAATGTACGCTTGTAATGGAGGATGGGTAACACCAGAATTTGGCGTCGCAATGGGAATTACCATTTTGGTGGCCAAAAACCAGCAAAACATAGATTGGTTGCGAACGCTGTAATTGGTTGCGAACAGCTTATCGGCAACAGATATTACTCGGTGGCATCAGGTACAAACGAGTGGAAACAAGAGGAGGTGGCAGGTAATCTGGTAAATCGCCCGTACATGATAAAAACAGAACTGATCAGGGACGCTGCCCATCGCACTTCAATATATGTTTTGAAAACAATGCGGTAATGCATTAGGTTATTCGCTCCTACATTGCTGACTCGCAATCGTCACTTAGGAATTAATTTCTGAAGCCATTCGAAGGTTCCATACGTCGACTTTTTGTAACTAGAAAGCGAAGATGGATAAATTCAAGCGGCTTTGTGAAATTCGCAAATAAAGTAAACGATTTTATAACAGCGAAGGCGAAAAAGCCTGAGCTGATCTTTTCACGAAAGACTTCCGGACAGTAGGTAAAAAACTTTTCTCGGAAACTAAGTCCTTAGGAATGCGACGCAAACACGGATTACTACAGCAGATAACAAGTTAACAATTTAAACCGTCACGAGGACCCTATTTGTAAGCTGGCACAAACAAAGTGGTTCTGTGCTCTTTAGCGACAACGAGCGGTTCGTTTCCAAAATTGAAAATATGCCTGGTGCAGCGAAAAAGAATGTTTCAGTAAAGGATACGCCAAATGGCGGATGCGCCAGGAACGTTGACATTTTGGTGTCCCATAGCCTTCAAGTTAGTTACAATCACAGCCGTGTTAAATGCGGTAATATCAGGGTAAACAGAAGTGTTAAGTTCAGATTAGTTGCGGGTCGTGATAGAGTCGGCTGACTAGAAAGTAAAAGAGAAACGAGACTCGAAAAATGCCAGCGTAAGAACTTTCATCGGTCAAAGTAGCCCAGTTGGGCATCTTCTCAAGCAGCATAACCGCACCCCCCCCCCTCTACTTCTACCCCCTTTCTCAAGTCTAAATTAAATCCTCTTCGTACGGAACTACAGGTGTTACAGCTCAGCTTCAATTTCATCTTTAACTTGCTGTCACGAACCGTTTCTTCCAAAGCTGGCTAGTGATAAACTGCTGAGCACCTCGAAAAACAAATTTATTATCTAACAAGTTTTCTGCGTCTTCTTCCGATGCTCTGACCGAAATTTCGGCTGACTAGGAAGTAGTCTCTGCGCGAAACCCTCTCTTCCATGAAAACAGTTATTTTCTCATGAAAAAAATTTAGTTAACACAGATACAGATAAGGAAAACAGTAAACGGGTGGGAAACTCGTTTTTACTGAAGTTTTCTTTTTTGGCTTTTTCACCTAGTATCCAAAATTTTTTGTGTTTTTCCTGCTAACGCTCCATTTTCTTACCTTTTTCATGGGTCTAATTGAATAGACTGCTCCTTCCTTTGGCAGGCATAAGGAAGCTAGTGGAAGCATTTAATCGTAACGGTTGAAAGTAGGCAGTCGCAATTACTGTAGTCCTCGCCTATAACTCTAAAATTGTTCGTAGCGCGCTATGCGGCTTCATTATGAACTTCAGTTGGAAGAACTAAGGAAACTGAGGAACTTAAGGAACTGAAGTCGCTCAATTTCGGGACTGTTTGATTTGATAAGTGATCGCCGCCTAGCAGCAAGTCAACTAACTGTCTGTATGCGGAGTGCTGCCTCTGTCGAAGCCAGAAGCCTCCCAAGCATCCCACTGTCTCGTTCGGCAATCCATTTTTTGCTGTCATAAATGGACCTTTTGTACTATGACATAAACCAGCATTCGTTGCTGAATAGTGAAGATCATTCTTGCACATTGTCTGTTGCTTGAACCATTGAGCATAAGTAAGAGTTGTTATATTACTAGTTTGGCTTTCGTAAAACGAGTGATATCGTTGTTATGTAACGAGAATAGAAAAACAGTGCTACTTGATTCGCTTTTATCTCATAAATATTACACCTTGTGAACCATTTCAAATGCACTACGAAGTCTGTTTACAGTGAGAGATAAAATTTTTAAAAAGTCATTACAATAGCGGCTTAACAATCTACTAGTTGCAAAAAGAAGTCGCAAATAAAATCATTAATAGTAAGAAAATCGCCTGCACAAACTTGAAATATGTGTTTATCAAACAGCTCGAAACGTTATTATTCGTGTTTTTCATGGCAAAACTGGCAAAACTTTTGCCACTTTGAACATCACAAAAGTTTCCTTCAAAAATGATCTACTCTGCAGTGATTTTGGATCATTGCCGCTATCGTTTCCCGGACTTCATCCACTTCATCCTAGATTCTGTTGTTGTGATAAAACTATCGCAAATTTCGTCGTAATCTTCCAATTTTCTAATGAATCTGAGCAATTCCAAAAACATTTTTCCTTCAAATTTCTTATACGTTCCTTCAGCTGCTTTGGCAGAAACATGTCCTCTCTAACCATTAATGACATATGCCAAGTTTTCCACGAAAGAACCAAATTTCTTTCTCACGTTGAGAAATGCCCGTTTTAACTGTAGGCCAAGTTTTCTGTAAAGTCCCTTCGCTGATGTTGCTCCTCAAGAAAAATGTATCACACTTTTTGTAGCAACAGCGCTACATTCTACACC
The DNA here is from genome assembly GCA_000803305.1 of Toxocara canis. Classification (NCBI taxonomy): domain Eukaryota; kingdom Metazoa; phylum Nematoda; class Chromadorea; order Rhabditida; family Toxocaridae; genus Toxocara; species Toxocara canis. The sequence continues at coordinate 99,776 of JPKZ01000530.1, forward strand.
TTGAACCGAACTAAGTGATGAGTGAAACTAACTAGGCAAGGAAATATGTGTGGCAACAAGTGATTTCATCGTTCAGATTTCCGGTGGTGGAAAAAAGCGAAATCTGGAGGAAACTCGGAAAAAAATTGGCTTATTCTGAATTTAAATAGTTAAGGTTTCCTGCGTTCTCTTGTTGGAAAAATTTATGAAAACATTAGAAAAATATTGCCCAATTAGGCTCAACGAGAGGACTCTGCAAACTTGCTTCTCGTCCTCCTCCTGGATATACACTGAGTACGACAACAACAGCAATTTTTTGAGTGGAAGTGGGAGGGAGGGGAGAAGAAAGCGGGAGCATTTAAATGTGGCTTAATGCAAGCACTGACGGACACATCAACGCTACAACCTTGTTACCTGGCACATTTTATTGATAGAACTTCTACAGGGCAAGTACAATACATGAACGTCACTATAGTACCTTTGTTTCATCGCGAGATCGGCACGTCCCAACAACAGCATGTGGCTACCAGCCCTGAAGTTCTTATCTCTTTGAAGAAGCATCCTACAGATTTCAAGTCAAACAAAAGACGGTTTATGTGTAACAAAGTAGCAACACAGTTGTTCCGAGTGGAATGGTTTCTCCCAAAAGTAAAGGAGGAAATGAATTATACATGTGAGTCAACTGATGATTACGAGTTCACCGCTATGCTATATTGAGATATTCGACTGCTTCCGTTTTAGCAAGGTCATTTGAACTCACAGATCAATAGTGTATTTTGCAGCAAAAAATTCATCATCATGATTGCGTTGAAAGAATTTAATACAGCATGGCATCGCCCGCATATTAAGTTCTCCTGAAGAATTTTCCTGATTCACAAATGAACGCTCTCCTAACGTAACAGTGATCACGAAACTTTGTGGTCACATTAATTTGAAAATTTTAGCAGTTTCGTTATGTCGGATGTAAATGTTTTCAGCTGCTGTCAAGCATTTCGAGGCAAAGTTTTACTTAAAACAAGAGTTAAAGTTAACGAGTAATTCTGATAGGGAGCATATGAAAACGCCGTAAGAACAATGAGAAAAGATGGGAAACGTATTATTTGAAAGAAGCTGCTGTACGGCGAATCGATGCAATAGGCGGCTGCAAATGGCAATACAATCAAATGCGCATTAAGGGAAGGGTGCAAATTGGGCTCCCGAGGAAATACAGATTAGTCGATCAATCCACTTCGCAGAACTTCTTCGCACAACTCACAAACGCTGCCTTATACATCAACTCATTCGTCTTATCTGAAACCCCATTAGTGCATTGCACTCGCATTTGCAGCTTGTTCGGAAACCTGACTCATGTGACAGCGAATCTCAATTAAGCCAGAACTCATTTCGCCCACAGCCGCAATCTGCAAACTGGCATGATTGTGAACTTTGTGCGATGAGAACAAAATCTGGACCACCACAGGCAGCCTTCCGATCTTTATCCTCCCTCCCCCCTCCTTCTTCCTTGCCCAATTGGAGGAAGAGTCCTACCAGAAAGTTTCACGATTTTCCGGAGACGATCGATAGCCGGGCAGGTCTGTAGGTATTGTGAAGAACTGGAAATTTCGTAAGACTTTTTAGCGGAAGTCGTCTAGAAGCGCACATTTTCGCCGTCTTTGGCACCTTTAGTATTTGCTGATTAAGAAAAGCCGCCTTTTGCGGGTTACCTCCATAGTTCCAGTACTCATTAGCCCAAAACCGTGGCATGCAAATCTTTGCCACGGTATTGGGCGGGCTGCCACATCTTTGCCACAGAAAATGGCCTGCAAAATTTGACCTGGGTATTCCCAACCACAAAATTCACAGAAGAAGGTGGCCCAAAAAAAGCGTATGAAAACTGGAAGGGGATATGCGCTTATTTGATCTGAGTAGGTGTGATATGTAAAGTGCATATTTTTCAATACCCAATGTTCTCGTCATTTAAAAGTAATCGGTGATGGAAAAGACTGTGAAAAGCTCACACTGCATAATATGGAGGATGAAGCTGAAGAAACGCTCTGGAACATTTTAGCGCTTGCAAGCAAACCATTTTCTGGTGA
>JPKZ01000531.1:2003-19219 GCA_000803305.1 Toxocara canis
GAGGGGAGGGAACAGGAGGGACGGGAGGGATGGAGTAGGAAGCAACGCTTAAATAAGCTCCAATGACTAGACAAATTCTGACAGATTTTCACCTCCAACCACGCGAACACCTAGTTGATTGCGATTAAGAAGCGAACGCATCGAAGTTTGCAAAGTTGGCGAACTGCGAACCACTCGACGAGGTCGTTGAGGCAAACGGATCTCTGAAACAATAACATCTTTCACTTCTTATCCCGTCCACTGCCACTTGGAAAGAGGGCCCTTTCTTCTATTTCCAAAAAAAAGAAGATTCTGGCAGACGATAAACTCTCTGCGCTCTCTCCGCTTCATTTGAAGAATAAAAATGCAGATGGGAAAAATGCCAACCTACATCATCTTTGTCACTTGAGGAAGAAACTGGGGTCACAGATGCAAATTGCCATCCCCCCCCCCCCCACGCCTTCCCTTTATTTTCATGAAAGCGTTTTTATTGCACTTCTAGCATGAAAATTTCCAGCCGGTTTAGAGATTTCGGATTTTGGAGCCATATCCTCTATATCAGTGGGTGGAGGGGGGGGGGGGGGGGGGGAAGGGAAGAAGAGAGGGAGGGAAGGCTGGAAAGAGGAGATGGAGGGAGTCGTCCATGTATGAAAAGGGCTACCTGAAAGTTTTAACCACCCTCCTAAGCCGACTAACCGGGACGGAGAGTGCCGTTATGCACCAAACACAGCAAAAACCCAAAAGATACTACTCCGTTGATAAAGTCTTGGGATAGCAGCAAGCTTGAATGATCAACTTGAAAGTTTTGTACTAGAACGCAAATAATAGGTGTTGTGCTAGTCGGTAAGTTTTAATGCAACTGCGTAACCCCTTACCCACCCCCACCCCCTCTCTACAGAGCATTCTTCCTCCCAGTAGGGCACAAGGGAAGGACTGTGTTACCCATAAAACAAAGCATTTAAGAAATGATCCACAGCTGGTAAGTGGAGCAGCATTTCAAAGCAATGGAAATTTTGGAAAAAACTGACAAAGATCATCGAAAAACGCAAAACTTTTTAACATCTTTAGCACTTCCGAAGCCCTTTCAACGAAACAGTGCCACAGTTCATGGCTATTTTGAACTCGGAAATTACGGTTCGCAAAATCGCGGTTTCCAACCTAAAATTACGATCAGAAAAACTTGGCGCAAAGAAAATTGCGGAACCGCAAATGTGGTCAAAACTGATGATTCGCGAAAATTCTCGAAAACTGAGAAATGAAAGGGGAAGGACTATGCGTGTTCTCAAAAGAGAAGAAAAAGCCGTCACCTTTTTCGCCTCCCCCCCCCCCCCCCTCCTGTCTTCTCAAAAAAACGGTAAAAAACTGATCCAAACAACGAAAGGTTGACGGACTTTCGCTGCGACAGAGCAGTCACTCTCATCCCCGCTCTGATGATGACATCTCTTTGTACATACTGCATAGTAAGAGAGAAACTCACGACTGTGCAAAAGGATCCGCTGGCTCTGTGACTGTTGAAGTTGGCGTCTGTCTAGCCTTCGGAGGTGCTGGTCTTGGTGGAGGTGGCTTAGATGCTCCCGAACTAGTTCCCGAGCTGAGTCCTGCTGTTGCGTTAGCAAAAGGGTCACTAGCGGTCGTACCAAACGGCTCTCCAAATGCCGCAAACGAAGCAGAACTGGAGCTTGCAAATGGATCACCACCGCCAAACGGGTCACCAACTGCAACAAACACAACTCATACCACATTGTGTTCCCCCTCTCTTTACCGCGAATTTTATGAATGCGTGAAGATTTTCGAGGACAAGCAAGTTGTCAAAAGCCTTAAATATCTCAAATAAACTAACCTCCCGAGAATCGCAAATATGTAACAGGCTAGAAATATAGGGGAACCTTAGGTTTTTGACGATCTTTCTTAAGACTTTATCAACTCGCCGATACTGCCATGTAATTACCCCTTTCGTTCTCCTCCGATTGTAACAGCCTAAGAATTCGAAATTTAGAGACCATGATTATCAAGCCTAAGCATTCAAATGTTGCAGACAGGGAAGGGACTGCCGGTCATGGCTGATATTAAATTCGTCTCTTCCAATTATGCAAAGCCTCAGCAACACCCCTCCCCCCCTCCTGAACAGAATGTGCGCTGATAATTCAGTGAATGAATGTATGAATTGCATCCAGCTAGTTCAGAGACCTCGATGAGGAAAAAACAATTGAATATTTAGCTGCAAGAACAGAAGAAATGGTGTGTAGTTAAACGTCGGCTTGCCAATTACCCAGCCTTCCCATGGAATATTGAGATGGAATAACAAATAACAGATGCATCTGCGAATAATCAAAGATAAGTAATAATAGCTGAGGACAGCCTACCCTGATGTTGCACACCTGCGAAAGGATCAACAGCTGTGAACGGTGCGGCGTTAGATGATGAGCCATGCGCAGGCTCAGTTGTCTGCAACTGATCGTTATAAGTCATAATAAGGGCCTCATGAAATAGCAGCCATTGCAGAATCAACCCAAATCACGTTAATATCTTTTTAGTCCCTCTCTCCCCGACAGCCACTACAGCAGTAACAGAAGCAGCAGGAGAACGAGTCCGGCAAGGCGATGGTAACAGAAGTGGTGGAGAAGAACGTAGATGGCTAGAAATTTTTCTGAAAAAAATCTGCTATCGTCGGTTAGGTCAAATCAAATAAACGAACTCACTATAAATTAGTTTCATGGGGATCCTGACGGGGATCAATTCACTGGCTTCCTTGTCTTCCGCTTTCTGGTTGTGACGGAAATGTTTCGCCTATTTTCCTTCCAATTTTTCCATGGGACCGCCCTCGCTCACCGGCTAAATTGATCCATGGTAGGTCCCCTCGGCCAAAAATAACACTACGCAAAACACTAAAACTTTTGCGAAATGCTGTACTTCGTATTGCTCAACTATCCACCTACACATGCCGACCGAAATATGAAGTGCAATCTCTAGTGCATCTAAGCTGATCTGCCGATTCCAGAAATGAAGCCTTCCTCCATGTGTTGGGCAAATAAATTACGATGCCATCAAACTAAGAATGTTGAGCTGCTCACACTGAAGTACCACAATGATAATTCGAAGAGAAAAAATGATTTTAACAGCGTAACTTAAATGCTGCCAGTCCGTTTAAACAACGGCAAAGATCCGCCTCCCCTACCCTCCCCTCCCCTCATCCCTGCACATCAACACATCCTAGCTGACTGGGTATGAAATCAGTCCTGATGCCTAATTATGGGAAAAGCAGGATGCTTCTCTCAGTACTCGATAAATATACAATCTCTGGATCTCAGATCAGCTTACATTAAAAACTAAATTTTGCAACAATCCGACTGAAGCAAACAATGAAGATATTAAAATAAGAAGGATACAGCGCTTACAGAAAGAGGAACCGACCAAGAGCACAAAAGGTCAGCTTGTTCTCGCATAATTGTCTCAATGTCTGACGTCTCCAGCAAATGGTTCAATCTTTCAGTCACTTTCCTTAGCTTCTCATTGTCTGCCTCTACACGTTTCGTCCTGTCTTCCACACTTGCCACTTCACTTTCTAGCTAAATTTATCCGCTTCATCCAAATAGTAAAAACATATTGGAAGTCCCATTATGAACCAGTAAAGAACGCGTCGTCAAGCAGCGCACCTTCAAAGCGTAAAACCAGACTACAACATGCAGGACTTATAGCATTCTCAAATAACCAGAGAGACAAATAACCTAAGTCAAACAAAAGGAACCACCGTTCAAAAGTTGTGACCGCGCACTAAGAGAAAAAATGTTTTATCCGCTTTCGAGTACCCTCCCATATACCTAAATTCACCATTAAATACTGAATTCACTGCGAAATATAATCATTACGGGTCTACAATACGCATATAGCGCCGTCTATGCCGATATCCATAACAAAGGAAAATCAAATTCCCGCGATTCCCATTCTTATTTTTCCTCTGCAATAGTTTAAAAAAAACCAAACACGGTAACGCTCTTTCACCCACACACAGACAACCCAGCTTGATTCAGCAAGAACCGAATCGCGACTTTTCTTTCATCTTTAGGGCGTCGCCTACTCTAACATGACTCCTACGGAGTCGCTTCTGAATTGGGAAAGGGTGAACGAAGGAGTGCCACCATGCCAGTCGAAGTCAGGGAAGACGGAGAATGCAGCCCATGGACGCCTGTATTACTCAAAAGCTTCCTCTAAAATGCATCAAAAGGTAAACTCAACGATCATAAGTTCCCACTCTCTTCTCCTACCCCCTTTTCATTAAAAAAAGTGCGGCCTGAAGGCGCTCAAAATCAGATCCAAACAACAGTCACTGGAACTTGCTAAAGCCTCCCAGCTATGAATTGATGTGGTCGTCAGCTCAGAGTTCATCGCTTCTGCTCCACTGAGAAAGGCGCATTAGGAGCTAAAACTAAATGCCGCGTACGCCAGTCGAGCATGTCGCGCTACAACCAATAAGAAACTCGGCTAAATTCAACCTGACTTTTCAGCTAAAAAATGAAACACGTTTTCCAAAACGATGTTTCAACACTATTCTTACTTACTACCTTAAAGCCAGAACAAGCAAATCAATAAAACCATATCTATGCATCCTTATCCCCTTCATTACTCTCACATAGTACGAGTAGTCTAACACTGCAAGTCGATCGCGTAGAGGGGAATGAGGGAAGCAGATACGATGGAGCTAAAAAATTCTCATGTTGATTTTGTTGTGCAAACGGGGCGCGTTTCAGATCACCTACGGAAAAACAAGGAAAAAGGGGGGAGGGGATGAGGTGGAATTTTCCGGTATTATCCTTCACATTTCATCCCACTGGACGTGAATTCGTGCTGTAAGAAACCCACTCTTCTCGGCGTAGCACAAGCCAAAAACCTGAGTCAAAGCGTTAAATAAAAGTAACCTTTGTTAGCTCGATCGCTGCACTTTCAATCATCGCATTACGCTGCGATAGTGTTGCATCTAGTTCTCTCTGCTGCTCTTGTAGCACTCGCAACTGCTCTTCTGCCTTCGCTAGTTCCTCGTTCTCCTTCTGAAAAGGAAAACCCCGGGACTTTTTTGCCAGAAATCTTTTAGCTGTAAAAAAATTTCATTTTTTTTCTTTTACCAAAATTTTCCGTAGTTCCTGAAAATATTTTCGTGCGATAAACACCAAAACGAAAAGAAACAATGCATACACTGATCAAATAAACGAAGATCCTCTGAAATAAATTCCCAAACTGCTGAAAAATATGTTTGTCGATGCGATAATATAACGACAGAGAATCAAATAAGGAAAATTGTAGGAGCGCCCTTATCAGATTTCTTAAAAAAGTGTACAACTTTTTCAATGAGCAAATGGTCATAACACCACGGTTTTAATTTTTTAAAATTACGTATGTTTCATGAAACTTCGAACTTCCTCAACATCTGACCATAACCGTCCAAGTCTCCGTTCTCTTGAGACATCGTGGCGCCCTTCACAAGAAAAATGAGTGGAACAGAAAGGTATCGATTACGAAATTTAAAACGTCCGTCCACTGCAAGCGCGTCAATTTCCTGCAGGAAATTGCTGGGTTCTTTCTAGGTTCGGCGACAACAGACGGCGGGAAAAGGGAAAGAGAACAGATGAAAGGCGGACGGGGAAGAGGAGAGCGGAAGGCCGAAGGTGGGTGGTGCAACTGAATTTCAAAATCTCCATTAAATCGAAGGTGAAACTCGCACATTCCACCTCAATTCGATGCATTTATGGAACCATCGACTAAATGACTTTAAAAAAGTCTAGTTCATTCGGCTTTATAAGGAGCTCACTGCGGCGTTCTCCTTGCTGCGCGCGTTTTCCGTGCGTAAAGCGTTGAGTCGAGCCTCCTCCTCTTGAAGCTTCCCTTTCAGCTGTACACCAGCGCTTTCGAGTTGAGCAATTTGATGATCCAATGCTTGCAATCGCCGTTCAGCCTCTGCTTTTTGCCTTTCTAGTTGTGCCACCGTATTTTCGAGAGTTGTCAGCTCTATCTGAAATTCGAATGAAATGAAAAAATTTGGAATAGCAAACCTACAATGAGACTTCAGACTTAGTTTTCAACCTTTTCTTACCAAAAAAACAAAAGCACACCATTAAAAACAATTTTGCGTTCAGTGATGTGCTTTTAAGAAGAAAGAAATTCCAAACGTTTAGGTTATGAATTCGAACATCTCAACTGAGTCCCTGCTCAAAGCTCTAGTATAGTAAAGTTCGTCATACTTATAAGTGGTGCATGGCGCTTACCATTCTTCCGAATATCTAGCTGGTAAACATAGTTTTCAACAGAGTTTAGTCAGTGAGGCCAATTGATGATTATCAACGCTAATGAGTTCTCCTTAGTATAAATTACTCAGAAACAGACTAGTGCAAATGTGCAGCTTCCCGGTGTGCTTAAAATATATCTGCTATTTAAACAATCAAAATTAATGTAAGCAAAAGATTGAGCAGTTTTCTTTGATCGTTGATCCACTGCGTCGACCGATCGTTTGAAGTTTGAACGTAGCTCAACTCATACCAAAAATGCAGATAAGCCGTTAGATCGATGGTTCAGTTCAAGGCAGAAACTAATATAACACAATAAACAATCGCTCTTCCCTGAATAATTTGCAGGAAGTCCTGTCACCACGAAATTAGTTCTTCTACTTCCTTCAAAAGCATAAAGAATTTTTCCATAAAGTACGCTCCCTTTTTCGCATCTCAACCGCCAATTTCTTGAAGTGCCTCCCTCAAAGAAAAAGAAAAGAAATCTCAATACAACACAAGCGCTCCACTGCGTCGACCGATCCATTCAAGATCATCATTTCATTCTTTAACTATAAAATGTAATTTCACAATGAGCGTTTAGATCTGAGCACGAAGCAGTCCAAGATGTTTCTGCTTTCTTAACAAATTTTGCCAACGTTCGTAACCTAAGCACATGTAAAAAACAAAAACAAATCAACTACAATATCTCTCTAACTTTGTTCATCAAATTAGTTAACCGACAGTCGTGTATAATACAATCTACGACAGAGCTCTCGCGGATCACAAAGTTTACAGTTTTGAAATCTATTCGAAGCGACGCGAGGACGAAAGAGGGTGAGGGGGGGGGGGGGGGGGACGGTGCAGGGTGAGTGCAGTAGAGTATGCGTTTGGTCGACGGGTTGATGGCCATTTCATTTTCGGTGAACATTATTCTAGTTAATCGAATTTCTTTAAATGAGATCACTTTGTTAAAGGTAAACTCAACGATCATAAGTTCCCACTCTCTTCTCCTACCCCCTTTTCATTAAAAAAAGTGCGGCCTGAAGGCGCTCAAAATCAGATCCAAACAACAGTCACTGGAACTTGCTAAAGCCTCCCAGCTATGAATTGATGTGGTCGTCAGCTCAGAGTTCATCGCTTCTGCTCCACTGAGAAAGGCGCATTAGGAGCTAAAACTAAATGCCGCGTACGCCAGTCGAGCATGTCGCGCTACAACCAATAAGAAACTCGGCTAAATTCAACCTGACTTTTCAGCTAAAAAATGAAACACGTTTTCCAAAACGATGTTTCAACACTATTCTTACTTACTACCTTAAAGCCAGAACAAGCAAATCAATAAAACCATATCTATGCATCCTTATCCCCTTCATTACTCTCACATAGTACGAGTAGTCTAACACTGCAAGTCGATCGCGTAGAGGGGAATGAGGGAAGCAGATACGATGGAGCTAAAAAATTCTCATGTTGATTTTGTTGTGCAAACGGGGCGCGTTTCAGATCACCTACGGAAAAACAAGGAAAAAGGGGGGAGGGGATGAGGTGGAATTTTCCGGTATTATCCTTCACATTTCATCCCACTGGACGTGAATTCGTGCTGTAAGAAACCCACTCTTCTCGGCGTAGCACAAGCCAAAAACCTGAGTCAAAGCGTTAAATAAAAGTAACCTTTGTTAGCTCGATCGCTGCACTTTCAATCATCGCATTACGCTGCGATAGTGTTGCATCTAGTTCTCTCTGCTGCTCTTGTAGCACTCGCAACTGCTCTTCTGCCTTCGCTAGTTCCTCGTTCTCCTTCTGAAAAGGAAAACCCCGGGACTTTTTTGCCAGAAATCTTTTAGCTGTAAAAAAATTTCATTTTTTTTCTTTTACCAAAATTTTCCGTAGTTCCTGAAAATATTTTCGTGCGATAAACACCAAAACGAAAAGAAACAATGCATACACTGATCAAATAAACGAAGATCCTCTGAAATAAATTCCCAAACTGCTGAAAAATATGTTTGTCGATGCGATAATATAACGACAGAGAATCAAATAAGGAAAATTGTAGGAGCGCCCTTATCGGATTTCTTAAAAAAGTGTACAACTTTTTCAATGAGCAAATGGTCATAACACCACGGTTTTAATTTTTTAAAATTACGTATGTTTCATGAAACTTCGAACTTCCTCAACATCTGACCATAACCGTCCAAGTCTCCGTTCTCTTGAGACATCGTGGCGCCCTTCACAAGAAAAATGAGTGGAACAGAAAGGTATCGATTACGAAATTTAAAACGTCCGTCCACTGCAAGCGCGTCAATTTCCTGCAGGAAATTGCTGGGTTCTTTCTAGGTTCGGCGACAACAGACGGCGGGAAAAGGGAAAGAGAACAGATGAAAGGCGGACGGGGAAGAGGAGAGCGGAAGGCCGAAGGTGGGTGGTGCAACTGAATTTCAAAATCTCCATTAAATCGAAGGTGAAACTCGCACATTCCACCTCAATTCGATGCATTTATGGAACCATCGACTAAATGACTTTAAAAAAGTCTAGTTCATTCGGCTTTATAAGGAGCTCACTGCGGCGTTCTCCTTGCTGCGCGCGTTTTCCGTGCGTAAAGCGTTGAGTCGAGCCTCCTCCTCTTGAAGCTTCCCTTTCAGCTGTACACCAGCGCTTTCGAGTTGAGCAATTTGATGATCCAATGCTTGCAATCGCCGTTCAGCCTCTGCTTTTTGCCTTTCTAGTTGTGCCACCGTATTTTCGAGAGTTGTCAGCTCTATCTGAAATTCGAATGAAATGAAAAAATTTGGAATAGCAAACCTACAATGAGACTTCAGACTTAGTTTTCAACCTTTTCTTACCAAAAAAACAAAAGCACACCATTAAAAACAATTTTGCGTTCAGTGATGTGCTTTTAAGAAGAAAGAAATTCCAAACGTTTAGGTTATGAATTCGAACATCTCAACTGAGTCCCTGCTCAAAGCTCTAGTATAGTAAAGTTCGTCATACTTATAAGTGGTGCATGGCGCTTACCATTCTTCCGAATATCTAGCTGGTAAACATAGTTTTCAACAGAGTTTAGTCAGTGAGGCCAATTGATGATTATCAACGCTAATGAGTTCTCCTTAGTATAAATTACTCAGAAACAGACTAGTGCAAATGTGCAGCTTCCCGGTGTGCTTAAAATATATCTGCTATTTAAACAATCAAAATTAATGTAAGCAAAAGATTGAGCAGTTTTCTTTGATCGTTGATCCACTGCGTCGACCGATCGTTTGAAGTTTGAACGTAGCTCAACTCATACCAAAAATGCAGATAAGCCGTTAGATCGATGGTTCAGTTCAAGGCAGAAACTAATATAACACAATAAACAATCGCTCTTCCCTGAATAATTTGCAGGAAGTCCTGTCACCACGAAATTAGTTCTTCTACTTCCTTCAAAAGCATAAAGAATTTTTCCATAAAGTACGCTCCCTTTTTCGCATCTCAACCGCCAATTTCTTGAAGTGCCTCCCTCAAAGAAAAAGAAAAGAAATCTCAATACAACACAAGCGCTCCACTGCGTCGACCGATCCATTCAAGATCATCATTTCATTCTTTAACTATAAAATGTAATTTCACAATGAGCGTTTAGATCTGAGCACGAAGCAGTCCAAGATGTTTCTGCTTTCTTAACAAATTTTGCCAACGTTCGTAACCTAAGCACATGTAAAAAACAAAAACAAATCAACTACAATATCTCTCTAACTTTGTTCATCAAATTAGTTAACCGACAGTCGTGTATAATACAATCTACGACAGAGCTCTCGCGGATCACAAAGTTTACAGTTTTGAAATCTATTCGAAGCGACGCGAGGACGAAAGAGGGTGAGGGGGGGGGGGGGGGGGACGGTGCAGGGTGAGTGCAGTAGAGTATGCGTTTGGTCGACGGGTTGATGGCCATTTCATTTTCGGTGAACATTATTCTAGTTAATCGAATTTCTTTAAATGAGATCACTTTGTTAATTTATACTGTATTTCTGAATAGAAATTCTCATATCAGCCGTTCATTCTTTATCATTTTTTAAGTGATTCATCTATAGAATTTGTCGATACGATTTGCACCGCTCGTATTATATATAGCAATCGAGTCTTTTTTGAATAGATGGTAAATATAGAAACGATTAATTACAAACATACTGTTTTATAGGTTCTGTTTTGATGTATCGGCAGTTGATCGTCAGGCGTCAATAACACTGCAAGCACTCTCTGAAGAAGATCGTAGACAATGGTTAGATGCAATGGATGGAAGAGAGACGGTATTTACTTCATTTGTTTTTGCCGCTTCACTGTAACTAATATTGGTGTGAAATAGAGATTACTTTTGATTTTTGAATATAAGCTAAATCTGGAACACTAAATACTGGCCGCATTCAAAACTACCAATTGCAATTTTCATGTTGGCTGTGCTGCAGTGAGAGGTTCCGTTCGTGTGTTTTGAACAAAGCAACTATTACTAATTATAAATAATATTCCCGTAATAATCATGTTTATCCAATAGTATGAATCAGATAGGAATAACTGTATATCCGTTGTGCTCAGAGTGATTTTAAAGACAAAACTTGAGTTTAAGTGCTCGAAGATTTCTGTAGGACAAGTCTGGCGGCGCTCACTGAACAAAATAACTTTCGTTTGTTGTTCTAGGCATTTACACACGCTACAGTAGGCTAATATAAGCTACACACTCTACAGTATGCTAATATAACCTAAAATAATATATGCATGCCCCGATAACGATTGTTTAAAGATTTTTTGGTTCGCCACTAACAAGCTTTTATTTCTTTTTATCGTACAGTGTAGTGGTGTTCAGTTTGTGGAGTGGACTGCAGCAGAGAACACAAAGGAACAAATCCGAGCTATCCTTTGCAACGTGGCGCTATTAACATTAGTAGCTCTTAATGTTAACTACCATCACTGAGGAGAAAATCAAGGTCAAGACGGATGCTGGTTTTATTTTGCGACGTCAAGGCTTTATTTCATGGTGACGCAATACTCGAGGCGATAGATACATTAAAACTGAAACGAAAAAATCACCGTATTTTACTACCAAAACAATCCCAAAAAAGTTCAATTCAACTTCTTATAACTGAAACACACATTGGTGAAAATTCACGATAGTTTCGCAAGAGGAAGGGTGGGGAATGGAGAGAGAGTAGGAGAACGAGGAAGGGGGAATTTAGCAGAAAACGACGGAGGTAGGCAGGATGTGTGGGGGAGGTGAAGGGGAGACGGGTTTAGAAGGGAAGATAAGAGGATATGCAAATAAACGACTCAAGCCTCCATAAAATGAAACAAACCTGTAAATTTTTGATTTCGCTATTCTTAACAGTCATATCCGCTTCCAGCTGAACGATCGCTTGATCAGCTTCACGCCTCTCGGCTATCAATTTCTGCACTTCTTGCTGCAATGCGTCCAACTCTTCGTTTCCGCTCGACAACGGTTCCTGCTGAAAAATCGTATCAGTTACATCAATTCATTAACAACCATACATCAGCTCACTCCTCTATCTTACATGCTGAATGGTCGCATCGGTTCGTCGTCTCGAGAATGCCTCCAAAAGTGTGCGAATTCGACTTGGATGAGCTGGCGAATAAGAGAGCGGCGAGTTTGCTGCCGCCGCTGACATTAGCACTATCTGAGAAACTACAGGCGGCCGGCCGTGCAGCCTGTAGTAGACCGACTTGGTAAGCTTGTAGAGCTCATATCGAAAAACCATCCATCAGCAACCCAAAGCTGTTTGAACCTCAACTGCACTCAGTGATGCCAAAGGTGATGCAGACGGAGAGAAATGTATTAGACGAGAAAAACAAAACAGTGGTCTTCATCGAAATCCTACGCGCAACAACCGAAGAACCCACCAATCGAGAAGATGAACGAATGCTGTGTAAGGCCATCACCGCCTGCGGGAGTTGCTAATTATCAAAATCCTATGCGAGAGGATGTACCTCGACAAAGCGACACCCAGACAATCAACCCTGACCAAAGGGACCACGACCACTCAAAGTTACGTTTGAATCTCAGACACATCGCGACATATCTTGAGTTCGTTAAAAAGAAAGCGCCCTTCTAAAGTGCCATCTCTCCTATATGCATACGTGCGACGCGATTATACTGTAGACAAGCTGAACGTTGGAAGGCTAGACAATAAAACGAAAAAGCTGATGTTACAGGTTTTGTTGTTAAAGAGTTACGAATTGTACACCTTACCTCGCCCATCGCCCACTCGAAGTATTTCTCTATCTTTTTTGTCGATAGTCAGCCACCTAACAACACGACCAACAAGGCCCCAATTAGCCTGGTGCATATAATTGCGAGAAGAAAAGTAACGGCCCGAAAAAAGGATGAAAACAACAGTTGCGAAAAGAAATCAGACTTGCAACACCAAATTTCTAAAACAGGGAAAACGTGAGGAAGCAGTTGCTACGATGACCGGAATATTCATGAATGTGAGATCATTAATACAAGAGAAATTTCTAGAGATCCGTAACACAATGAGAGAAAAGGAACTTGGCTTCTTTGCTGTATGCGAAACGTGGTTTCATAAAAACACCCCCACTGCACCTGTATAATGTACAGCTCTTTGGTATATTTCGTAACAGCCCAGAAAAAACTGGAAGGCAGACACAACGTGATGTGGGCAAAACAAAAACACCGTGCGAAACAACTTGACTGTGTAATGAAAGCTATCGGCTCCACATATGAACAAACAGTAGTAAAACTCCAACAAATCTAAGGCAACGCATAAACACGGAATGCATTGCCATGGTAATAAACGCCTACGCGATTCTTAAAATCAAATTATTCCTGCCCATCACCGCGACAGCAACAAAAAAAGACCTTAAGGTACTGCAGCGAGTTGCAAATCACTCAATCAGGGTCACCTATCACCTCAAGAAATCCAAGCAAATTGCTGAACACAGGGCCTGTTACAGCTGAAATATTTCAACACTGAGCAGCACGGAATTTAAAGTAATGGCCGAAAAAATGCAAAACAGTCAACTTAGTGAAAATTTGAATAATATGCTGACAAAAACAACTCATGAGCGAACGAGGTGCGAAATGTAAACCTGTGAAACAATGCGGACAAATTACGGACTGAAAACGATGAGGTACCGAGCGACTGCTTTCCTCAACGCACTGTTGCCTTCAAGTTCAATGGTGATGCGCTGTGATGTAAAGATGTCGTGTGGAGAAAAAAAAGCGAACACTTAAGTGAACGATTCTTCTGATTAAATGATGTGCAAATCGGGAAGTGAAAAAACCTCTTCGTATTATCTTTGCATTGTATTTTTAACAGTTTTGTACTATCGTAAAGTAGTCCTTGCTTAACGACCTTCTGCTAAGATTAATTGCCACCCAGTCGCCCTTAATCGCGAGTGGGCGGCAAGTATCCTTAGCAGAAGCTCGTATGTCATGCTATTTAAAATCAAGATCTCCCCAGTAGCAGAGTTCCACTTCGACTAAACCTCGCCGAAAAATAATATATGAAGGAAAACGAAACCGAAACGGCGAAAAAGTTCTCCTCAGCTTAAGAAAAACTCCCCCTCTCAGCTCCCAGATATTTTACAGACTCACCAGAAACGAAACGCCATTCAGCAGAGGCTGAAAAAAAAATCTTTCCCTCCAGCATCACGCTGACTTCTAATACTCCGCTCACCTCTCCGAAACGCTATAGATTTTGCAGCCCTCAGCGCTTCATTTCAGGTAGTACGATACGTCTATTTACTAATATTCTCCACAACTACCATACAGAACATATCCTCAACAATGACTCAACGATCTCATATACTAATCCCCATCGACAACATACAGCCTCAATTACTCGAATCGAGTATATTTGTACATTTCATGATTGTCGGATGCTCATCTTCATTCATAACGTGAAAATATTTGCTGTTGTGATGACTCACAAGCAAATCAAAAATAGCTAAAAGCCTCGTCTGCTTGAAATAAATATTCGATGAAAGCATAAGAGCCGTTCCATATTCACAGCGCTCTTGAACAGGACCCGTAGAGAAATTTCTTGCCGGAAGTGGTTCGGCCCTGGCATCAGTAACAATAATTTTTAGCAATATGATTACCTACCAAACTATTTGGAAGGAACAGTGTAGTACATAAAACTAACAGTAACATACTCTACACATTTACCGCACCTACCATTGACGGAATCGAATTGTGGACGGCCGCGGTGGTGGATGCCGTGTGTTCCGGTGATCTCAGCGAGGGAGGAACCAAATTGGATGGCAATGTCAAAGGCACCGGCTTACCCTTCTTGCACTCATCCACCAAGTACATTCTGAAATCTACCCTGTTCCATTGTCATCTCATAAACCCTTTCACCCATTCTCCAGAAACCAACACTTGAAGTAATGTGAAGGGAAAAAAATTAAAAAGAAAAACAGCAGCGAACTTCCGGGGACGGTATGTGAGGAGCGCCAAATGCTTTGGGCACTAAAACTGGGAACGAGGTCGCAGAAAATCTCCGATTTTTGAGCACGCTAGACGGACTAGAAGTTTGGGACGAGCAAAGAGGTGATAAAGGGGCTGAAGATGGTACAGCGCTGAAAAAAATCGGGGATGAAAATTGTTAGGTACGCATACATTTTGTTATCGATATAAGCTACTCAGTATTGCGCGGTTGTTTCACCGCCATGGGGCCTGGCCTAACTCTTCTTTAGCCTCTTCTTCCCTCCTCATTTCTTTAAATCTCTACATCCCCCAGCCAATCAGATGCACGCACCGTCGACTATAAAATGAGCGCTCATGGGTGCTTATCGAATTTTTCGGTTTTGGTATGGCAGTCCGCAGTTATCCTTCGCCGTCAAACGTCTTTCGTGTTTTCATCAACTTTGCCTCGTCTCATCAACAGACCAACACAGTGGCGGCTGTGGAACACAGCAAGAATGATGATGGACCATATTATAATATTTTAAATCATCCCACAAATAAACTCTTCAAGAAAGTGAAAGCGAAGCACTGACATCAGTGCGAACTGTTCCAAGTTGAGCATTCCACTTTTGTTGATGTCAACCAACCCCCACAACCGAGCCAACGTTGTTTGTGGTAAGGAGGACGCTATTAAGTCTTCCTTCACATCTGCTCCAGATACAAGTCCATCCATGTTTGTGTCTGCCTGCAACAAGATCGCTTGAAACAGCCAAATCTAGGCCAAGCTCGAAGCGCGTGATGTTAGCCGCCTTCCATACTGATGCCGCACTCTGCAATCTAGCCGGTTTACGCTTCTTGTTGCGGGGTGCTAAAAGCATCCCCGCTCCCGGCACATTTAGTTTCATGAACGAACCCGTTATAAATTCACTGTCCTCTGACAACAGTTACAAGCTTTTATGACAAACAAATCAGAAGAGATACCGATCTGCCGACTCCGCACCTGATGAGATATCTTTGACCATTATACTGTCGCGTCCGTAATTCAAACAATTATTATGAACAGCAAGCTACTTATTCTAAAAAAAGAAAAAAAATGAAGGGAAAAAAGCATGCTATACTTATCAAAAACATCAGTTGTCAGCATCAGAGGTTACGAGATCAGCCCGTCTCATAAGCTTTCCAAGTTCTTAGCACCATAAGGCTTTTTGGCTCCCTAAATTTTTCTTTTGGTTTCTCTCTCGGGATGACAATACTGATCGTAAGTGCTACGTAGGTAATCAAGAGAAATAAAAGCTGACTAATAGAAGTGCGCCCCCACAGAATAAGGAAGTAAGTAACCACAGTGAGAGAAAGAGGGGAGTGGAAGGGAGGCAACTTTAAAGCAATTCCCAACTTCTTCGAGCAGATGCACGGTAGGGGGGGAACGCATATATTATAATCTGAGCCTTAAGGTAAATGACTCACCGGTCCGGTGAAACCTGAAATAAACAAACCTTTCGAAACTGAGCCTCATACATCACCGATTGAACTGGCCATGCTGCTGAGGAAGTCAACGTCGGTACCGATACCTGAAAAGAAAACTGGATTACGCCTACGTAACAATGATGGTAGATGGAGAACAGCGGGGTGACAGCCTTCACGAAGCTTCGCGATATCCTCACGGGTAGGAGAACGTTAAACAGCACGATTCTTCTTGTACTGTTGTACGGATGCGAAACGTGGAATACAGCGCTCGCAGAAGAATGAAAGTCAGCAGTGACTCAGCGCGTCATGGAGGGCATCAACAGATTGCAGCATATCCCCAATGCAGATGTGCGAGCTCGTTACGGAGTGAAGGACATCGTCGAAATGATGTACGCCAGAAAGCACACATGGGCTGGCAAGAATGAACGACAACAGATAGGCGAGGTGGACTGTTGAATAGTGGCCACGAAATACAAGAAAAAAACCAGGAACGCCGCCGTTGAGATGGAGGGATTCGCTTGTGCGCCTACATGGAATCACTTGGATGCGCCAAGCGCAAGATCGACGTCGATGAAAGAATGGTCGCCAGCTACACCTAATGAGAACGAATCGATGAAATTACAGCTGCCGAAAGTGTCCGAAAGTAAAGTAAGTTACAATGGCGATACGATACGCGCTTTACCAAGTCACCTAACAAACCAAATAACTTCATAAACAATTTATAAATCATGAATATTCAAAACTCGTCTGACCCGATCGCTCATAAAATTTGCTTTTCTGCGATCCAGTAATGAATTGCACAATTCGGCCGGTTCAAAATGCATACAAACTCCTCTTTCATCTAAGAAAGTACAACTTTTCCCGAAGCCTGTAAAATGTTTCTAGATTATGTACAAGATGATGTAAAACACACCTTCCAGATTTCGTAATGCCTCAGCTGACATTACTGGAAAGACAGACAAACACCTACACATATGTCATAACCCCCCCCCCCCCCCCCCCAATGTACAAGATAAAACACACCTTCCAGATTTCGTAATGCCTCAGCTGACATTACTGGAAAGACAGACAAACACCTACACATATGTCATAACCTAACCCCCCCCCCCCCCCAAAAA
>JPKZ01000531.1:20798-31070 GCA_000803305.1 Toxocara canis
TCCCAAAAAAAAGTGAAACCACCATAATGTAACTCGAAAACCTCATATCTGCCAAGCGCATAAAAATAGGCTAAAACATCTAAAGCATGCTAATATGATGACCATTTTAGAAACAGCTCAAGGATAACTATGGCTCCGAAACGGAAAATTAAGTAACTATTCGAGAAGTATAGAAAGAAAGCACAAGGCATTTCAAGCTAGTACAGCGAACGGATATGCCTACAAGCCTCTAAGGATAAAACAGCTGGAAGGAACGACTGTCGCTGATGCCATGAGAAGGTGCTCGGAAATGCAGGCCCGATAATGAGGCGGTCCACAGCCTCCGCAAAACAGCGGCGACTAAGGCGAGGTTTTGATTACGAAAAGCCGTGGTTCCTCAACTTTTTTGGAAGTGTAATATCACTAGAAAGTGTATTCTATATAATACGGGCTTAAAGGTCCACATTTCTTCAGAAAAAAAACAAAACAAGATCAACATCAGTATCTATGACCTTGAAGAAAAGCCCACAGAAAAAAAGAGATAGATAACAGCAAGCAAAGGTTTAGTTAAAAATAACACAAGCCCCAATTAAAATAGCCAGCAGGACATTATCTTCTCTAAGCTATCACATCGATCACTGCCTCCGCTCATTTGAGTGGGATTATATACCATGGCTTAAACGCTATAAACGAAAGTCCCTAAAATTTAGCATTCAGAAAATTACGTTAGGTGACAAAAAACGAAAAAAGTAGAATCATAATAACTTCCAATTTCATCAGTTGGTAAAATTGCAAAGTATTTTTCTTTTAACAAACAGGCTTTACGGCTTTAAGAAAGCGACAAACAATTTGGTACTGGTCTGCCAGCTAAGAACAAATAATAAATATTGACTGAAGAGCGGCTGACAATAGCTCATATGAAGCATGAAATCTCTTCTTATGGCAGTTCGTAACAGATCACGTTGCTTTGGACAAAGCTCTCTGGAACTATAAAATTCGCCCCTTTTTAGAGGATGAACGAGAGTTTTAAAAGAGAGGCTTTTTTTCAGGCTTGCACTGAGTGGCGTTTTTATGACTTCCATAACACTGCTTAAATTATTCGACGGAGTGAGGACGGCCTCATCAAGGAAGCTTTTCATCATGCCCAAGATGACCAAGACGGAAAGATAAGGAGGGAGGAAGGGGGGGGGGGGGGGGAAGGGGGAGATCACGGAGGTTGTAGCACTTATGCAGCTTTTTGAATTTAATCGGCAGTCTTCCTAATAAATGTGAAATGGGGGGGGGGGTAACGCGGAGAGGAAGCAGGATAGTGGCTCCTTCCAGGGATGGGAAGAGAGAGAGTGAGAGAGAGAAGCAGGAGAGTAAGTAATTTAGTGGTCGCTTTGACAAAAGTTTTATGTCACAGCGGCTTTTCTGATTTAATGCGGGGCGCTTGTAAATACTATTACTTTTTTTTTCGACGATCGGACCTTTCATTAAACAAAAAGATCATTGACCTTATGTCATTTCAACTATCGGCATTTATCGACCAAACATATCAGTTACCCTGCTTATTTACCTTTCACACTTCTATGCATTACCAATAATTAAAATGGCAACTTCCCAACGCCTTCTAAACTGACATTCTTATCCTCTTAACCATCCGATCTAGATTTACCAAGCTCTGCACTAAATACCGAAATTCAATCTAAATTCACTACAGAATAACCACGTCCACATCGCGCTCCCACTTCGTTCAAATATTATTCATTCACTAAGTTGCTTGCACCTATTGCGTTCAGTGAATAAATATAACGATCAAAAGAGATTGAAGAAACTACTCACAAGTGGAAAAGTAGGTGTACTTGCACTACCAGGCTGTACACTCTGTGATCGAGCACCCTCTGACTTCACCGTTGAATGCATACCAGAATTATCTAGAGAAGCCATCGATGCCGTGCGAGCTCGCTGTGTTCCCCATTCTGCAAGAAAGTATATTTACTAAATACCCATAATCTCTAGAAGTAAACGAAAACAATTTAGCAAAGCAAAGTTCAAGCAATACCAAAACTTGAATACAAATGCTCCTAATCACATGAAAATCCGCATCGAACATTCTTATTGGGGAAGAAAATTGCGTTAACAATGATCCATGAACAAAACCGTACAAAACTTTGAATGCAATAATTAAATAACACAGCACCTCGAATAAAGACTATTCCCTCAGCATAGCCCTCTCCTACAAAAAAATACTACAGAATATTATCGACTCCCACATCAAAACCGGCACTCACCAAATTGGAAAACCCAAGCTTTCTCCTCACCCGCAAAAAACCCCTCCTCGAGAAAACTACAAACTTTAAATTTCTCAAAAACAATTTCATAGCAAACTGAAACGGTGACATAGGGATAAATGATTCAAGTAAACAGATTTCGAATACATCTTTAACAACCTATACGATTTGTAAACATTTTAAAAAATTAAACCATAAGCGATTTCGAACCCTAACTAATCATATTTCATGTTATTTTTCATGGAGGCACATTTCTGCAATATGGGAAAGCAACATGCTCTCCGATCACAGCGCACTTTTTAAACAAAAATCCCATTCCGATGATGTTGTACAAGACAGTCGAACCGTTTTATACTGTAGTTCAATGTGTCACCCAAATCCCACCACATTTCGCTGGCGAACAGAACGCTGTGCTCAACTACTGACCAATAACTGAAAGCGAAAGTTCCAATCCTACCCGATTCCACCATAATGGAGGGGGGCTGGGGGAGAAAAGGGAACAGAATAGAACACAGGCAATGCGAAACAGCTTTGCATTCGAGCTACCGTGATCTAAAAGAAATCTAACTTTAAAAAACTATTAATTATAAAATGAACTAAATTCGCTGACTTTTCAGCAGCCTTCTCCTTTAAAGTAAGGTACCCTTAAAAATAAAATTCAAGAAAACGAACGCTGTTTCGAAGGAAGCGTCATTCCGCCCATTGAGAATTTGTGCTGCTGTAGCTGAATCTTAGAAGGGTGCATCAGAGATGGTGGCAACACGGCGGGTATTGGTTCGCCTTGTAGCGTACAGTAGACCAGATGCAAAGCGATACTCATCTCAATGCGGTCCAGCTTACCATCCTGAAAACAGCATACTTTTTGCTAGTATCCCCACGATGTACTTTTTGCCAGTTACCGATAATTGCAACTAAAAAACATTATACTAACTTCCAATGACCCTCCTCCATCCCTACCCTTCAACAGGCACCATGTGCGGGCGCCGTATCAATAATTTCTCGAAAAATTTTGCAGGAATGCCGAAAAAATCATAGATCGACGCCATTTCCTAATTGGGAAGTTCGAATGAGAAAGGAAGCAGGGAGAGAGGGACAGAGAGAGAGAAGGTACCTACGTATTACACACCTCCTCTCGTCCAAACAGCAGTCTTATAGTCTCATCGGTTATACCGCCAAAGATATTTTAGCATAAGCCAAGACGCCATACAAGACAGATGACGTCCGCAGATAATGCTGACAGCGAGAAAGCGCCAGGAATTTTCCTCTTGGTGAGAAGGCGGCATGATTATTCCACAGATTTGATGACTTGGCCATATGATTTTGCATGAATACCGCCCAACTGGCAAATCAGTTTCAAAATGAAAGAAGAATATAGAAAAAAGAGAGATCTGCTTCAAAATTTATCGCACCGCAAATCCCTCCGTGCTCCTAAAGCTTATTTTATATTTGCCGCTGATGTCATCCTGCACTTTTTAATCCAGCATTCCCGACACGTTACTTCGTTTCAATCTTTTAATTATTTGAAAAAAATAAGCACAACAACCCAATACCGTATGTCACCACGCATAAAAAACCTTTACTTATGTTTCGGTCCATAAAGCTATCAGCAGAAACAACTACCTAAAACGTGGGTTGATTTACCCAAGCGTGAAGTAACTGGCTCTGATGATGCCATTGTAGAGAGCAAACTTAAGCAAAGCTACCTTCCGAAAGATATATATATATATATGTACACGCTACATCTAATCAATTATGTTCAAGAGAAGCTAGACATGCATCTGTCCATGGAGTTCAGACAATGACAAAAACAGATTTCAGAAATTTTTACCGATTCCCTCGCTGCTTTCACTGTCTCAACCTCGCCGAATAGAACATTTATAACCTCCACCGAGAAAAACACACGGTTTAAGCCCGCTCAAGAACAACCCTTTCTCGAGTGCTTTGTAATCTTATTATGGAGTTCAGACAATGACAAAACAGATTTCAGAAATTTTTACCGATTCCCTCGCTGCTTTCACTGTCTCAACCTCGCCGAATAGAACATTTATAACCTCCACCGAGAAAAACACACGGTTTAAGCCCGCTCAAGAACAACCCTTTCTCGAGTGCTTTGTAATCTTATTAATTTCACATATTCTCAGAACAGAGTGTGGAAAAAATTACAACGAAAAACGTGAAGAAAGAGCCGAGTTTTCCGCCTCACCGGAACAACCAATTTCCCTTAATCCAACAAACAAGAAGAGCTCCCAAATATATCGAAAACAAATAAGCACTATTAGATAGCAGTACCAACTTTATCGATGTCCGATAGCTCCCAAATCTTTGCCAACGATGTGCCTGACAAACCAGAATTCATCAACACTGGACGCACCTTAAAATAGTGATTCAATTACATTCATCATCTAAAAACGACTCGGAGAAAAAAAATAGAGGACTGCGATAAGGATAATCTATCAGGCTGTCTAAAAAAACAATCAGAGGAGAATCATCCCTTTAGCTCCTTTGGTTGCACACCTTGTGAACATCCGCACTGCGCATAAACTTAACTCCAAATTGCCATATATTCTCCCGAACCTACTGTATTATGCCAAAAGAGCGCTTTCGTTATGCTGAGAAGAGGGTTTTTTAAATCATAATGAGTCTGCTGGATTGGAAGGCACGAAGAGGATCCTTAGGAATGAAACGATCTATTGTTCGAACTGAAAAAAAAAAAAGAGAAAACCTTATTAATAGAAACAACAGGGAACAAATCATAGCCGTACAAAATAAATGAACAAATATAAATCACAAACCTTATCACCACTCACTTTCCCATCCACTGGTTCCAGTCCATCAAAAATCGAGTCATATTTCGCCTGATCTGTAGGAGTGATTGCCCATGTATCCGCCGATATCGAAAGATTGCCAAAATTTGGGATTGAGGGAGTGGCAGAACGCGAAGCGAAAGATGGCGGATCCAGATTTAGTGTGAGTGCGGCTTGAGTTGGAGAGTGACCTTGTTGGCAAGCTGCTACCAGTTTGAAAGCTAT
This sequence comes from Toxocara canis, assembly GCA_000803305.1. Lineage (NCBI taxonomy): Eukaryota > Metazoa > Nematoda > Chromadorea > Rhabditida > Toxocaridae > Toxocara > Toxocara canis. The sequence continues at coordinate 26,080 of JPKZ01000531.1, forward strand.
AAATGCGCCCAGCTTATCCAAACAACCACGTCGATTGTAGTCAGCTAATTCCCAAATCTAAAAATTTCATTAAATTTAACATTTTTTCTCACAGCGACATCCAAGATCAACTACAGACGATGCGCAACGAGGTGGCAGGTGAGCGTTCCGATCTACCGTTTGTCATTAACCAATAAGTGGATTCTACTATAACATAAATCAGCGATCATCAGCCGCTCCTTTCGCACTTCCTTAAAAGAGTATGAATCAAATTACTGTATTGATTATCAAAATTTTACTACCGTATGAAATTTTCACCATGAATTATTAAAACTACTGTATCAACTACTGTATCGAAATCGCAAAAAGTACATGAGAATATGGTCTAACATTAAGCATATTCTCTTCGCGATAAAAGGGTGAATAACGACGAACTCACCTGGCCAAGGGTGTTTACATTGAGATTTGAACGTTTCAAAAAGGCAGCTGCTTCTTGTGCGGGAGTGGTGTCCTTGCCACGAAAATTCATCTAAAAATTTCGTGAAAAGCATGCATTAACCAAAGCTTGTTTAGCTTTCTACTGCAAAACGACAGAGTATTTCTTCAGAGATCTAAAAGAAAGTTTTCAAAATAAACTTTCAGCGAATATACAGTTAGAAGCACGGTTCAATTGCAAAGTACTTTCCCATTCCTTAAATCTAACTTTGGAAACTGCTGACAACATTTTGCGAAGAACAGCCGTTTAGGTGAACCCCTCCGTCGAAAACAGTTCCTTCTCAGCATTACGGAACAGCGATTTGATGGCGATAATGGATCGGTAAAACCGTCTCGCAATATAGCAGTCATCCAGCATAACGATCCAGCAACAATTTACTGGTGTTTTCATTCAGCAATAGTAAAACAAAGAGCAGCTGATAATATGCTACACAGCTTATGCTTTACGCTTCACACCTTACTGAGATTCGTTTGAAATGTGTAATGTCCAAATTTCCCCGTTCCTCAGATATCTTAATTTACCAGAACTTCCTCCACCGTTTCAATTTACATTAAAAAATTTCATACATGGTTGCAATAACATACAACGGTCATTTCGTGACTAACTGTTATGCCAAGCAGACTTTCCGTTTGTTTAGAACAGTTCTCGAAAGTTTAAAAAAATTCAGACTGCTTCAAAGAGATCAGTACGACAGGTCTGAAAACGCAACTTCTCCTTTCGGATGCTGCCACCATTTACTGATACCTACTGTCAGTGGGTAAGCGTCTGAATTTTGCGACCAGTGATAGGTGACCTTAGGATCAGAACTGGGCAAAAAAATTTTCCCTACTTATTCAGGAATTTGCCTGCTGCAAAAAAAAATGTACCTTAACATTGAAGCAGCAGTTAGCAACCAAACAACGCCGTCTAATTAAATGTGCCGGCGGGTTTCTAAAGAAGTCCGATTACGGCATCAACTATCACTGTTCCAGAGCTTTGGCTCCGATACCTCACACCAAAGCGTTTGTTGTTAACTCCATCGACAAAGCTTAACACATCTCCATACAGCCATTCGTTTATACACCGTGCATGCATTCAAGAACGATTTAGGGAATATTTGAGGAATAGAGAATTCGAACAACTAGTTAAAATCGCTGACCTCCTTGTAGAGATTTTCGTAGATATAGGTGTGCGGTCCTGATATATCAGCAGGAGATGACATGATAAAATTGTTTGAACGCACACGGAAAGAGAATGTCTGCAATCTGAGATAGTGTACGGTGAACATGCTGACGAAATTGAAAAAAAAAAAAACCGATAAAATATCGCGATACAGATGTTACGAAACAATCATTTGTCACTTGGAAAAATGAAGCAGCTATTTTTCATCTGAAATTATTTCCGAAAAAAACTCACAAAAAATCAAAATGAAAGATAATGGAAAAAAAAAGATGACAAACTCCAACAGAAACAAAACTTTTGAAGAACAAAACCGATTTCGTGATCGAAAATTTTGTTTTTCTTTTCTTAAAAAAAGGAAACAAAACAATAATGAATTTGCAACAACAATATCGTAAAAGTTCGTTTTGTAGTTCTCTGAACTTAGAGGGTTCCTTAAATTTGTTAGTTAAGACAGCATGGAAGGAGATATAATAGACAGCCATCTGGAATCAAAGAAGAATTTATCATAGCCACACAACATTTTCAAGTGAACTCAATATTGAAGGAGGCATATAAAAGATGTTCAGCTATCCCTATAGGAACGCTTTAATCATCGACGTGGGCCTATTAGCTTTCTTTAAGTAAAAGCGCCTAGCAATGCTGCCTTAACAAATCGGTTCATGCTTACAAGTTGCAATGAGTTTCGTTGCAAAGTTAGCGCACAGCGGAAGAGGGCGCTTTACCAATCGGATGCACATGTGATTTTCAACAAATGCCAATAACAACTTCGAAATTAATTCGACTTATCGTTTTCCGGAACGAATCTAAACTAGCAATTAGGATCATGAAGGATAGAGAGAAGCAAAACAAACATATAATCGACATCTTTGATGGTCATACATAATCTTTACCCTTCGATGGTCATATAAAACTTTCCACTTGTCGCAATGTACAGAATATCTTCTTGAAAGGAAAACTTCACAACAGCAAAAAATATAAACTAATTTCTGTCCGTCCCTAATTGGTCAGAATTGGTGCGTGTGACCCTGTAAGGCAATAAAAAAAAACATTTCTTCTAAGATCGCGGTCTGACGAAGCATAGTTCTATAAGTGGATTTCTATATATATATATAGACTATCATATAGACATCACTCCCCAAACCATATCGGCGAAAATGCCTTAATCCCTATCGAGTTATATTAGTTTGATGGATGCTTAGATGTTTATGATGATGCCTATAGAAGCATTAATATTTCATGGAATGATCGGTTTGCGTCGATGACCACTGAGATTATTTTTGGGGCTCTTTTTATGAGTGAAACAGCAGCTTCATCGATTAAAGTGAACCAACGTTTAACAGCTCTCTCCAGAACATGCCAATAAGGAACACTTTTCAGATGACATAGAAAACAATAACGTAGTAATCAAGCAGACCGTAATCATGACCCAACTCAACCAGCCTGCTTGATCGAAGACAGTCGGAAAAAAAGCGCCGCATGACACATACGAGCTTGCGTTCGCCCCCGATGCAGTGGAGCTAGTTACAAGTTTCAGTTGAAGCTCGAGCTAAAGTGGCGATTCGCTCGAAAAGATGAGGGCAAAATTGCGTGAAAAGACGGTGGGGAATGCATGAAAATTGAAAACGAGGCCGTCAACCGAAGCTGAAGAACATGTCACCCGTGGGCACCCTGCAAGTTGATCAGAGGCCGATATCAAGGTGGAGGGTGGGGGAAGATGATTGGGAGACGGGTGGATTGTATTCCATTGGGGAATGATTGGGGAATGAGTGCTGGTGGGAAAGGTGGGGAAGCAGTGGTGGGGGTAAGGAAAAGAATGGAAGCACCCTCAGACGACTCCCAAGCTCTCACAAGTTCCAGTCGCCGCGATAACATATCGAACGCAATCCCACTAGAATTCGCCATTGGAGACTTGCCAATGCAACCCAACGAAAATTCGTCCCGAGTAAATGCAGATGTACGAGCACACGTTCCAGTGGGTGGCAAGATGTGTTGCACATGTGTGCATGGAAGAAGTAAGGCCGATCGCGGTAAAACAGTAAGTTAATCTTTTAAAGATCCTCAGAGGACTCAAAAAATTAAATGAGTGAGTGTTTTGAGGTCAAACGAGTCGACGCAGTTCATGAAAACGGAAACGTTAAGCGCTTCAGCGATTCTACGGAGGAGTTGTTCATTCCAAGTATGGACAACTCTAGACCGGAAGCTGTAGAGGATACTGCTCCAACAACTACGATGCTCCAACGATACTCCAACAACTACGATACTCCAACAACTACGGTACTCCAACGATACTCCAACAACTACGATACTCCAACGATACTGCAACAACTTTCTTAAACCGCACCCGATGATTCGTTTCTATTGTTTGTGTCGCAGACTTGCAACTGCGCTTGGTCATGTTTGTCTCTTTCTTGCGCCATCTTTGTTATGTTTCGACCACTTACTCATATTATCACAAATGAATTTAGTAAGCACGTTAGAGGTATACCATGCCTATCGTGACGGATGAGAAAGTGAACAATAAACAACAACAACAACAACAACAACAGGCTTCGCAGGCCAAGTGATAACGATGGAATTGACGTTCACGCTGATCACGAAGCATGGGTAGATTTTCCAGGCGTATATCAGAAAAACTTGCGACGATTATGGGCCAGGGGACCGACCACGTCGAATTTAAGTCGACGATACTCCAACGGTTCACGTTCCAATACCTTCAACCTAGCATAATATTCGGGTGTGTAGGACCCCACGGGCAATTTACGAAATGCCATACGAGTATGGTATCCTTGGACATTTTTAACAATTTTTATATCACTCCTGAGGAATGGTGACCATTCCTTCGTTCACTATTCTTTTATGGTACGGCAGCATACCATATATGCTTTACGGTTAGTATTCAGTATGTCGATATTGCAACGCACGTAGTATACAGTTAGCCACCATTAGCGCTTTCGCACTTATTTTAGTGCGATGAAAATTCCAGTATAAATCCGGACAAGTCTTGACTACAAGGCCGCGGATCCCATCATCCGTAGATAGCAAAACTTTGTTGTCCACAAGATTTGGACCAAGCGTTGCAAGCATTGAGATCACTTGAAGTCGATAGCGGCGTTTTGCAAAGGGTGATATACCTTTAGATCACGTGCGTTTTGCATCGCTCTAAATGGACTCTTAGGTGACATCCATTACTGGTACTTCCGGACAAGCTAATTCGTTCCATATTAAAATACCGTTTAACCTCAAACCTCTCAGCTCGTAAATCCCAATTTAAAAAACGTCACTGTGCCAATTTCTAGTGTTAGCTTCCTGTCAAAGACTAGTGTTAACCTTGCTTTGTTTAGATACTTGTTTTCTC
>JPKZ01000531.1:31195-73808 GCA_000803305.1 Toxocara canis
CCTACCCCTCCTCTCCCTTTTTCTCCCCCTGCGGTTTAAACTCTGGACGGTATATTTGCCTTTGTCGTGCATATTAACTGCTTGCTTCCGATGTCTGCAAAATAAACTCATCATCACTTATGCACATTAGCATGGTGGGCTAACAATATTGCTAGTCGCTATGTATTTCGACTGATGGTTACTTTCAGGCAATATTTTGTGCCTTTTGTCGAATAATTTGTTAAAAAATAAATACAAAAACGTTCGCTTTCTGATGCTGAAAATAAAACTGTCTATTCTATTCTAAACTGTCCCGCGAAATGAACGATTGGCTCCCGAAACCTGTTCTTGGGAAGATTCATTTAAGTTGGGAACGGTCTATGACCATTGTTTAGGTTCACTGCACAACACTGGTTTTTACCAAAAATCTGTCCACGTAAGAGATGAGTGTCGAAATCTGTCGAGGCAATGTCGTCATAGGTGGAAAGGGATGCAAAGGCAAAGGCAGCTGTAATTTCATCGATTCCCGTATCGATGCAGGTGACAACCATGCCCACGCATGATTGTTCTAACCAGTTTCGGAACGCCTGGTGGTCAGCCTGCTGGCGATCCGTCGGGTAAGCAGCCGGGAATCGGATCCAGGTCTTCCCGCGTACGAAGTGGGAGCTCTTCCACTGAGCTACTGCCACCCACACAGGTGGAAAAGTATTATTAAATCTATAACTTACTCCACAAAAGTTGGAGCGTTTCAGCTCGCCAAGCCACAAAGCGAAAGGAGGGAGAATAATTCAAGAAGGGGCTTGTACAGAATGGCTTTTCCAAAGCGATGGGTTAAGCCTGATGAAGCATCGAATTTAAGGAGTAATTGGCATATTCATAAGAGGAAAGTGAACATAGTTTGGGGCGGATGACGACTGAATTCGAGCTTTATTAATGCCATGAGACAGTCGTTAAAGAACCGAGCAAATAGAGTGACCGTCTCTTTTGCCCATCTACTCACAAACTGTCTCAGAGCATCTCTGAACATTATATGTTTTGTCCTATATAGCCCTTACATCTTGATAGTAAAACCGGCTGAAGGGCTACTCGTTTTTAGTCTTCTTCATATAGCTGCTAGAACACCTACTTCTAGAGGTTGTTTAGGATTCTGTTGACAGAACTTCACGGACTCAAGATTTCATAATACGGGCATGCGGTCGCCGTTCTAACTTCGGTAATTGAGTTGGTGGATGAGTGTTTCCACATCGAAGCTTGTGGCTTTTTGGGCTTATCCAGAAACTCCTCACTGTTCGCTATACAAGTACAGAATGATTCACGATTGCATATTCGATTAGGACGTTCAAATACGATATTATCAAAAAATCCAGCTTTTCGCCTAAACCAAGTAGCTCTTTTTAAAAGAACACCAAACTAGAATTTTGAAAAGCAGGACAGCTAGAACACTCAACCGTGAAACCCTTTAATCGCCGTACGATACCGACGGAAATGTTATATCGCAACGCGGAAATATGATCTGCTCTCATATGTCGTTATGATAATTCGTCGATTGCTGCGTAGAATGTATTTATAAGTTGAACATGCACTACGAAACTAAACAAAAGTTTGCATGGATCAACTCAGTTCGTTGAAATTACACTGAAGCAAGTAAGAGAATATCCACGTCCAATAAACCGAATACCTTTGAAAAATAGGTGAAAAAAAAAACATAGTAGAAGAACCGAGTCAGCGTTTTTTCTGTAGTTGCAAAACAAGGCTCTCATATGCATACGGAGTACTGTTTATATGGGATTTCATTTAACGAAATATGACGTATCGGTCATGCGGTGAGCACGATGCCACTTTTAAGAAACAGATGAGACTACACGACGACAAACAATGATGGCATTGGCTACTTATCCTCCGGCATATGATTTTTCAGATGACATATAAATCCATGTGTTGAACGAAATAGCTCAAGCCAACTCCAACTGATTTCTTATATCTGAGGAACCATACAGCCTATAACTTGGGGGCTCAATCTATATAGTGAGCCTGCAGCGTAGGAAACACTCGGTTCTCCAAATATTCTTTTGCATTCAGCATCGAGCGAATAACACTTCTGCAACCCAAACTTCTTCTGACATCGCTCCATAATGTCTTCTGAAAGATCGAATAACAGGGCAAGGTGAGTTCAAATAATTTCCGTCTTCGCCCGTTCTAGTGATGAGCTTTGACAGATTTTCATTCGCAAAAGTGCACTATAGTACCGTCGCTTGGAAGCGTACATTGTACGCGCCTCTCAATCTGATATCTCACTAAAACTTGATCAAGCAGTTTAGTACAAGTTTATTAGATACAATGCATACTATGGACTAATCCTAACTCCAACTCGATCCACTCATCACGCAAGAAGTTAAAGAAACCAAAAATGCCTAGAAATTTGCAAGCATCTCGTTGTCGACACTACCATCCCTCCCCGTCCTGTACTACTCCCCCTTCTCTCAAGGTTCCGTGGACAGCTCCTGCTTATGCCTAAGCGTGTTCTATATTGTCTTTGTACACTGTTGATAAAAAACTTACGTGTTAAAACGCATGAAGCAACGGCCGGTGGGAGAAAGTGGTAGGAGTTACGGGCCAAGATAGAGGATGGAGCATTTTCATCAGCTGTGCATTTCCTTTCCCAATCATAGCACTGGGAGGCATTATGATTTGATATGCACGTTGCCATAGTGCCGCCTGAAAATAGTTTTGTTACAAAAAGAGAAAACTTCACTGACTAGCGTTTTGCTCTTTTGTTTCTTTTTCAGTTCTGCTTTTGATAATTGTTTATCAAAAACGATAAATGAGAAATAAGGTTATCTGATAGAGGCGGCTGAGCGCAGCCATACAAGAAATAAAATATTTGCCACTCTTCAGCCAAAAAGAGTGAAAAATTATTACATTCGCTGATTTCAGGTGAGGAAGGGGAAGAAGGGGGAGGAGAAGGAGGAGACGAATGGAGCATAAGTAAGGATTGGCATTACATTATCAATTTGTAAGCCGTGATCTTCCTCCCAAAATTCCACCGGCGGATTAAAACTTACATCATACAAATTCAAAATCAGCACAATAAACTCGGCAGTATTTCTTCGGCCCTTCATGATCTCCTCGACAGTGTTAGTCAAACGGTCAGCAATGTGCAACGACTAGCTCAAAGACTAAATTAAAGAAAATATTTCTCGGTTGATTCAACGCGAACCGGTACAATGAAATGACGTTCTTACAGTAGCTCAAGATTATGAGTTTTGGTTGGTTCTACGAGTTTTCAAAGAACTTTCATTTTGTACAGCAGTAGTGCGATGGTATATATACGTTCAAACTTATGACTCCTTTCCACTACCACAACCATCTTCAGACTCATCTTCTTCTGTGATTTTGGGCTGGCCATTATTTTTTGTTAGCAGCCGGCCAAAGTAGATATCCATAAGTGTACATATTCCCTAGCCAAAAGCATACTGGAAAACCACTGAAAGTTATGACCATACCAAGATCGACACAGCTTTCGACAATACTCGCCATCTTATAAATGCCGTTTTTAGTCAACAATGCAGCAGGTACTCCATAAATTCCAGCACATTCACCTTGCAGTGACAAGCAATGGTCTCCATATTTCGATTTGCAAGTGGCCATCACACTTTCTAAAAACAAAGAAGTATGTGGGCTTCGAAATTAAGGAAATATGTGTGCTTTACAGTTATCTTCCTGCAGAGTTTTGGGCTGGCAAAAGTAGGGAGGACTTGTACCACCCTCTGAGCTATATCTGTTCTAGCACAGGTCTCTTTCTAGTCACAGAGTGCCTTTTGGTACTGCAGTTGAACATAAGACATTTTCGATCGACCGATAAATGTCGCTGTCGCTGTTAAGGATTATGTAACACGATGGCAAGAGGGCTTGACCCTAGTTGTAGGGTGAAGAATTTGATTTCGCCTAGAGGCCTATCCACCAAAATTTTATTCCTTCTTTTTTTCGAGAACAGTCGTGACTCTGAACGAGTCCAAAAGTCACGTTTCGACAAGCCGAAGATGGCATGCTCGGAGATACTTTGGCCCCAGCTTCCGGATTGTACCCAATTCGGTATGCTCTTGATAAACGGAATACATGATCATTTCAGCCACCGTGCATGTACTATCATCTGGCATGCTTGGCAAATAAACTTATGCGAAATTACTCCAGGTTAGTGAACTTACGAGTTTTTATACACTCCTTTTCTTCACCACTTAGCTCGTGCGCACCCTTCCGTTTCTTCGTACAGCTTTCCTTCCATGAATTGCACTGCACAGCGCCGTGTTTTGCTTCGCACACTGCCATCACTTCCTCTGAAATATGAAAAAAGGAAGTTGCAGAGAGGAATTAATGAATAAGGTGACTTTCTTTACGGATTCAAATGCATGACATCTGGTACGATCGTATAAATCTCAATAAACTAAGTCTCTCGTAGAATCGGATGACTTGTCCCTTTGACTTTCCTTTTCCCTTTCACTTTCCTCACAGGTTGCGTTAGCACTCCAACACTCCATACTGTCCTGCTCACTACAGCAATTCTCGACGGATTGTTTCTGCATGCGATTACTTAAGTGATTGTTGCTAATGGAAATTTGCTGCTCGCCTACTATCAAAATCTTGTGTCGGCGATCGAATGTCTTTTTATAATGTTGCCCAAATAGATTGCACAATCGCTCTTATAATTATCGCAAAACTAGCTGCATTCCTTTTAAATTAGTCAGTAAAAATTCTTGAAATGAAATTTTGGGAGAGTGGGAGAAATGTAGGGAGCAGAAATACATGACGTAAGTGTTATAAGAATATTTCTTGGGAATTAGAAGTGAAATAGAAAAAAGAATTGCAAAAAACTGGTTAATGAAAGGGAATGAACTTTTAAACTGGTTCAAATACCTTTGGACATACAGGCTGCAACTTGTTCGGGTAATTTGTACTCACTGCCCGGTGTTTGCTGTGGAAGTGGCACATTGTTGATTCGGGCACAAGCTGCTTCAAGCTTATAGCAGAAATCGCTTCCATGTTTCACATGACATACTGCCATACGATTCTCTAAAAGCAAATCATGATGAGAGCAGACTCCGAGGAAAAAACGGCTATAAAAAAATTTAAGAAACGATCGCGTAAGAGCGTACAACTCCGCTCCGCTTATGACCAACTTCTTAAGATGAACTGTTTCTTATTTTAGAATGAGGGGTAAGAGCACGAATCAAAAGAAAAATAGTACTGGCTGACATAGATAATATATGCGTTTGAATTTTTAAAAAATAAGAAAATTTATTTTAGTTTGACTTCTCAATGAATATGCTGACGTTTTCGGTCAACTGCTAAATCACAGGTATGGTTATTTTTTAATACGCCTGAATTCAAGCATCTTACGTCACCCCATTTTTTCCCTTAAATATGGAATTTCTACTTTTTCGCGCTGCGCAAATACGGCCGGTTAGTAAATGAGAGCAAGCGGTTGGTTATTTTTTAGTCTGCTCGAAATATTTGGGGCTTACAAAGAGCAAGATGGTGATATCTTGTCTGTGTGTATCAAACGGATGTATTTGTATGCCCGGTACCTCCAACTCATGAACCACCGAATGTGGTGTTATAAAATTACTGAACAAAGTCTACATACCACGTTTACCCTTTGCTCAGGATTTAAAATTAATTTACCGACCTAGAGGGAAGTTATATAGCCTTGAAGGGATGAAAAACTTATATGCATTCTACGACCAGTCGGACCAAACAATATTCGACCGGTGAGGTGGAGAAAAGAGAATAAAAGAAGATCCTTATATGCGATCGGGTAGGAATTTGAATTTCTGTTGCTGGAAAACAGTTTTTGAAACAGACTGGCTCGATAGAAGACTCACCAAAGCACGAGTCGTGCCAGCTTGATGAAAAATTTCAACTTACTGAAAAATGCATTTTCAAATGCTGGTGTCAGCATTGCATGGCAGAAGGAACTAAACCATGGCCTTTTGTTATCTGCATAGGTGGGAAGTATAGTAATGGCCTTGGCGATTACGAGGGGGAGGTACTACATTATATTTTTTTAATATCTTCTAAGATATATTTCTTTATTTGCATACCAGTTATCAGAGTGATGATTAGTAATTCGTTCAGAGTTAGCCGAGTTAAAAATAATTTCGTTAACCTGAAGAAACGCAGTGTGCCACATTCGGTGGTAACTTGTGCGAGGAGCCAGGAGCAAAACTCGGAAGAGGTACACCAAGCATTGAAGAGCAAACCGATTCCAGCTTATAACAGAAATCCTTATGATTCTTCGATACACATTTCCGTATTGCGTCATCTGAAGCGTGTTGTAAAAGATCAAATTTTGACAGAATAGAGAGAACGAAAAAACAAAAGGAATCCAGAGATCTCTCGACAGTAACATGTAAAACCACACAGGGTGCTGGAATTCGGGCAGAGACACGATATATAACTGTCACGACCTCTTCAGCCGTAGCCGTCATGACCCCTTTCGCTTTGTTTTCTCTGGTGATTCAGTTGTAGCTGTTATGAACGCGACGCACATGATAACAACGTTCTATGCGTCCCACGTTTGGATGGGCTAGTGGTCTTGGAACTTCTGGTCGTGACACTGATGTCTCAGCGATATCGGTATGCTAACGGAGGACGAAGCTCTTTTAGTTGGATATATCTTCAACTTCCGTGAAATGTGGGGAAAGAGTCACTGGTTCTGCTTACAAACCCAAAGATGATCGATGGCTGGTTGTTATAGCTCCATTCGGTCACGTTTACGGAAATTTTTGAGGATTCAAAAAGATCCAATAGTGAAACTAATGAATGAATAAGTCATTATGACCGATAAGTTAGAGACGTTGGCATACGATAAAACTCATTTCAGCACTTGAAGAGATTTCCGCAAAGTGGATCGTTTTCATCCGGTGAATGCAACAGTTATCAGCGCAGAACACTTAACAACACTCACAATACAATTTGCCAAAAGCAGACATTTAACGATCAGTGCAGTGTAACTCTCACTCACTCAATAAGCCAAAATCTCTTACTTAAAGGGGGTATACTAAACGAAAAAATAAATTTCCGCATACCCTGCTGAGCAGGGCACAGCTCACAAGTTTTTGAGCATTTCTTCTCGTAGTTCGCATATACGCCGCAAATGTAGAACGCATCCTCACAATCATCACGATCATCAGAGCACTCTGAAATTCATGATATGCACTCTTGACTTGCTCGAATATTTCCAGGAAGAAGCTCACGAAATAGAGGAAGAAGGTCACATTCCAAACGGTTGCAGTTAAGAAAACTGTTGATATTGCGGGGCACAAATGTATTGTGTTACAATAGTAGCTATATTACTGTCACTGGACATGGTCTCATTATCAAATCTCATTGAGCAGAAGATCACTATTTTCTGTTTTGACTGTTTTTTTTTTTTGAGGAGAAGATTTGTGGCTTATGCATCATCACCACTTCGAAGTCGATTTCCTGAGGTCAACTGCTCCAAAGAACATTGAGCAACATTGAGCAATGACTTACCTGGAGTTGAAGTTTCAGGAGAAAGCGGCAATTCTGAAAAGTGCAAAATTTTCACGCTTGAGCCGTGAAAATGAAGTGAAGCGTCGCAAATGATCATCATTTGGCAACTTCAAAGGAACGCTTTACTATATTTGTTTGTTATGTCTTTAAAAAAAGAATTCCATACTGAATGAAATTGCAAAAGCGAAATCAATAGAGATCTTTAAAAAGAAAAATCACTCCGCTACTACCACAAACACTCCGTTTCGCATCTCGAATAACGTAACAAACATTGCCTGACCTCTTCGTCCCTCCGCTATTCTTGTTCGACACGATTTCACTTTTAAAGCTGTCATTATCATCAACTCTCAACATCACCACACACATTGTCAAATAGCTTGATTCTTCTGGAAATACGGATATCTTTGAGGCAAGAGTACCGTCAGTTGTAACTTGTAGTTCCAGTTTTACCATGTTAATGCGCATATGTTAGAAAACGCTCGGGTATTTTAAACGTGGCAAGTAAGTTTGTGAGTCACGGATCAAGCTTCAGAAGGAATGTTAAAAACTGAAATGAAAATGCTATAAAAATATGTATACCATCGCAGCTTTGGCATGTTTCCGGACAGTACTTCTTTGCAACTCTCAGTCCGCACTGAGCATTCGTTAAAGTGTGACAGAACCTCTTCGTATCTCGACAGTCTGAAGGTTTTTTTTCCAGACCTAAAAAAGGTAGTTAGCTGACGAAGGAGTGATAATCCTCTGGAATGGTATATGGATTTGCCACTCATTTGAATTCGGCCGAATCCCGCAGACCACTCGTCGTTTGAGCGATAACATTATATGCACATTTAAAGAGCGCATTCAATGTGTTATGAAAATGACCTCATCATTGGTCGGATTATGCAAAAATTTTCGAAAACGATAGTGCTCAAAAAGTGAGCTACCAGTTAGTCGTATAAGCGTTAGTATGGAGCGCTTCTCAACGTTTGTCAATATGGACTTGCTACATGAATAAATTTTAAGCAATTTTAACTCGTGTATATGCATTTTAAATTCACAAGCTGAAATACCCATTGAAAACCTTCTATCTTCTCCAATCTTCCCTTGTTTTGTCCGATTGAGTTTCAGCATGATTCAACACCATTTGTTTGCTATGTTCTTTAAACTTCCCGCGTTGAGAGCTCATTGTCGAGTGTTTTATTTGCTATGGCAAGGAGGCAGTTAATGCCTTTAATTAGAATCTTGGTAAGAACAACAATAAAAACTTTGGTTTGAACGACAATTCATGAATTTAGCCATTGTTATTGTTCGGGGAAGTCCGTTTGCTGGTGATATGGGAACTTTATATATTTATCGGAAGGCATGTATTTTTTATGATTACTAATTATAAATAAAAAGATGAAATAAGCGTGATAAACATGTGGTTTACCTGCGCCGAAAGAGAAGGCTGTTTGCTGGCAAAGAAATAACAAAATGATGGCGATTTGGCTCATTATTTCGGATCTCCTGAACATAGATGTATTTTAGTGAACTCAATCAAGCATTCTCATTACCAACAGTTCTACTGCGTCATACTGAGAGGGATTGATCAACTGTAAACTAAGGCAGCATAGAGACAATCGAAGAAGTATTTTTGTGCCTACATCTCACCTATTGCGCGAGCGCTTATGCAGCATGCATTGTATATAAGACACGCGCCTTATGCATAAAGACAAGGATCTGTTTGGCTTTTTCGGTTTGCTGGAGGTGCTGAATTTAGTTTTCAAAAAAAGGTGAAAGCTCCGGCGACTATGGCGCCATTAGCCATTACTGATTATTAAAATGCCACCAGCTGTAGGAAATTCCTTTTATTTGAGAGTTTCAGCCAGGAAATAATAACACATAAAGTCCTCCACGAAGATCCTCGACAAGTCGCAAATGATGATATGAGCACGAAGTTTTCGAGATTCGAGTAGGAATGCTCGTATTTGACTCCTACCAATGACTGCAGTGGAAGGATCTTGTGAGGATAAAACTGACAGAGAAAAGTGACAACCTGCGGTGATGATGTCAACCGGTGATGGTCTATGCCCGGATGCCCACGTATTTATAGTCACCATGTTGTTGCATTATGAAATATATATCTGAATACAGTAGTTGAACTTTTGTTTCGTATCGGCTTTCTACCCAACGAATCAGCTGAATAAATACCGAAGTTTGCTCTATGATTGTTCGCGTTTCGTAACATCACTTGATGAATACTGCTCTCATTACTGCATAAAATTTGATCGCTGTTTGTAGCTCTGTGCACACCCAAAGTACGGCCCTACCTTGTTGCAAACATACAGCAATGCTATCTGGCAGTTTGCATTTTTCTGATGCAAAATAACTCCCTGTAGTTTTTCACAAGAATGGAGCAAATTCTAAAAAGCAAGTACAATTGTTTATATATGCGGAATGAAATTATTAGTGTTCCATTGTGCGCCTATTTTAATTTTTGGTTTGCATTCAATCATTTCTGTTTGCCCAATCAAGAGAGTGACCCGTTTACTTCATGCATTATAGGCAAACTCAGTGGCATTCGTGTGGTCTTTTAAAGTCTAAACTATCGGGAATCTCTAAGATTTCTTGAACAACTCAAATTAGGCGTAAAATTCCTAACGCTTTGGTGCTTTTCCATACCGATGCAAGCTTGTCCGTGAAATGTGCTGGTCGCTAAACTTTTTTTTTCATTTCGTTAAGTGTGGGTAGCTTTTTTAATAGGTGAAAATCGATCGATGCAGATCATTGAGATAAAAAATAAATAATAATAAAATAAACGGGGTAGTCAATGTCGTCGCTTAGTTGCTCAGTTGAATGATTTTGTTCACATTTGATAGCGTTCATTTACAAATATACAATAAGATTGCAACAACATACAATACCAATGCTTCAATGAAACCGTTCGTTCTTCTTTTATTGCTTGCTGTCGTGTACCGTCTCCAACGAATCCACCACGGGCGGCGAAGGCAGGGAATAGGAGGCGATACATAGCGGCGAATATTTGCACAGGGAGCGGATATAAAGGCGACGAATATTTGTAACACGAAAGGCCAATGTAGGGGCAACCTTTCCACGTTTTGTGAGAGAGAACACCGGCTAGGCGGGTACGAATCATCCCCGCCGCTAGGTGGGCACGAAGATCCCAGGCCTTACCAAACAAAAACAATAATGCAAAGCCGTTATACATAGCGCAGAACAGCTTTTCACAGTACAAAAACCCTATCTCAATGTGTGCTATCATCGTGCGCCCATTCACATCATCAAAATCGCCAGCCGATTTGCACTGACTTGGAAAAATGACAGTTCTTGCAACACTCCTGACCGAACGACGAAAGAGGCCTGCAAATGTTAAACGTGTTGCAAAAGTACAATAGAGATAAAAGTCTACGTAATGGATGACCTGTTTCAGCTGCATACTTCGGGAGGTTTATTTACTGCAGTTGCGTTGTTAGCCTTTCTTTTCTTATGGAATCTAGGCCCCTTCAATGGAGTATACTGAACTCTCTCTTTTTACATCAATTCCGAGCCTTCTGTCTGCTGCGTTTTCCGGGTCACGTTCTGTAGAATTTACCTTTGCATCCGTCCCACTAGTTGATCTAATTCTAATATCTCCTTCTGTTTCTTTCTGTGTGGTGCGTATGGCTGTGTCTAGTTTCCCCTATGACCACGCGGTAAATACTACATTTGAAACAGGTCAACAAGAACACTACGAAGATGGCGGTCGGCACGATCCCGATGGTCACCGAGCTCCAGTGTTGAATGATTATGTCAAGGTTCCTCTGGATTTCTTCCGCAGCCACGTCCACCTCTATCTCAGTCTCGTCCAGAACATTTTCTCCTCCATCGCGCAGTTCGTTGATGGTCCCCTTTTCTCCTTCCCGAGCGGATTCCCTTTCGTCCCTCATCCTTCCTTGTCTTCGTGTTATCACTGCGATGGCCATGTCAAGCTTTTCCTTTTTCGCAGTTCATAAATGGACTTCCATCGAATTCTATCGGCTCTTCCCTCTCGACCTTCTCATCTTCCTCGATCCTCATTGCATTGTGTAGCATCATTTTTCTCCGGTCAGTCTCTTCACATTTGATTTCCGTTGCGTTCTCGATGAAGTCCTTTGATCTTTGCTTCACGAATACTATTTCTTTACCGATCCGAACGGGTAGCCGGTCATAACATCTTCCGTCAACTTTGTGTTCTCCAAAAATTTCATCTGGGATAATTTCGACAAGGTTTGCGATAATTTTGAGATCGTCTTCATTTGGTGCGATAATGCCTTCCCTCTGTAGCAACATGCGTGCTGCTTCTGTCGGCTCTCTTCTACCGATCCACTTGACCATCTATAAGTTCTTCCTCTGAAGTAGGCAAACTCTTTCGTATTCTCTCTTTTCGTATCGATCAATTTCATGGTTGAGCTGATCATAGAGAAAACGCAATGCTACATTTTCTGCATCAGACTCTTTCGCTCCAGTTTTCTCGAAAAAGCCTATCTTGAGCACTCGGTTGCTCTGAGGCAATTATTTCGAACGGACCACAATGATGACCCGCTGTTCGTCACCGTAGCATGTTCCATATCATATCCATCTGTTTGGTTCGCAGTTTTCGATTCGTCATTGACGTCCTCCAGCACGAAAGCCGACTGTGTGCGCGTGTGTGCATGTGTGTGTCCCTGTGTGTGTGTGTGTGTGTGTGTGTGTGTGTGTGTGTGTGTGTGTGCATTCATGCGTATGCATGTGTTCGCGTGTGCGTGTCCGTGCGCGTGTGTGCTCGTGCATGCGTGTGTTTGTGCGCATGTGTGCAAGCGTACGTGTGCGTCTGTGTGTGTGCGTGCCCGTGCGCGTGCACGTGTTCGTATCTGTGCGTGCGTGAGTGTGCGTCCGTGCGCGTGTGCGTGTACGCGTGCGTGCGTGTGCATTTATCTGGGCGTGCGCATGTGTGCATGTGTGTCTGGTCGTCCGTGCGTGTGTGCGTCTGTCTGTGTGTGCTTGCATGCGTGCGTATGTGTGTGTGCGTGCGTGTGCGAGGATATCTGTGTGAGTGCTTATGGGTGTGACGCGTGTGTATGCGTGTGTTCTAGCGTACGTGTGCGTTTGTGCATGCGTATGCGCGCGCATGCGTGTGTGTGCTCGTGCGTGCGTGTGTGTGCTTGGGCATGCGTGCGTGTGAGTGGCGTATGCGTACGCGTGTGGTGTGGAATGTGTGCGTGTGTATATGCGCGTGTGCGTATGTGCGCGCGTGTTAGCGTGCTAGCGCGTGTGCGTGTGTGTGCGTGGGTGTGCGCGCGCTTGTGTGTGCGCGCGTGTGTGCGAGGGCGTGTACGTGCATGCGTGTGTGTGTGCGTATGTGTATGCGTATATGTATGTGGGGGAGGGGGGACATTAGATCCCGTTGGCAGAGTCCTCGCTCGGTTTGCGAGATGGCCGGAGTCGACTAGTAGTTGAGCCCTTCGCACTTTTCACTCTCTTTCTGCAATGTGTTTAAAGCGGTATCGTGCATATTTGCCAATAGCGATGGCGTAAACAATGATTTCGGCAGTGATTATGACCTTATTGAATGATAACCAGGTACATTTGCACAGTGTGATAGAGATTTGTTTTTAACTGTTACTGTGATCTTTAGTCGCATAATAGGCAGCCGGTTTTATAATCGTGGAAATTTTGCGTCTGAAAGTTGCAGTTGTGGGAGTAATAAAAGCGACTGGAAAACCCTTCGTCTGTCCTCGCTCTTGCTCTTTGAGTTCTGGAAATTCTGAATGGTCCAAGAAACTGTTGGTTAGCTTCGTTTCCTTAATGGTGCCGAGAAAATCGATGCTTCTGAGCATTTGTAAAACAAGCTGAGTGTTTCAAAAGTTTTCCCCTCTCCGCTTGCGTTGAAAATTTCCCTTCAAAAAAAATGGTTAAGGCACAAATTTGCCCAAAAAACGGGGGTGCTCAAGTATCGGCGCGAAAACTTTTTGCAAGATATGAGAAGGGAATGTCCTGTTTGAGGTAAAACATGTGTGAAGTTGCGTAAAAGTGAATAAACATTGTGTCGTCGATTAAGCGCCGACTCCTTATTTCACTCGAACTGATCATATTGGCTGTTCTTTTTATGCTATGCTTACGTTATCCTCTTAATGCGGTTTTAAAGGGAGGTTTCTGTTGCTGCCTTATATAATTCTCACATGATTTGATTAGCTGTGTATCCCTCCATCACTCTTCTGTGCACGAAGGCGATTTATTTCCATCTTCGAAAACTGGAAAGTGTGAAAAGATTGTGCATTGCAATCGACTCCAACCTAATACAAACACTTTCATGAGGTCAGCACTACGAGAAATTGATTGCAGGCGCAATACAGTTTTGAGATATCAAGACGGTTAAGAGATACATGGATAGTAACTATATAAGTCACAGATGATTTCCTCAAGGATTATTGGAAGGTACTCTGTCTCAATAAAAGAATATTTGCTGTATTTCGCGGTGATAAAATTCATCAGTGCGTTTATTGAATTTTTTGAAGGGTATTGAAACCGTGAAGGAGACTCGGGGTTAATAGCAAATGTGACACCTTCATTATAATAAAATGTTCTTTTCGAGGATGTTCATCTGTTATCTTCCACTTGGACCATGGTCATAGGTGAAAGACACAAAAAATATATATTGCAAAAACACATTCCTTTTTTAGGTCTCTTCGGGTGCTCATAAATGAAGCGTTGAAATGATTCTTTGCGGGCCAGTTTTCTAGGATGGACCTTGACGGAAACCTATGGAGCATATCACTAAGAGGACTTGTCGAGGAGCAATTTTGCTGGAGTTCCCCGTCAGGACAGATTTGCTCGGTAAGTCTACTTACTTGGGAAAGAATATCGCTACAGAGTTCGTCGTTGGAGATCTAACTAGTTGAGGGTTTTTTTAACGCGCTAAGCGATTTGTCGAGGAAAGGATCTCAACGAAAAAGCCGCAGATATTTCTGTTGGTATCTCGATCTTAGCGAGAACAGTTTGGCCGCTAGGTGATTCTATTGGGAACCGCGGGAAGTGTACAGCTTGAGAATTGCTTTGCGTCAGTGTTCCCAACGAAGGCTCCGCCAGGGCTCCAGATAAGACCTGCCCAATCGGCAGGGCTCAAGACAGAGGTGCGAGGCGGGCACCGTAGATGCTGCAGCAACAGTTGCAAACTGGATCTCAGCCTCTGCAATGCTTAATTTATAAGGTCGTTTTAGACGGAAATCTTCATCGTGTTTGTATCAGTACTGTACCGCTGTATTGTTTCGCTGTATCGTAAGGTGGCCTTGTTTTATTCAATGAATTTTCAGGAAAGAGGATGATTATCCAGGCATTCGTTGTATAAATCAAGGGCGACAGATTATTGAAGCAGGATCTCTGCTTCAATAAATACTATCCTGAACAACACAGTGCTTCCTGTTCGTGTCGCAATCTATTGTCAGTCAGCGAGGTACTACTCTAGGTGAAGAAAATTCGAAACTTTTCCGCGCGCAACAATCGCGCTTTTTGTCGCTCATCAAAGCACCGATGAAATTGGGCTTTTAGAATCTGTGCGCGTTGCCGCCATGATGACACCGATCTTTCGTGGCCTGTGCCAGAATATCTTACAACAAAATGGCGTCTGTGTGCCGCAATAAAGTCGTTCAGTGTGTTTAAGTATGTATAACAGTTCGACACCGGTGTGTGTTTGAAAAGTGAGTACCAAGCCGTTGTTAACTACGTTTGGTTTAGTCGTCGGTCTGTTTTGCGTACTTTTTATGATTTGATACTAGGACCCTTGATGGTACTGGTCGTCTCAGTGTTCGTAACAAACGATCAAGCAGTCGATGCCAACAAACCAATGTTTGCCGTGTTTGAACAGCCGAAAGCGGAGAGGTCGTCGTTACATGTGTCGCATTACACAGAAACGCAAAGTAGTGGAATCTCATTCAATTCATGAGAACAGTTTAAGTAAATACAACTCTTGATTTAAGCTCAAGCGTCATAATCGAACTTGTATGCCAGTTCGAAGGTCGCTCGAGTATCATTCGAAATATGGTCGATTCGAACTAGTTTGCGCCTGCTTCGGTATATGTGAACAGCAAAACTGATTTAGGAAAATACATTGAACGAAAAGACTTCATCCTCAGAAAACTTGCTTCAAGAAAATATGCTCGTTTTTCATGATGGGTAACCAGACCTCAGTGGGAAGCTGAAGCGCTTGGGTTCGGGTTCGTGCATAAAGTTGCCATCATTCAAAAAAAAAGCACATTGTCAGCTCGTTATATGAAAGACGCTTCCTAGATGAGCGTTATTGAAGTGGTGGAGAAAAGTATAAAAAATTGACCATGGATTTCTACTCCGGTTTAAAAAAAAAGAACTTTATACCTTCCTTTCATATGGCTCACATTTGTGATGGCGCCGCACATTTGCTGTTGAGGAATTTCAGGGGTCACCATCTTTACGGAAGCTATTGGCGATCCGTACAATGTTTCCTTGGTTATAGGAACTAAATGAGCTGGAATCAGAAGGCATCATTTTAACATAATCGCCTTCTGCTGGAAATCTATACTTCTCACGAAATTGTGATGTCTTTCTGAATCGGTTCTATTATATTGGGGAATGAAAAACCATTCCACGTAGAAGATAACGAAGAAAGCAATTAAAATAGCAACGACTAGAGCTTAGAGTTCTTTTGCAAGGTTTTTTTAAATAATGACAACAAACGCCCTCCTTTCTATAAGTGTGCAAAATCAGCGCAATCACTGTGCAGCCCTACAAAACGCTGCTTCGACAGCAATTTAATCCCTTTTTTGACCGGTTTTTTTCTTCTGAAAAAAACTGAAGCAGCACGAACCACAACTAGTTTGTGGTGCTTGTTTTAGAGCAGTCATAGAAAAAGTTATTATCTGCTACATGAAACGCGGAAAAAACTCGTTGTTCAAGCAAAATGATAACATTTTTTACGAAAGCATTTTATTGGCGTGTGGTTTTTTTGCAAATGTTTTTGGAAAATTTTTGGCAAATAATATGTCATACTATGAACAGTGCTGAACATTTGCCAAAGAAATCATGCGCCAGATTTTTGATTAGAGGATTTATAACTGCACGAAAGTGATTATGAATTTAATCATAATCGGAATGTTTTTGAGACTATGAACAAAAGAGCCACTGATGATGCATGTACTTGTTTTCCTTGCTTTCTTACGGATACCTTCGGCAGCTGTAATATTGTCGATTCGTTCTGCATCGATGCAGCTGGCAAACATCCTTCCATCCACCTCGACCTAGCGCTTGGCGCATCCACGTGATTCGATGTAGGCACACAAGCGAATCCTTCCATCCAGACGGCAGCCTTCCCGGTTTTCTTCTTATATTTCGTAGACACCGTTCAGCAGTCCGCTGCGTCCATCTATTGCCGTTCATCCTTGCAGTGTGACCAATCCAAGTGTGCTTTTTGGCTTACATCATTTCGACAATGTCCTTCACGCCACGGAGAGATCGCAGGTCTTCATTTGGGAATATGTTGGGCATCAACAGGATTTCTTTACTTCATAGGCATCAAATCCTACCGTTAAGATGGCGGACTTGACAAGGAAATATTAATTTACGAGAATTTGTTAAAGGTGCCATCATCACTTCATGTAAAATTTTATTAATCGTATGCATCGAAATCAACGAATCGCCTCAGGGCATCTTAATGTCAGTTTTATGAAACATAAATTAAACGAGCATTGGTTGGCCATACGTCATACCGACACATGAACAAGCGAAATTCGATCGCATAAGAACTGAAACGCTCGAAAATCAGTTCATAATGGACGAACACATCCATCGTTCAAACAAATTGCAATTTTCAAGCAGACATGATAGAATGCACGGCAAAAATACGCAATAAGAATTATCGAAAATTTTGCTAATCAAATGTTACATATAAATGTCTGGAATGCAGTGATTGTCATTATCAATGTCTTTCGAATGCAATGGTTGTAGCACTTGCCCACTATTATTATCAAATGACTGAGGAGGGTGTGAAATCTTCTAAAATTTGTCAACTACGTGCTACTAATGTAAAATGGCATCAATGCATTTTTAATTTTTTTCAAAGAAGAAGATATATCGCTTGGAATTTTATACGCTAAATTTTGTTCTTCGTTAGAAACATACTTTTAGATTATTGGGACAGGAAATGCAAAAATAATTAAGGTATAAAATTATCATAAATAGGAAGCGATTTATAAATTGCCCACTTGTGGCAGCCAACAAAAAGCCTCGATATGAGGTGGACGTTTTTTTTTTCGGGGCAGGAAACTAGCGAGCAGTTGGAATGATGGGGTGATGGTGCTAAGCCCAGAATAAAAATGACCGATTTTCTTTGAGCGTTGAGCGTATATAGTGTGGCTAGCTGGCATCATGAGTTCATACGAACAAAAATTTGCTTCAGAAATGATTATCGAAAGCGCATTTTGTTATATTTTGAAACAAAATTGCCAAGCGTGCTCAGAGACAGCTAAGGTAGGCCTCTTCCACAATCGGGCTTAAAACGCCCGAGAACCAAATTAAAAATGTGAGCTGTGCATAAATATTTGCAAGACAAGCGCCCCACGACCAATCTATTGCTTTCAAGGTAAACTGTAAAGGGGGAGGATGTAATTTGGGAACGACTTGCTGACAGAATCAGTCTGTTGACGCCCATTTCCCAGGATTTTTTCCTAATTGTTTTCCCAGAATGGCTGGTTTTTTTTTTCGTTTCAAGTTTCAAATTTCGAATCGTCTTTAGCGTACATTACAACATGCGAAATTCTGCATTGTCAAGGCCAGTCAGTACTCCAATCGCAATATTGAAATTGATTGCAATCATTCCTGTGGTCCTTCTTTCGTGCATTATTACTCTCAACATTTCATAACTCAGTCACGGATTCGTGAATCGTTTCGCATTGTTTCGCAATGCCATAGATTATTCGTGCCAATTTTTGCAGCACAAGCTTCTCTAGTCCAAAAGCTGAAACTATCACATAAACAGACTTATACTACGTACATACACACATACATACATGAACACATACAATTCCATACATCCACAGAGATATACTACACCCACATACACACATGCGTACATGCAAACATTCATATATATACATTCACCGACATGACGGGCTTATTAGGCGTGTCTCGCTACTACGAAAGGAGTGTCATAAATGCGGAACACAGTGCTTTCAATTAGTTTTCAGAATTCACACACTTGGTTGCTCAAAGCAGCATTATCAACATGTAAAAAAAGTCTGTCACGCTGTAATCTGTTACAGCATCTCATGCATCAAACGCGGAACCTTCTTCTGATCGATGTGCTTGTGGTCTTTGCTGCGATCAGTTTTTCCTTTGCGCCCAACTCCCTAAGCTCTTTTACTGACTTTAGTAGACGTCTTTTTCATTTAATAAATGATTCGCCACTAATTCCCCATCTTTCGTCGCATTCCATGTCATACGATAACCAAACAAACGTGTTACGGCTATCTGCTTTCGCAAACAAAAAAAAAGTGGCAAAAGTAAAACTCAAAAAAAAAAGTGACAAAACGAAGTCATACGATTATTTTGTACCGCCATAATCAATCTCATTAAAATCGCTCCCCACGCACGACCAAAACTTGCCATTTATATTCGAACTGAAAATATGACCGTGATTATTAGCCAATATCTATGTGACGACGATGGCCAAACGAATTCAAAACTGTTCTTCGCAAAAAAAGAGGGATTTGTTCAAAATTTTACTTCTCAATTTTGAAGCCTTTTTTTTCTTTCTCTAGTTTTCTGGATTCTCTTCTGCTCTGACTTCCTAGTTTTTTTCGTTGGTTTCCGCTTCCTGATTTCTAATTTATAAAATGTCTTTTGCTGATTTAGGATAACCAACAAAATCCGATTGTCATTTTTTCCTCCTCAATATTTTGAGTTGCTCATTATTGCAGTAAACAGATCTATAGACTGCAAATTACGATTTATGTAATGCCGCAGTTGCATAAAGCTCCATCCAGGACAAAATGGTTGAACAGATTAGGAAAATGCCAAACAGGTGGAAGCGATGAAAGCTTTGTGATCCCTACGGAGGCTTAGTTTCCCACTCTTTTGGAACTGCATGTTATAGGTTCTAGAAACATAATATGCACTTCTAAATAGGACTACCTGTATGGTCCTGCGCGTGAGATGGCCTTATTCTACGAGTACGAAAAGTGACATTTCCATTCTTTCCACAGGCTCGTCCTGTACGAAAGCTACAGTGTGCAATGGTTTCTGTGCGCTGCGAACCTTTTCCAGACGCCGTTACTTTTTTTTCTGTTTACTATCGCATTGTATGGCTATTCTTACGCAATAAATCATTCTATTTTTTCTGTGACTCATGATACCGACTGCATCCTTTAATAAGGCATAGAGTGTAAGTCAGGAGGAGGGGGAAGGGGGGAGGAAGGGGAGGGGAAAGAGAGAGGGGGGAGGTAGGAAAGGGCGGAAGAAGAATATATTTTTGAAAGGATTGATACAAAATAAGCTTTTTCTTCACGCCTATGATAATCAATTAGTTAATACTATACCCAGGAGGAAATCTTGCAAATTGCCACGACAAAGAAACATTCGGTCCCGGAAAGCGAGCAGTTCAAAAAGATGAACAATGCACCAAATTCACTGCTAGCGAGTTTGTCGTTTTTTATTGAACGCAAAGGTCCGCATCATCATCACCACCAAAAAAAAAACATTTGAGTTGCGTTAAGAATGTCCTTTAGAGAAGGTTTTGAAGACATTTTTTTTCTTATCGTTTACGAACAAAATTCATTGAAAACTAGATGTGAATTCCGGTTTCGGAAAAAAATCAACGGTAATGTTTTCATATGATTTCCATTTCCCATTTTTCCCAATTTCTGTTCAACAACAATAGCCAACCCATATGAGTAAGAATTAATGTAAATGTGACTAATGTTTACGTGATTTGTTCAGCTTATGAATGGCTTTTGAAATTTGGTGTGTTTTTCATGTGAAGACAAAAAAGATTCAGTAAGTTGCAGACGTAATCTATCGAAGAGATAGATAGATGGTCGATGAAAAATGAATTAGGCATTGGGTTTATCGATCTCGAATTATGATGTTTCTGGTTCGTCTAAATGAAGATCTCTTTAAAAACCCGTTTTTTTTTCGAAAAAATAATCGAATTTATATTGTATTTATGATAACAAGTAGGGAATTTTTCCTCGACAATACGAGAAATTCGATAGTACTGATCTGAACTCTCAATGAAAGTGTTCGTTCATTCATTACAGTTGTAATACACTTTTCATTCTAGTTTCTTTCCATCTTACTTTCTCCCTGTTTACTACACAACCTCTGAAAAAGGTAAGCCTTTTCGAGTGGTTGAAATCAGCTTCTCAAGTACTCAAAACTTGCCTGAAACAATTGGAGCAATTCCTTGAATATGCACTCCTTCGACTCTTCGCAAGACCTTTCTTAAGAGTAGAAGTGATCGAAATGTTTTGCTCACTTTTTCTAACGATCTTCAGTTAGGCGTTTTTTTTTTGCATTCTCTGAAACCGCTCTCTCATGGAAATTAATGGGAATGCATGCCGGGCGAAAGTAGGAGAGGGAAAGGGCCTGACACGATATGCATTTCGGTGGCTAATCAATCATACACCATCTGGTTTCAAAAACCCTTCGGCTTGACTAATTCGCAATCGTCAAGGCGAATGGATTAGGAGCGGCCGGGTAATGCATTAGCATCACCCGACCGCTCATACAATTTTTGCACAAAAAGTTCGTTTTTTAGAGACGAATTAATGAAGCGTGCAAATCGACCGGTTGAAAATGCATGCAAGTATTTCCTCTCCTCAAGGACACATGTAACTTATCCGCAGGGTCGGTAGGGTGCTTTCAAATGTCATTCGAGATGAACATATCGGTGCAGGATATGCCAAATTTCCAAATGTGTCAAAATTTTAACCTTTTTTTATAGCGGCTACTCAGTTGGAGCTACCACAGACGTAGATAGGTATGCGCACATGCACAGACACACACAGACATACACAGATTCACAAACAGACCTGCACACATATAGATACGCATGCAGACAAACACAGACGCACACATAGACTCGCGCGCAGACACGAACGCAGACAAATAGACACACAAGAACACATACAGACACGCACCCAGATGCGCACGCAGGCACGCACAGAGACGCACACAGTACACACACGAACGCACTCAGCCACACGCGCTCAGAGGCGCACGCAAGCACACGGAGACACGCGCACAGACGCACAAATACAGGCATGCATAGGGACACACAGAAGCGCGCATGGCACACGCACAGGCACACAGAGTGGCACAGACACACGCAGACACGGACGGATACACACGCAGACACAGAGACGCACGCGCAAACACACAGGCACACAGACAGATGCACACAGACACCTAGACACACACAGACCGGCACAAACACGCAGACACACATACATGGACGCACACAGACGCACACATAGATGCGCACACGAAGACGCGCACAGACACGCAAACGACGCACAGCCACAGCGCGCAGAAATAGACTCAAGCGCACAGGGACACACGCACGTACGCACAAACACAGACCTAAAGAGACACAGACACATAGACGCGCACACAGACATGCACAGACACACAAATACGCAGACATGCGCAGAGACAGATAAACGAAAACACGCGCAGACGGACAGACACAGGAACATACAGACATGCACGAACCCCACAAACACACAGACAGACATGCGACACGCACACGGACACAAACCCGCCCACAGAAACACACGGACGCACAGATGCCTAGATGCGCACAGACGCAGACGGACACACATAGACATACACGGAAGCACACACACTCACCGACACACAACCTAAACAGATGCAGACAGACAAATGCATACGTACAGACACAACATGACCATAATGCTCTTTACAATGGGCATTAAGGAACGTTGGCACTTTTGGCGATTTTTATCAGCAGGCTGTCAAAATCTTTACTTCCTCGAATACTCTTACGCCCAAAATTATATTCCTTCGAATAATTTTTCGCTGAAAATTTCTTTCACCTTTTAGCGCTGCTCTGCCTATCTCTTATGGATTACGAGTTAGGAGTCATCATATCTCCGAATCGTTTTGGATAATATTCATGTAGGACTTGTAATGCATAATTAGAATGGGAAAAGTGCAGTAAATTTTAAGGTCTCGTAGTTAAAATCTCCTCCTCTAATGGCTTGGTGATGACATTTAATGTACATCATACAATGTGATTGGCTTAAACTGGTCATCAAAACTAAAAAATATGTCTTATCTTTCTTCTTTATAAAGCGGTGATGACGTATGTGTGAAAAATTGTTCATTTTATGATTTAAAAGAAGTCATTGCTGCGTCGTTCGTGGTGATGTTCTCTTGGTTTTATTAACCGATGCTATTCTTCTCTTTACAGGTTGACTTTTTTCATCGCTTCTGATATTTTTGAAACATATTAACGTTAATGTATTGTGTCAGTTCGAGGCTCCCCTCGAAGGATTATGGCAGCCACGAACATCTGAAGAAAAATTTTCACGACCGCACGGTGATAGCCCTGTGCACGTTAATATTACCACTATTGAAAACAGACATTTGCGTTAGTCTAAATTGTACTTAAGAAATCTTCATCCTTCGAAACAAGTGGCAGAGTTGAGTATGACTCTTTCGATTTCGCTGAGTTTCTGAAACGTTCTTTTAGATGAGAAAAACAACGAAAAAGAGCATCGGGATGAAGAAAAGTGATCGATCCACTTTGCGCTGGCGACTTCTTGTTAAATTTTCAAAATACATTTTTAAATACTTTTTAATACTATAATTGCTGCACATATCTGCCGCAAAGTTTGGTTCTTTGGGGATATTATGATATTTTCTCCCGTTACTGATGGTGTTCTTGCTGTGTTACTGTTTGCTACTCGTTCATTTGCAGGTTTTGGGGGTGCCGATGCATTCTATATCGCTTTATCTCATCCTCGCAACATTTTTTCTGTTAAAGCGAAAAATACCATTTTTCCTTACTATATTGTTTTATATTGTTTTCGTTACTCGCTCACATATATGGTATGTCGTCATCAAACAAGTCAACCTCCTCAAAAAGTCACCATTTTTTTTCAGACTATAATGGTAAACGAGTTCCAAGAGTTGGCAGTACGAGGCGAAGTAAGCTCATTCTTATTATTTGTTTTTCCCAGCAAATCTGTGAATGTGAATGAAGAATGCGCTCGGAAGCTTCCGACAATTTTGCTTTTCAAAGATACCCCAGCTAGAGGTGTAGTCAAATAACCAAGAGTTGAGGTATATCCTGATTGCCCTTGACTGATCTTTTGATCATACCTGAACGCATGAACTCAGAATTGCATGAGTTGCTTACTCCAGATTCATGATATCTGAGGCAATCTTTTACAACACCGACAAGCTGTTGGCATACCATGGGTGTATGCGATTTTATTCATGATTTTTCTGACAAAATTTTTTAATAGCGGAGAAACTGTTTTTTTCGACTGTCCTATTTAGCACTGTCCTATTTTGTCCTATATACTATGGTAAACAAACTGATTATGTAATACTCGACAAATGCCAAAAGAAGGTCAATCTTTTTGACTACGAATTTGTTCTGATGCGTTTCAATTCAATTGTTCTCCATTCATTCATTCGATGAACCATGCATTCCACGAGCTCGTGCATTCCAAAATTGTAAACTTGTTTAACTCTAGTAGGACTTTTTTCTTCAGAAATCACGATTTTATACGCATTTTATTTGGCGCAATAAAACAAATGTCAATGCCGTACAAATGCTATTTTTTTCCAATTTTACACATTTTTGCGATATTTGTGCTTTTATGGCGCTTTAATTGCGTTTTGTCGCATCCACGCCGTAGACCTCACAACACTATAAACTTCACAATTATGTGCAATTTTCAAAGAGCGCCACCCACATTCTACGTATACTTTATTGGTATAAATTCCAATTTTGTTTATTGATAGTTTCATTTATACGTTTTTTTGCTCGATACTTATTGTGATGAAAATTTTCAACGAAATGTGATAGTCAATCGGAAATGATCGAAAACATTACAGTTATATTTATTCATATTTTGTTCTTTTTCTTTAATCGTTCAAATTTCAGCACTGCGATAACAAAACTTCGCTATGAGGTGCTCAAAAAATTTGAGCACTTCATTAGAGAAAGTTTTTGAAACGCCTCATAATCTATGAATTACGTCGGCCCACATATTTCCGCCGATAACTGATTTATGATTGTGATGATAATTAGCCAAAGTAATCATGAAACATGAGGGAATATACTGCAAGTACGCCGGTTCCGAAGCTGCCTAAAATGATTTCTAAAATAATTTCGAAATGAGTTCGGATCGAACACGGCAAAATTGGAATCAGAAAAAGCATCACCCCTTCCCTCTCCTCTCATCGTCCTCTCCCTCTCTCCAATACCGTTTGTTTAAGACGGTACAATGCCTTGGTGGTCTGTAAGTTGTGAAGGTAAGGGTTATGCTGTGAGAATGGGAGATAGGTAAGAGAAGATAGTTGGGGAAGTCAGATCAGCAGCGCAGGTAATATTCCGCTGGGCAGGGGTCTGCAATTAGTGAAGTGAAAAATGCTTTCAATAGCGATGCTTTGAGCGGACTTGTCTTCGACCATGCAATGCTAAGATGCGTTGCTGTAATTTAATAAGATTTCTTCACTTCTAGGAACAACCACTCTAAGAACCTTATTGACGAAGGAAAAAAGATAGTCTTGCATCCAGAATATTTAGCTTCTTATTCGAAAATGGTGCTCCATTGTTTTTTTTGCGTTTCAACTCTCTCCATTGTACTCTTTAACCGTTTCACGAATTTGAGAAGCCAACAAATAGCTCATCTGCCACTCTACTTTCTCCTAGAAGAGTTTCGGCCTAGAAACGTTGACGATTATGCCAAATATTTTGAACACTTACCAAGAAAAAGTATTTTCTAAAGCAATATGATAAATTGGCTGAAAGTTTTCATGAATAACCGTCGTTTCATGGTTTCTTGATTGCTTTATCATTATGTTTTGTCCATTTTTGTTTTAAATGAGCGCAAATAGGTTGCCCCAAAATTTGTGATCTCTTGACATTATCTTATAGTATTGTCGAACAAAATTGTTTCCTTTTTCCGCCGATGTACTCAAAATATGAATTATGTTATATTTATAAAAAATTAAAGCATTGTTGTGCAAGATAATTTAAGTTAGCTTGCGCGTCACCTGTTCGCTTCGTTCAAATGTCACATCAGTTGACATTATATCTTGTATGACACTCACTTGAGATATGAGCTCGCTGTAACTTCAAAAGTGATACAGCTGAAGCATGAGAAAGACAAACACCTTAAAGAAAGAACGTGGTAGTAAGTTCATTTTTTCGATATAAAGAAAATTCTGGCGATATTTGAACGAAAATTAATGAAAGCAATTATGGAAGACAAATGTCATGCAGAGCCGCGAAGAATTTTATTTGTAATGTGTTGTTTGCGCTGAAAAGAAGAGTACTTTCAGCACGCGATGCTGTACTTAAATGGACCGAAAAACGGCAGTAATATGAAACATCATACCCTACAGTCGATGTACCCTTTATGTACTCTTCCTTCTATCCTCGGTCCTAAAACGTGATTGTTTTGAAAACAACAGCGTTATACAGCCATAAGAAATAGAAAGCAAAAACCAGTGAGCTCAAATTGATTAACAGCTGGAGAAATAGGAAATTAACAAAGAGTTGCTACTACAATAGAAGCTATTTCCGTGTTGTTCGTAGTTAGATGCACAAGATCTAAAGCACAAAATAGAATTTTAAGAGTAAGAGAAGGTAGAAAGGTTGATAATTTGGTCAAGCATAGATAATAGTTGCCGAAAAGGTTTGCACGTTGTGCGACAATCACATCAAGTTGCAAAGTGCAAATCTTGTTTGTGACACTCGATGCGAGTGTCACAAAAAAAGCTAAATAAAGTCGTTTAACGTTCGCAAAGTTTCTTCCTTGATTACTTGTTTCTTCTTTTTTTTTAAACACATCTTCAATTCTCCTTATAGGAACCCAATGAAGAGATAAAAAGACTTGTCAGCCCATCATACTCTCAAGCAGAATTGTACTAGTCGACTAATATATAACTTTTTGCAAAATTTACTTTTTTTTCAGAATTACATTTCAGAGACGTTTTTTCATTCGTTTGCAAATTTTAAATGGAATCCGCTGCATCAAATGAACTGACGTTGAGAGTACAAATAGGAACCAGACCGCAGATACGGCTCCATAAATCAACCTCGTTGCTATCAACATCTTTTTCCATAACGGTCCAAACGCTATCATCATTGGTCTTTATCTGTTCTTGCCGGTACGTGCTCTCGGTAGTTAAGGTGTAAATGAGCGACTTCTTTAGCATCACGTTTTAATCACTACCACAGCTAACTTTAAAAGCAGTAAATTCCCTTAGATCATCCACAGGTGAGGGGTATTAACTTTTTTGTTTGTGAACAATAGGCAATGAGTAATACTCTCAAGCAGAATTGTACTAGTCGACTAATATATAACTTTTTGCAAAATTTACGTTTTTTTCAGAATTACATTTCAGAGACGTTTTTTCATGGAATCCGCTGCATCAAATGAACTGACGTTGAGAGTACAAATAGGAACCAGACCGCAGATACGGCTCCATAAATCAACCTCGTTGCTATCAACATCTTTTTCCATAAAGGTCCAAACGCTATCATCATTGGTCTTTATCTGTTCTTGCCGGTACGTGCTCTCGGTAGTTAAGGTGTAAATGAGCGACTTCTTTAGCATCACGTTTTAATCACTACCACAGCTAACTTTAAAAGCAGTAAATTCCCTTAGATCATCCACAGGTGAGGGGTATTAACTTTTTTGTTTGTGAACAATAGGCAATGAGTAAAATTAGCGGTAAACAGGTCACTTACTGGCGCTGACGGTCCTCACATCCGTTACAAAGGTGGCTCCCGATTCTGGTAGAGAAGAAACTCTGATAATGTTGCGGCTATTCGAAACTCAATTTACCACCATTGCCTGATATCATCGCTGGCCTAATTTCATGGAGATACATCAGCTGAGATCTCATGCGATACGGCTCTCTCATTTTTTCGTCCACCAATAATAGCATTAGCCACTCTTCTATCGACATCTCCTCAAGTCGATGATCATTTTCCGCATAATATCTCTTCGTAAGTGATATTTTTGAGCGTTGTTGATACTTCCGATAGTTAAGATGATGTACAGATAAGCATTAGGAGCACTTGCATTGAACTGACATTCTGGCTGATGGTTAAACAAAGCGCAAAAATGGCAACGACACTCCAGAAAAAAAATAGCATTTAAATAAATTGGCGCTTTACTAAGGAGACTGTCACTTGAGCAGTTCGCTGCGGTCGACCAAAGATCGGCACTATTTAAGGATGACGTTCAACCACTTCTGTCAGTTCGGCATGTTAGGAGCATTCTTACTTATTTCGTTGCATATTATAAACAGAACTTCGTCTACTATAGTGCAATTTCACTGCTGTGATCAGCGCATATGATCGCCGATGGGGGAAATGGTCGTCGATGGGGGAAGAGGGTGGGGGAGGGGGGAGGGGGGGAATGGGAAGGCGAAGTTTGCAATAAGGCGTGTAAATATGGCCGTACATACTTTTAGCAAATCATTGCCCGCATAAGGGAAAAAAACGCTTTCAGGTGTAGTGTCCGAACGCGTGATAGTATAGTTTCAGATTTTACGGAATATGAATACATGAGAAAATGAGCACAGAACCGCAGCATTAAGGATATTCATTCATTAACGGAAGAGGATATTGAATTCTAAGCGTCCAGTGAGCTTGCTATACTGTTCGAGATTTGACAAAATTTCTTACAAATATGGCAAATCTGACAAAGGTTCGGCCACTTTTGCGCAATAATTCGTGCCGAAGAGAATCTGTCTTGTTGTGAACCTCAGTGCAAAGTGATAAGTGCATGATTATGCGTAATTTGTCGGGAATTTTCAAGCGAGAACGAGCTCATTCGATGAGCATCGTTTCGACGTTCTCCACTATACTTTCGCTGCTTTCCACCTGTAACGCTCAGTGCAATGTCCTTATGTGCTAGGCAACGCCCAACAGATAAGGACGCTATAATTTTAATGGTCTGAGATGCGTTATATATGCTTGATACGGATTCATTACAATATATTCGTTACAGCTTACTAACTATGAGGTGTGCAATGAACTCTTTAAATGCATATACCAAAAGAAGCCTTTTTAAGTGAGAGCCTAACAATTTCTCCTTTCTTTGACTGTTTCGAATAGTTTCTTTTGGTTTATCAAACAAATTAAAAAAACTTTTAGACTATCGACGGTATTAATGCCTGAGGTCATTCTTTGGTACTTATCTCTTCAACGGTATTAGGATATATCGCTTCAGCTGTATTCACTTTCTTGCATTGTCTTGACTCATCATTGTGTACACATCTCTTCAGGTACGCATCAACCGTGAAATTTTCCTATATAGTATTTCACCACAATAAATCGTGGCTATGAATTTGCTCCATTCATTATAGATTGTATGACTGATAAGTTTCTAAGCTAGAACCATCATACTCTGCAACTCCATTCGTTGCCTACACTTGTGAATTTCTGCTCTAAAAGTTATTATAAGGTTACTATAACTTATAGAAAAGATCGTGATATCTTTGTTCACCATTGGTGGACAGTAGAAAACCGAAAACATAAGGCAACCACCTTATTCTTGTGCACATGGTACACTTCTTATGTGAGAGTCTACTGACGTATGCGCCTTACTAATGGCGCCCATCCTAAACGCAAATATGCGATGTGTATCTTGCGTTCCCACTTTGCTGCCGCCATACATGAATCTTTACCTGAATAAATAATTATCGCTGATTCGTTGATCTCAATGTGTTGTCTTTCCTAATGGAACAAATCGCAAGTCGACATTTGGGTATATAATAAGCTGCTGTGTCCATATTAGGGGGCATTTCACTAGCAATGCAGAAGGTCTGTGAGCACAGTAACAGTACAGATGAAATTATGGCGCATATATCCCATACGAGACTTCGCTAAATTAGATCCATGAATCCGCACAAATTTCCAAGAAAAGTAGCGAAAATCGGAAAAACATATCAAACGTCCTATCTTTTTGGGCAGCGCTTCCGTATTGAGGGCTTCACTATCTTCTTTGAGCTCTTTTGTAAAAAAATTTTCTACATGCAATTCTGTATGCAATGTTGTACGTATGCTGTATGCACACCTCGCTATATGTTTATATATATATATATATACATATATATATACATATGCATATATATATACATAAATATATAATCTATATATATAACCAATATTTACTGGTTTATGCTCGTACCACATTTGTTTTTCATCCTTGGCATAGATCCACTTTTCTTCCCTTTTTACCTGTCTATTCCGACTTCTTAGTTCTGCTAACAGCAAATTTTTCAGTGCGCCTATTGAGCTGTTGCCGCGCTTTTTCCAGCAACGTCGATAGTCCTTTATTTGTCACTATTATTGCCTATTGCATTTTTTAGGTAAAATAAGGCGAAATTTACAAGAAGGAAAAAATTAGAATTTGAAAATAAATAGGAAGTTTAGCGCTGTTTAAGATGTGAATATGCTGAATTGGAGAAAATGTTGAAATTTTTCATAAATAGAAAAGATCAGTAAATAAACCTTTTTCCACCTTTTTTCGAGCCACATGCACTTCACTTCGAGATGCAATGGAACGAATAAAACGTTAGTTATAAATGGAATGGAAAAACCAATAACTAGTACTGCACTCTGTCCATAAAATCCATAAATTTTATGGTGTTATAATTTCATTTATATAAACACTCACTATGATCCCACATTTATTAATTTCGCTAAAACTTTTCTTCCTTCTCATTTTTATTTCACTTGAGAGAGTCCATTTCAGCAGAACGATTCTTGTTTGTATTTCGACCTTCTGAACTTATGCCCATCAGATCCATCCGTTCAATTAGCGAAATAATTAATTAGAGCGCATAGTAGGCGGTCATCTCTGTAAGTAGTCTTCACTACTACGTATGTACAGTCGATTTTTTCATGATTTCAAACAAAAAACGATGATATTCTTCGTCAGTAACCAGTTTCGTACGCTTCATACTCTGTTCCACCTGGGATTGCATTTTAAAAAACCGAACTTATTTTTCTCTTCCATATCAACACTCTTTTTTCTTTTCAGCTCGTCTCAGCTCATTTCCTGAGGTTACTTACCATCAATCTCGACGTTGTCTTGATCGTCACCCAGCAGCTTTCAGTAACTTCTATTCGTTTCGTTGCATTTGTTTACATTCATTGTTAGGAATGATCATGCGAATCGCTGTTTTTAGTCTCTATGTTTTCTTTCCAACCATTGTAGACCATCCATCTTCCTTTCAATGCTGTGTAAGGAATCTCTCTCAACTGCTACATGATACAATTACCTATTATGATGAAAAATTAGACTTAGCGATTTCATATTGCTTAAGAGGTTCATCCATAATTGTTCCACCTTGATAATAACTATAACTTCCTAAGCGTTCATTCTTTACAATGTATTCGACTTTCCGTTGTTCTCTTGAGCTAATAATGTTCAATTGGGCGCAATCGTCGGATGTATCTAGACAGAAGGGCTTACGCTCACTTGATCCTCAACGGCGAGGGATCGATGCTTATCGACATAGTAGAACAATGAAAATGTCATAACAAGGACACGATTGGGCAATGTTTCAGCTTATTTCATAGCTTATTATGTTCCACTGAAGCTCACTTACGATATTCCTTTCCCAGACAGCTTCACAAGATCCGTCACCAATATCACTCGTTCTAAATATTTGAAATATGTTCTACAGCTTAATTTGTATTTTTTTAAACAAACTGTACTCCGAACTGCATTGTATTCCGTGTAGTTGTTACTCAACTAGGCCAAATAAAAACGCCTTTCGCTTTGCTTCCGTGTTGGTATTTTTCCACCAAACGCGTTTTTTTTTCCTTACCGCAATCGTTATTTAAAGCACGTTCGGCAGTTATGGTCTTCTTAAGTTATTGCGCCTACGATAGCATCTAGTCGCAAATGTTCGCTTGTCCGGTAACAAGACGCTTAATTTTACGTGTTGTTGCACCTCAGGGCAATTTGCTTCCTATGCCCTCCATCGATCCTCCCCCTATGCCCTCCATCGATTCCCCTCCTATACCCTCCATCGATTCCCCTCCTATGCCCTCCATCGATCTCCCTCCTATGCCCTCCATTGATCTCCCTCCTATGCCCTCCATCGGTTCCCCTCCTATGCCCTCCATCGATCCCCCTCCTATGCCCTCCATCGATTATCTAGACAGAAGGGCTTACGCTCACTTGATCCTCAACGGCGAGGGATCGATGCTTATCGACATAGTAGAACAATGAAAATGTCATAACAAGGACACGATTGGGCAATGTTTCAGCTTATTTCATAGCTTATTATGTTCCACTGAAGCTCACTTACGATATTCCTTTCCCAGACAGCTTCACAAGATCCGTCACCAATATCACTCGTTCTAAATATTTGAAATATGTTCTACAGCTTAATTTGTATTTTTTTAAACAAACTGTACTCCGAACTGCATTGTATTCCGTGTAGTTGTTACTCAACTAGGCCAAATAAAAACGCCTTTCGCTTTGCTTCCGTGTTGGTATTTTTCCACCAAACGCGTTTTTTTTTTCCTTACCGCAATCGTTATTTAAAGCACGTTCGGCAGTTATGGTCTTCTTAAGTTATTGCGCCTACGATAGCATCTAGTCGCAAATGTTCGCTTGTCCGGTAACAAGACGCTTAATTTTACGTGTTGTTGCACCTCAGGGCAATTTGCTTCCTATGCCCTCCATCGATCCTCCCCCTATGCCCTCCATCGATTCCCCTCCTATACCCTCCATCGATCCCCCTCCTATGCCCTCCATCGATCTCCCTCCTATGCCCTCCATTGATCTCCCTCCTATGCCCTCCATCGGTTCCCCTCCTATGCCCTCCATCGATCCCCCTCCTATGCCCTCCATCGATTCCCCTCCTATGTCCTCCATCGATCTCCCTCCTATGCCTTCCATCGATCCCCCTCCTATGCCCTCCGTCGATCTCATAACAAAAGACTATTTTAGAGGACATTAAATGTATTTTAATGTTGTTTTACTTATCTAGTTAGAAAACTTTCTCGTTGACCACTACGTTTTTGTAGCTTCGTCTATTGCCCCGACTTAGCTACCATTTGCGTTCGACCAGCTTGACCCATCTCGCGATCACTTTCTTCGCTTTCCTGTTTCTCCTTTGCTGATTCTCCCTTCCTCTCCACTCTGTGACTCTTCTGATTTGGTTTTTGTCATCCATCTACCCCTATCATCGCTGCATACTTATAGTTTCATCTCCTCGTTTCTTGCAGCACGAATTTAATTTTTTTTTTAAAACTTGTCACAACCGTTCACCCACTTTTCTGCCTCTTATATTCACGGAAACGTTCAGGGTCTCCAACGTGGTCATAAAAGTATCCGCGTCTTAAAGTCCCCGCATGCAGTTCATAAACACTCTAATTGTCGTTCATAAGTATTCTACTTGTTGATCCTTATTCGGATAAGCTACTGTAGTTGTTACGATCATCACTAGTATGCAAAAAAGTAGACGGTCCAATTTCATCAAAAGTATCCTTATGTGGGTGGATGAAATCCGTATTCATTCTTGAATGAAATCAAAGTCTTCTCACCGTATGCCGTCATAAGGGGAAAAAAAACTTCACAATTTTACAGCAGATATCGCGTGGATGTGATATACTTCAGAGTGCATTTATATTTATTTATACGCAGTACGTTTACAGGCATATGAAGTACCCTTAACTAAAGTTCTGCCCAGAAAATCCCCCACAAAAATCAGCGAGTGTTTTTTTTTGCTCAGTGGAGATTTCAAGTCATGAAACTCTATTTACGTAAAAAGAAAAATTCTGTCATCCGAACAGACAGTAACGTGTTTATGTCATTCTGCGTAACCGAACAGCTATATTTTCCGATTGCACGAAATGAATTATTCTCTACGAACGGCTGAAATTCGCGTAATAGCAAACCTGCCTCAAAATGATGCCAAACTACTACAATACATACAGCAATCCAAAACGTTAATCCGATACTGTTTCTTGAATGCCAATACTTGAAGTATTTGTACCAGTGGAATTTTTTTTCCAGTATGTACAGACTGGTACTCGTCGCATTATTGTCCATCGTTGGTCACGTTTCGAGCAATGCGCTTGGAAGAGGTGAAAGTTCAAAATAATTCTCAAGTTTGCTTCATTTAAAACAGTTCATCGATTTTTGTTTCGATTGAACTATTGGTGTTGACGTTAACGAATCTGACATTTAGTGCATGCTAGAAAGGAACTACACTAAACTTTCAAATTAAATGATATGAACCGAATTGGAAAGTACTTAAGAAGTCGCAATAAAGAATGCGAAAATTTTTCGGATTTCTCCTATTATATCACAGCTCAGTATTTCAACTCTCATACGAAAGAGTAAAATATGAGAAGTTATTTTTCCGGTTAAGCTTTTTCAATTATGTTGCGTATTACGAACTCTGCTCTAACAATTGAAAATATCACATTGATCGATAAAACAAGTTCAATGATTTCAGGTTTCGGCGACGACATCAACTGGGTTCCATACGCGGACGCATTTGTGACCGCTCGACTAAATAATAAACCAATATTTCTTCTTATTCATAACAATTGGTGCAAAGCATGCCTGGGTAAGTTTACAGATGGTTTCTAAGAAAACCGTGGCGTGTTTAAAGGATAAATTTTAGAGTCGAAAATGGTTGCATTCCATAACCAATATTTCGAGGAACTCCTAATGCAGCTAGCTGACTAGCTAATGCTTTGACGAGTTTTTGCAAACTGGGATGCACAAACGAATAATTAGTAGGCGATGTGCTCTGATCTGTAGACAGACAATTTTACTGTTCATTCTGAGTTTGAAAGAATCGCATACAACATCGGTTGAGTGAGAAAGAGAATGAATAGCGATCGGAGAGCGGCCAAAAAAGACAATTTCATTGGCCCAGTTTGCAAAATGTTCATGAATTGTAGTTCATGATCAATTGCAAAGTTTACGTTGATTGTATGTAGATTTGCAAAAAGAACTTCGTGATCATCCTGAAGAACGTAAAGAGATCGTTGAGTTGTCAAGGCAATTTGTCATGGTCAACGTAGTTGGCAAAGAGGAACCCAATGAAGAGGAGTACTCTCCCGATGGACGATACACACCACGTCTTCTCTTCCTCGGTAATAAGCATTTTCTTACAGTATAGCTTAAATGTCAGATAGATTTGTCGGAATGCTTCCCAGTTGGTTTGGTTTCGATGAAGGCTTTGAGATGAACCAGAAATTTTGGATGGGAGCATCGTTCGTTAAAGCCGGAATGGAAAGGATGAGGAAGGTACGAAAAATCAAAGCCCCCAGAATAGGAAGGAATTTGCCAGTTGGTTATCACATCGCCCAGCATAGACTTAGGTACTTTTTTCGCTCAATTCTCTCCACTTCTTTACTAGTTGTTTAACTTAGTAAAGTAATATCTATTTGTTCCACTGAATGAAGGTAAAAGAGCGCCATCTTATGTTACATAACGATCAAGAAGGCGGCTGATGCTATTATCAGCTGAGAAAATGTTGAGCAAGGTTTCTCACCAATTTGTGTCTCGTTTTTCTTGGGTTACCTTTGGTCTTTGTTACTTCGGTTTTCGACACCGGTTTCAACCGCTCACATGCCTCATTTCGAATGTGCGTTCCCGCTCATGAGTTCCAGTATATAACCGGAACTAAGTGCCATCCGGGTTCTACGACCGATTCCCTTCCACTTTTTTATCATATTCCGGTTCCTCCCCGAACAGGCACTATTATCTGCTTAAACAATATTTGAAGGCCAATAAAGGCCTGAAGAAACCCTCGAAAACCCTCGAATGTAAGCTTCAGTTCAGTACTTATGATCTCAAGAAACAAGGAGACATGAAGGGACAGATATAGATAGAAATAGAGAGAGAGAGAGAGAGAGCGGGGGATTAGAAGGGAGGAAAGTCTCACATACGACCAAGAAGAAATGCGTTTATTGTAGATGCGAATGGTAAAAGATTGCCAGGAGTGAATAACTTGAGACGACATAAGTATTACTTGAATTTCTATGATCGCGCAGAGGACATCGTTCAGGGTATGAAGGATGCACTCGCTGCATTCAGAAGAACACGAACGGTAAGCTATTTCCATTGCCAATTGTGTGACATTTTTAAACCTTCACACTTCTTAAAACCATTGATATCTCATTTTGCGACCAGATTAATGTACACTTTAAACAGCGATCTTTTACTATCTACTTGGATCATCCAAAGTCCGTTCTCGAATTTCTGATTCCAGCTTGTCCTGATATGCCGAAAGCAACTGCGAAATTTAAGAAAAAAAAATTTCTGAACTTGATTCTGCTGAAAATCGGAAAATTATTCTCACAATTTATTTATTTATCATTTTTTTGATAGAAATTATCAATTTTTCAGTGAAATATATTCCGGACAAACGATCGCCATACGTTAACGCTGTCTATCGCCGCTTTTCATATGTGATCGTTAAAATAGAGGTTTTTGTTTTAGTATTAATTCATTCGTATTGAGATGCATCAGTTTAGAATAAATTTTAAAACGCAAGACGGATGTGTTATCGATTTAACGCTGTCGGTTTTTCTCGATCAGCCACTTTCGTTCCCATTTTGCTTTCACATTTTTCGGCAAAGTCACATTATTCAGTGCGTTTGCAATAACACAAAAACCATCCACCATCTAATTTCTTCGCAACAAATGCTAACAATGAAGCCTTTTTGCGATCCTATCTGTGCTACAAGAGTCGACCAATACGATTCGAAGCACTCAAATACGGACATATTTTAGGCGAATCGACCAGTCACCTATCGCAAAACGACAAAAGTTACTAGCCACTCGTCCGTGCAGTATGCCGTCTCGCTGTTAGCAAAAAAATGCCACCTATTAGAATAGCGGAATCCTTTCGAACTTCTCAATAACGAGTCTCAACAGCGAGAAAAAGCATGATAAATACAAAATGCGCTCCCATCGCCGCCTCGTTCTGTAACCTGACTTCATTACATACGCGATATATGAAGAAAAACATATATCATTAGTATTTCTGGCACGCTCGCTGTTCAGCAGTCAAGCATTGCGAATTTAGATAATCAGTGCACAAAAAAACTCAAACGTTGTCTCCTTTCATGCAATTTCTGAAATCACAAGAGACTAAAAAAGTAAAGAAATGAGTAACCAGATTTGGTGAATATATATTATCCACTTATATTTTTAAAGCATCAACTACCAGGCAAATGAACTAAGGAGTTTAAAAAACCATATTGTTCGCATTGCCAGGCCAACCATAACCCTAGCGAGGCGCTAAAAAAGACCACCAGAAACGACAACATGGACTACGGCAACTAAGACGAAGATACGAAGAGATGTTTATTCGAAGTGAATGTTGCTGATCGAAGTTAAGCAGTAAATAGTCATCATCATATACTTGCCATTGAGAACATAACCAACCACTCATTTCACTTTTCATCAAAAAGTAAAATAAGGTATAAAAAGCCTCGGCACCACAAAAATCAGATCTTAGAAAAGTATTTTCGTGTCAACGGTGTTTTCATTTGTGTGCGTACAGAAGGCAGGAGATCGTTCAGTATCATCCTATGAATTCTTCTGTGGAATCTTCACAGTAACCTGAAAAATCAACGTTTCTTTAATGACAAAAGCCTTTTTTGAATGCTACACTAAGGCGGAATATAAGCCATCATGAAAAATGAGAAT
This sequence comes from Toxocara canis, assembly GCA_000803305.1. Classification (NCBI taxonomy): domain Eukaryota; kingdom Metazoa; phylum Nematoda; class Chromadorea; order Rhabditida; family Toxocaridae; genus Toxocara; species Toxocara canis. Next base: position 68,629 of record JPKZ01000531.1, read on the forward strand.
ATACAAATTTCGCTCACATAAATGGTCGTTGTTTTTTAATGACGTTATTTTTACCCGAAACACTTTGAGGCAGCGTTCCAAAACAAAAAGGGAACGTAAAAATTTACTGTACATAACAATTTTTAGTACTTCATATAACATATAAGAATGCTATGCAAAACAATTTTCGCCGAAAATTATCGCCTTAAGACTGCATTATTTTTTAAAAAAAGGACCCGAATTATTCCTTTGCAGTGTTGCAAAAAATAAAATATCTGACAATTACATATTGCGGCCCATTTCGAATGCCTATTTCGAGAGGTAATGACAGCAGTAAAACAGGAAACCGCAAAAGGATTTATGACTGATAATCTGTAGAATCAAGCAATCCCACCCGTTTATTATTAAATATTTCGTTTAGAAACAACGATAGGGGTTGCATAGTACCCAGAAGAAAGCATAGTTCCTGGATCACCACAGCCTTCTGCATATCATTTGTTTCTACCAAAAATAGCTTCACATTTCACATGAGCTCACATGGCATCATATTGAGAGCTCACGCATCGGCCCGTTTATGCGCCCGGTGGATCACGGTTAAATTACCGCACTCTCCGATTATCATACCACGAAGAAGCTAACTACACATTCGATCGACTCGTAAGGGAATTCTTCTAGAAAGAATAGTCCTTACCGTTTTTACTTCGGTATACGCTTGGAGACCGTATTCGCCTAGTTCACGTCCAATACCTACAAACAAAAAAGTAATTAATTCAAAAATTTGGGGCTTCTGCATTCGGCAAAACGTTTAAAATAAGAGGCAGGAGAAACTGAACTGGCTTATAGTGGAAAATAAGATCAGAAATATTCAAATGCGTTCATGTTGCAAATCTTAAACGCTTCTCTTCGAATCATATACTTTCGTGATTTCAAATTCTCAACACATCTATCCATTTTTGACAGCCAAGCTAACGTTCTTTTGCCATCTGATCGACTACTCTGCGTATCTATCAGATAATCAAATAGTGCTGAAGCAACATACTATGTTGGCCCACCAGCACTGCGGCGGTCACAAAAGATCTCTAACCTCTCTCCTTTTCTCAGTCATCAGAGAAACAGAATTGAATGAACGAACAGAAAGAATTTGCAGAAATGACGCGAACAACAGCAAATGAAGCTCACCGGATAGTTTATAGCCACCGAAGGGAGCCGCCGCATCAAACACATTGTAACAATTCACCCTGGAATTCAGCTAATGAAATTTTCGTTTCCTAACATCATTGAGAAGGGAGAAAAGGTCTTGGAAATGCGGCTAAAATATGGTCATTCAATCGAGAATAGTTTTATGGAAATTGAAATAACAATTTTCTGTTTTTATATATCAAGAAAAATGGATGTGATATACGAAATTTCTTCTCGATGTCGTGTTCAACTCTGCGGATTTTCACGAACCCCTTGGCTCTATTTTCTACGACTCTCAAACGTCTTCCAGAAGAAAATTGGCACTAGGCCTAAGAAACGAACCAGACAGTTCCAGCACGAATATTGTTCGCAATATGAAGCGCTTTGCTGATATCGTTGGTAACAACGGCAGCCGCAAGACCATATATTGTATTGTTTGCCGTTTCGATCAAGTTTTCCATGCCATCAAATTTCAAAATCGACATGACCGGACCGAATATCTATAAAAGAATAAAAACCTACTAATATTTAAACAGGAATTTAGTACCCTAATTCCTTCATGAATACAGTCATGTGGAACGGTTACGTTGAATTTAGGTTCGTTGGCATTTCTGACAATCAGCAGATTATACTTGCATTCTCAAATCACTGCTTAACGGCCAACTGATAACGAAAAAAGGGTGTCGTTAGAATGATATACTCTCATATATCTGTTGACGAGGGCGTTAGTTAGCGAATTTCCGATTGCAGCTAAAACGGCAATCAAATTTAATTTATAAAGGCCGACCTCTTAATGATTTGAGACCTGCTTAAGGCATGAAGCTGTAAGAGTACGTCTAACACCAATTCAACGCTGTCCGATCCCCACAGAATTAAAGAAAAAAAGAGACCCTACCTCTTCCTGGGCAATAGTCATTTGGTCTTTGACATTTGCGAACACTGTTGGCTGCACGAAGTATCCCTTGTCGCTGACTCGTTTACCACCAGTTACCAACTGCGCTCCCTCACGTTTTCCTACATCAATGTATTTCAATATCGTTTTCATTTGTGTCTCATCTACCTGAAAAAAAAAAGGTGTCTCGAAAGCGGTTCAGCTAAAATCTATCAAGAATTCACTCATGGTATCCCTGAGACACGTCTGAGAGTTGAAAAAAAAAGCAATGCTGATCGAAAGGCGTTAAAGCGCCGAGCAAGTAATTAAGGAACAAACGATCATGTTCAACTGCTATTTAAGAAAACAACAGAAAAAAAATCCTTATCACTAATCTTACCCGGTGGTTACTACCACATATACCGTAAGACGACGTTAATTACGCAAACCGAGCAACTAATCGTATTGAAGAAGGCAATCACTCATGGCAAAAAATTTCAGTGTTCAGGGCTGGAACACCGAAATTTAAACTCGGAAGCAATATTTTCAACAATGAAACTGACTACGGTGGACCGCGAATAAATTTAAGCATGTATCGGCGCATTCACTCCGGGATTCCACAGTATTCTTTCGAATACTATAAACGATCACTATGAGGCCTCTTCAGCAGCAACAGTATCTAAGACAGCGAGCGACGACAAGAGCAGCGACGTTCAAACCGTACTCAGCAAAAACGATATGATGCGCGTGAAGGGTAAGAATGAGTTAAAGATGAAATCACCTGTGGCCCTTGATCAGTTTTCAGATCAAATGGATCACCCACAATTCTACGTTCGGCAAGCGCTTTGGAACGTTCAACGAATTCATCGTAGATTTTAGCCTCAACAAATGTTCGCGATCCAGCACAACATGTTTGACCGTGATTGAAGAAGATACCATGACAAGCCTGCTCAACAGCTTCCTCTACTGAAATTTTGGTACTTGAGAAAAGCAAGTCATAAGAATGTATTCGGAAACGGACAACATTACTGAATATTCGCCTACACACGAATGAGGCTGCACCATGATTCTAGCGTCAGAATGCCGATGTTCTTTTGCGCTTTGCCGTTGATATTTTTGAAGCATATATTAAGTACCGTTATAATTCCGGTTTCTCCGATTCAGAACCTCCGGAACTTAACTGTTTCTGATTCCGGTTTTCGAACGCAACTCTTTAGAAGCTGATCGACTACGTAGACAAATAAACATGCCAACGACAGCAACGTAAGACAACAGAAGTATAACAGTAATACTGAAAGTGCAAAACCGTTTGACCGAAAAGCGCATATTCTTTAAAATTAGAAACGAAATCTGCATAGAATGCTGATTAATGTGAATTCTTTCTCTCAATGAATTACAACTGTTTACCGTTACAATCAGCAAATACGATGTTTGGACTTTTGCCACCCAATTCCAACGTGATCCTGTAAGCAAACAAATTTATCTTTTGGAAACTTACGAAAACTGGAATTTAAAATTAGCCGAGCAATTTTTCATATACGAAAACAAAGTTCGAATTATCCTATTTAGAGACAACGCAATTAGTTGTCATTACTCAAGCGTTATTTTTGTTTCTCCAAAGTAAATTTTCTCTCTCTCTCCTAACTAGTAATACACCAGTGATTGTTACAAGTCTATCAGCTGGTAAGAAAAAAACAATGTGACGAGGAACGAATCAACTTTGCCGTAATCGCTTTTCGAATTCCTTATTAGCATTAATATAGATAAATTGTAAATAAAAATATCGAAGTCACTTTCGCTCATATACTTTTCCGATGGTCTCTCAGATAGTCGCAAGAATCACCAACTTGTCTACGTAGGATAAAAAGAACAGCTAAAGTTTCCAACTTTTTAATGTTACTTTCGGCCGCTGCACTCATGATACGTCGTCCGATTTCGGTAGAACCGGTGAATGCCACTTTATCGATGGAATTATGTGACGATATGGCATTCCCGGCTGTTGGGCCAAAGCCGGGTAGTATGTTGACCACTCCGGGTGGAAATCCTGCCTGCAATGGAATACCTTATAAAATTTCAAACAATCATTTAACAGATTCGCAAGAAACAACATTTGGAGCATCATTACAGTGCTCTGATCATATCTGCAATAACTTGAAAGATAAAAATCGAATAAAAAAGAAAACAGCAAAGCTCATTAAATTAATTATTGTAGTCGTGAGAGATGTTGCTAACTTATAGTGTATTCCAATGATGCTGAGAGGATGCTCTCGACGGGTTGATCACATGAGAGGATGCTCTCCAAGGGTTGATCACGCAGTTATTCAAAACTGCTCAGAGCCTTCATTATAAATCCTTTATTCTAATCAAGCAACCTACTTTTTTAAGTCAACAAATTAGTGAGCGAGTTCGCTACGACCCAAAATCATGAGCATCAGAGATGCTCTTCTTAGCTGCCTACATCGTGGTTCCACAAATCTGGGCCAAAGTAAATCGAAAGCGTACGTTGAACATAAGACACGCGTCATATTCATATGCTTACGGCGCGCATTCTGCGTTTTCAATTTGCTATAGCCTCGGGCAAGTTGGTATTAAGATGAGTAAATAAAACCTCGGCGACGAGTGATGCAACATGCAAAGCGGTAAGTGGCGTCTGTTCAGCGGGTTTCATCACAACCGTATTTCCAGTACAAAGTGCTGGTCCCAACTTCCAGGCCAGCATCAACAGTGGGAAATTCCACTGAAAACGTTAGCCACCGTTCGCATCCAAAATAAACCATAACATAGATAAGCGTTTTTTTTTCTCAAACACTACTAGAAAGAAAAAGACCTTATAAGAATATCACTCGACAATTGTCAAAATTCAAAGTAATGCAAGTAAGAAAATAATATGACTTCCAAGAGCCGGGAAACAATATCCCTTTGCCAAATGTGATATTTTAATTCATTTTTTGCAATGTTGACAGGTCTCAATTTTCAAGTTGCCTAAATGAAAAATCTTTTAGCCTTTACAAACTGAATGGTACTACAGAACGACAGACCGATCACTACGGAACAATACGACAATTCAGAGCGATCAATCGTTGAAGTGAAAAAGAACTGTGGGTGACATACCTTCGCTCAAGCCTTTAGCTTATAGAAAAAAAAACCACCC
>JPKZ01000531.1:108645-120390 GCA_000803305.1 Toxocara canis
TATATATGCATATATATATATATATGTATATATATGCGGAAAAAAAGGCAAAAATCAAACGAATAAAAAAAACGAACAGATCAATTTTCGACTTCAGCAGATTCCCGTAGTAGCTTTGCACGTGCCTCCTCTCCATACATGCAATTTTTGCTACCACATTTGCATGCAAACTTTCGTAGCTTCACATCCCACCATTGCTTACCGTAGTCTATGGTCAGCTCTTCTCCCTAAATAATTTTAATCTTTAGTTCCCTGAGCGGTTTACGGAAGGTGATGCGAGGTGGGTTGATTCGGACCGCGGGCTGCTGATCTCAGTTCTTCTCTTCCTTCTCATCAACTGTCAGGCGGAGGAAAGGTGGGAGGGGAGGGAGAGGTCAGCAGCCCTGTTACGAATCTTTTTCGGTTATTTATCTTCATTTTTGCTCAAACAAGGGCCTGGAACCTGATTTCTTTTCCCATACAGATATTTTCTCCTCTTCAGATACCCGATTTTAACTGTATCCGCTCAATCATCTTTCTCACAGTTCAAAATCCTGGGTGGATCATATCTCGACGAAAAACTTGTCCAGCAAATGATTAAAAGATCTCAGTCAACAATCGTATTTGAGCCCGCGGAACCGGATTATTTTCCTCATGCTTTAACAGGCCCGCTATTGGACACATCAACAGCAGGTACTATCAGGTTTAACATACCGAAGGTACTGTCTCAGCAGCCTTGGTTCTTGTTTCAAAATGGCTACGAAGTCCCTGAGGGGCATTCGGTTCATATAAAGCTAAAATAAATTCTAATTTTAAATAAATATCTAAATAACCCTTGTGATGTTGTTTTTGGCGAAGAAGCATATGTGCGGAAAATGTCGCACGTTTGCATCCCATACGACGCGCACGATCATCAGATTCGCATCACAACTGTGGTTCACGAAACGCGATACATTACCGTGATGCTTGGCATCGATACAATACGAAGATGCGTCGTCCTAAACACGTTGTGTCACCCATCTTACTTACCGTATTATTTTAACAGAATCCTCTCTCTTTCCAAAGAGATCCTTTTTTTTTTAAGGATTGCGACAGAAAAGAATAAACCCAACCCCTAATAAGAGTTGGGTATAACTGACTGACCATATCATAGGTTTCTTTGATCAACTGCTGGAAGAAGATCGAAAAAAAATCATTTGGAGGAAATACGCTACCTAAAACATCTATAATTTTACTTAGTCGGCTACGATGGTTCGACTTTAGACTGAGGTCAGGAACCAATGTTACTTTCTTTTCAGTAACTAAACGGTCACAAACATCGAAAATGAACAATATTGAAGTTTTGTTACCTAAACCCCTTCGCTCTTCGCGCACCCTTCAAAAACCTCAGAAACGAGCTCCCTGACAACCCCATCATTATCCAACCATCTTCGAGCATCCTTCTTCCCAAAGGTGCTTTTTTTTGAAAAAAAAAGAAATGCAACTAAGCTGAACATATAAAGTGAGCAAAATCACATGCAACGATAACGCAAAACTAACAATGATTTCGAAGAGATAGTTGTCGTCTTCTCGCCTATCCGCCTCCTCACCGGAAATTAGTTGGCCCGTATATTCGCAGACGAATTCTCCTTTAAATTGCCGTTGAAATGATGCTGATAATTGGGCATTCGCTTAAGTTTGTAGTCTACGTGCTTTTTTGCACGATACCCTCCGATACTTGTGCCCATTGTCAAATGTTGTGATAATGGTAAATTTGGAAAATAAAGCCAAGATAAAGATAGGGAGTGCATTTAGAGATCGGGAGCATATACACAGACACTCCGCCACGCCTCCTATTCCTCTCTCCCCAGCCCTTCAACTGACATGGCGAAGGGATGAATCCTACGAGATGCCCAACAAAAACATTTACTTCTACACTTAAGAACACCTCTCCCGAAAGATTCGCTAGATTCCAGCCTTTTCTGGATTCCCACGTTGCCATCTCTGAAGGGGAAGTGGATTCTCATTTGATAGGAGACCTAACAGAAAATGAAAGTTACTTACTACAGAATTCAACTCCGAAAACAAACATCGAAAGCCACAAGAGATCATGCGTACCTCTCTGAATGGGGACAGCGCTCCTAACAGCCCATCCGTAACGCGTTGAACGATATACCTGAAACGCTATCGAGAATATCATAAAACTCCTCAGATTAAGCGATCGACCCAACCAGCACGCTACATGCATTATTTAGATGTTCATCTATCTAACGAACTAAAACTTCTACAAGAAACATTTCTCCCTCTACACGCATCAGGCTGTACAGTTGGCAAAATTTATCGAGGTTTAGTTGGTGGCCTCTGTTGAGGGTCATAACTGATGTGCGCCACGTTCGTCGGTGAAACGACCTTATTTTAAATGGCTTTCTAAATCTCAAATGTGCCGTGGTCACAATTTTTGACGAAGGAAGAATCTGAATTTTAAAGAATCCTGTAAAAGGCTATTTTCCGATGCTTTCAAATTTTACAAAAAACTTCCCGAAGATCGTATGAGAAGAGAAAACGTACATAAATTGTTTCCGTTGTAGAAGGAGAAAAAAAATTCAAGAACAAAGGCGCATCTTCATGAAAAATTTGAAGAAAAACATATTACGAGAAGCAGTCGAAGGAACCGAAAACTTCGCGTTTGAAGTGACTTTCAAAATTTCGTTCATAAATACAACACAACATCGGATGTCCTGACGCACTTGACGGCTCCCCCCTCCCCCTTCCCTCCTCGCTTCTCTATGATATGCCTACAGCTATCAAAAGTTCATAACCCCACGTTTATTGTTTGTAGTGTTGCGGCACGTGGAATACTATTCTCACCAACATGCGGTTAGACATATACATATTTGATGGCCTTAAATTTGCGGAAATTGCAAAAAAATTGTCAAGCATACCTCAAGATGAGCCCGCACACCATTCTGAGCGACTCGCGATTGGCACTGACTAGAACAAAAGCAGCTGCCGTTACATTCCAGCACCATACCGAGCTCTTGCTTCTCAGCAAGTTGACGCGCTTTTTCAGTGAGTCGACCTGAGGAATCGTAAACACACCTCGATACACACGGACAATCTGACTGGCAATTATTCACGCAACGGCACGCCTAGAACGAGAACAGTTTATGTTTATGAGTTATGCAATTATAGGAAAGAAAGACAGAATAAGCCGTTTCATTCAAGTTCTTTACTCTCTACTGAAGGTAAATTTTTTTAAAAAAATTTTTGAAAATTACGCTAAAATGTAGAAACTGCAGCGCTTTATGCCTCAGGTTGCTGGATGACCATTAAAAAATTTATTAAAACATTAAAACGTAAAAATACCATTAAAAACATAACAATCATTTAAAAAAAACAAATAAAAGAAAAGTTCGACAGGTCGATCAAACTGCGTGCCTCTTCCTTTCTCACCAAAAAAATATTTCTGCGAACACCACATCTATCGTTGATAAGTTCTTCTTACTTCTTTTTCGTCACTGTCTCGGTTTCTAAGATGGATTTGAAAAGCAAAAATCTCGAAGAATACACTGCTGAGGTTCGGCCTCTTTGGCTTTTATTTCTTCTTTACTTTTCACCAACATAATCTGAGAACAACCGAAACGTTTACGCTGCGCTATAGCGCTTTTTATTTTTGAACTCTCAAACATAAGTTCTAAGGATAGCAATATAGAAATTCCTTACATCACACAAATACCAATTTGTGACGACCTTACAATATGTGGAAAAGGATGCGAAGAAGCCAATTTAATCAAAAATTCATTAACGCTGAGAGGTATGATTGCTCCTGTCGCTAAGAGAATTGCGAGTTTTTATTTATAAAAATGTTTTAACTACCTGAGCAAAGATACCGATAAACAAATGATTATTTAACTTAGGCGATCCTGAACTTCAAAATAACAAGCGTAGAAGTATGAAGGATGAGTCTCTAGCTAATGCGTTTTTTGCAAACCCCTTTGTCAAGCCTATCCCTTTGTTTCACAACTTTTCTACGAATAAACCTGCATAGAACCCTGAATTTCAATTAAAAATGTCGAACTGCGAATGGAGACACAAAACAAACGAAGAAACTAACATATGCATATGGGCACAGATTTAGTGATCGCACAGTCTCTTCATCACAAACACAAAATTGTAAAACGCATGAGAAACGAACCAACGAGAAATCGATTTTACACCGGAATAGATCGAGATCGAGCACAGTACTAACGTACTCGAAATCCGCGTCCAACACAGCGCCATCCCCTACACAATTCTCCACGGTAATCGGATGCCGTTCTCTGCCCATCGTCAAATCCCTGAAATGACTTAGTGCTTGCGAAGAATCGACAAATTCCGCTCAACTCCAATTGTCTGTTCAAGTACTGCCTGTTTTCCAAGGATGTTATATGGAATGATCGAATGTTAACCATATCTTAGAAGAGCTGCTACATATGTCGATTTCGATATCAAGTTAGGGCAATAGTTTTAGCACCGCAATATCCTAACCAACTCTTACTATACAACCCTAGTAGCGATCAACCACCGAATCACTACGCATTGAGTGCAGTCGAAATGTATACCCCTTTGCACCCAACACCTTCCTTTAAGGCATTCAACAAAAAAACGAATAGTGTTCGCTAGCAAACAGTTGCACTGTCATATCAAAAGATCACTGAACAATGTAGGGCGACCATTTAAGCATGCGGGCATCGCATATGAATCTCCAACATAAAAATAACGCATCTTTTGTTTGTCAGCGTTGCCCACTCACGAAGAGTAGTTGAGAAATGTTATCTTCGTAAAACTTTTTCCAAGCAGTTTCTGGTTACTACTTCACATTCTTAACACTAGTGTTGCATTGCATTGTTTTTCTCTACTTCTTCTCTACGGCTTTTTCCTTTCGTCGCGTATCACCGACTGTATCATCTCGTACTTTCGTGACCGTTACATTCCTCTGCTTTGTATATATATATATATTTTTTTTTTAATATATATAATCAGCATATGATCATCAGGCAGCTCTGAAGACCATTGAATGAACTTTACGCAGATCAAATGATCCCTCAGTGACCCGTAAACGTTGCGCAGTAAAGTCTGATTCTATCGTGTGTGACGCAATGCAACCACCTGATCAACATATCATATTTCATTGGAAGTCATTCAACGCTTTCCTTAATACATTCTCAAAGTACAACTATGCAGTCCCTTAAAAGTTCTTCGTACTGTCCTGTATATCATACCTAAACATATATATTATCCACCTCGTAGAAGAGAGATTGCTCATCAAAGTTGCAATGGAAGAGCACTGAAAAAATCAAAAAGAAAAAAACTAAAAGCTAAAAGATACCCGAACAAGCGTGTATGTCCTCTAAAACAAATTATATTATCCTATCCCACAAAATCCATTTCAAACCGTTCCTTGGTTTTATCCCATTTTTTTCGTCAGTCTCAAAAATCGATGGATTCCCTTACAGCCGTACCGAAATGTTTATGTGAAACGATATGCAATGCGCTTATTCAGAGAAAATTCAATATAGAACTTCGACAATTAGCCTTCTATACAGCTACTCCCAATGGACGATCAAATTGGTTTGCAACCAACCAATTTTGCTGTACTCAGAGCAAAGCCACTGATTCGCTCTTGCTTGAAATTTGCTTAGGTTATATCATACAGTAATATAGAATATTGCAGTATATCAAATTTCTCGAAGCGTAGTGGAAAAAAGAAGACGAACAAACTTTTCCATTTTCAACTGAAAGATATTGGCGGTCATTTTCTAAAAGACTTCTTTTCATAAAATCTAAACGAAAAAAAAACTGAGCAAGGAAAAGAAGAATGAAAAACGGCTTATAAAGTTCAAATGGGAAATGCTGAAAAAGTTTTACTGGAAAATGAATATTGAAAAATTACTGAAAATTACTGAAAAATTTAAAAAATTTGCGTAAAACCACCTAAGATTTGAGCAAATGAAAAAAAAGTTTGAAATAAACTATGATAATCTGTTGGAGAAAACTGAATAAAGGTCGACCTTGTTACATATCGTCGATGATCAGGAATTAACTTCTTCAATTGAAATTCAGTTCTTAATCGTTCGATAAGGGAATCCAACGACGGTGGTATTTTCATATCGGTCGAAATATTGTCAGGTGATGCGCCATGCTCCAAAAATATCCTGAAATCATTAAACAATCGTTTCAACAACACGATTTCACCAATCTATTCATATTATATTTGGTGAATACGGTAAGAAATGAAATGAAAAAAAAAAGACGAACAAACACAAACCCCGATCGCTCTCTAGCACTGCACACAGAAAGGTCAGTGGTTAATTACCACTTATTATACTTATTATATTACCCGAATTATGAAATATATATACCAGGTAATCCAGGTATATTACCCGAATTATGAAATACATATACCAGGTAATCCAGGTATATTACCCGAATTATGAAACATATATACCAGGTAATCCAGGTATATTACCCGAATTATGAAATATATATACCAGGTAATCCAGGTATGTTACCCGAATTAGGACGGTTCCCTGTTGTAGCGAGAAATATATGTTTAATTGAATAATTTAAAGCACTAATTATTTTCACAAATGATAAAAATACAATAAAGGCATGAACAAAAGAAAAACACAAATCCATAAGACATTATTGAACTAAATTAATTTTATCGATAATTTCCGAATATTTCAGACTTTTTACACAATTATTTGCACCATACTGTAATCACACCCTCGCAGAAGGATTCATAAATGCTGTTTTTTTTTTTGTGATTGAAGACCATTCACAAGTTAATGTCTGCTCAATACCCTCTCCTCATCGCTCAAATCAACGAGCTCGCTCAATTTTTTTTTTCCATCTCGCTCACGCTTAGCAGCCATAATGATCACTTAGTTAAAATTCTCCGACTGATGTCGATAATCGAGAATTTCTTCGAACATTTCGTTGTTGACAAAATCTCAGAAAAACATAATTGCAAGTTATCTCCTCCCCCCCCCCCCCACCTCATCTCCCCCCCCCTTCATTTGCGCATTAGTAAAAATGTATTTCCGCCTCATCCAGTCGAATACCTGAGGCGCTCGAACAAATAACATTCAGGAAATTTCAGCTGCAACGAGCAACGCTTACTATTTTAGCAGGGCATCGTATCTTATTTGGCTTTCGAATAAAAGCTTGTCAACGCGAACCCATACAATATGACGACGGAACAAGTGAGTAGAGATTTTCAATAAGCCAGGAAGTACCTCATTTGACTGCGGAAGTTTACTTCACTCTAGGCCAATCATTCCAAAATTACGCGGCACTTCCGATCTATCGAATGTTTCCGTTTTACCAAAATTGTTGTCCAACATTTTGCTCATAGTAATCCTTAACAACTACAACCAAAATCCCCATCGATCATCGAGTTCATTTATAAAACGAAAGTTTTTTTTTAAAAATACGAATGAAATGCGAAGGGATAAATTTATGAACCGTTTTAATGAAACAAAAAATTTTCTACTCTCAATAATAACCACTTCTGGCATCACTATTTGTGAGATTTCCAATTCACAAATATCCCAGAATAAATATCCATTCACAAATACCTCTTATGTTATGAAAAGGAACAGTGGATGGACGGAATCAAATTGAATGTTGCAAATAGTAAAACAGAAAGCTCGAAGCAAAGCTAGCTACTTCAATAAGCGAACAACAAATAAGATGAAGAAAGATCTCGTTAGCGCGACCAAGACGCACACGGAAATGGGACTCACAGCAAATGCATCAAGCACGAATTCCAGTCCCAGCCCACTTTAGCACCATCTTTTAAAACCACATTCAGCAAAAGACACCTACAAAACATCTCAGACACATTTTGCAAAATTCTTGTAGGCTTCTACATTTGCATGGTACATATTTGTTTTGCGTTGCGCTAAACTTACACTACCCGGCAAAAAAAAGCCGCCGAGAGTGGTAGTCAAGGAGGAATAAAAATTAGAAATTCTCTATTGCAAAATGCGGAAAAAAAAACTAAAAATTAGAGACTAACTCCTCCGAAAAGAGCTCAGAATCTTGAGGAAGAAAGCAAATCCCGTCTCGCAAAATGAGTCTTAAAATTTCAAGAGAGAAGCAAAGTCAGTAGTCCGATCCGCACACTCAGTTCGCTCATTTGAAATAAAATTCGTTTAAAATTTTCACTTCCTTATACATGTATATATTTATGAACGTGTACATATACACACACATATACATATATGTATGTATACATGACTATTAATCACAGATGCCTCATTTACTAATAGATTTACGGAAGTACGACACATACTTGTCTTGAAAAAGTGGGCTATGTAGCGCATTTAGCGTTTCCTTCTTTAAAACATGGCCCAACCAGAAAAAATTGCCGCGATATGTAGCCCAACCTACGGTTCCGGTGAGACATTTACACAGTTGCATCGACAGATATGCTCTATCGCGCAAGTGCTCCACTTGTCGTGAGCAAGCAATCATCTGAACTTGATCGGTCGCAGGAAATATCACAAATCCGGTCTTATCCAGAGCGAAGCTATAATTCATAGCAAAATTCCTTCCACAAAAGGGTTTTGGAGGTGATTAACAGTTTTATTAATTTTTATTAATATGCTCTTCGAAGATATTTGAAAAATAATATCGCAACAACATATGGAACTGGAATTGTTTATCTAATAAGTGAAGGGCAGATTTCAAATCAAGTACTCAGATCCCCTCCAAATTTTTGACCTTTGGCGGCGAGTGCGGACGAAAATCTTCAAAAGATGCAAGCCATCTTGCAGCGCTCGTCCACTAATGATCTCAGCTCCTCCCTCTTCAACTGTTTCAACAGCTCCGATAGATGCATTTATGGTTGGTTATAGACGGTAGAACAGAAAGGGTTAGGGATAGGGGGGAAGGGGGTGGGATGGAAAGCAAGGTTTTGCAAATTCCTCATCGGTTTGTTCACGAGCTCCAGTTAAAAGTATGTCACATAATGAGCTATTCACAAATATGCTCTCGAAAAGCGCAAAAAACGAATAGCCTCATCGGCCAAACGTCATTTTCAAATTTCGCCTTTCTGTCCGCTATTCATTCACTTGTTTAGGCGATGAAATGTGCTCTTCCAACCATGTTATTACTAACGAACGCAAAACTGCACAAAACGAATGAATGCGATTGGCGTTTCATCGAGTTTACACGATCCCATGTACGACCATCTTTGGCCGAGAAAAGGCATAAACAGATATCCCATAAGGTGTTAGATCTTCGCTACTAATCATGGTAAGATGTAACACATTAAAGTTTTCAACGTAACATTCAACGTCTTTGAAAAAGATTAGGTGAAAGCACATCAACCAACCAGCCCATCACATCCATATTAAGTGCCTGTTCGCCCCATTCACCGGCTAATAGTTCAACCAAGGTTGCCTTGGCCTCGACAGCTAACTAAGAGCAGATTCGCCAACAAAGCTAACGCGTACGGTTAGGAGCTGTTTGCAGCGTATCACGAGAATTGCCATCTTATCGTAATTAAGTGATAGTCATGAACGTGTTGACTAGCGGAGATGGAAATTGATTTCGGAGCTGACTGGCGTTCTGCTCTTGCATTTAATTTTGTTCTAAGTACAGCTTACAATTTTCTTTTCGGTGTAACTGTATTTGCGGCTATTCTTGAGGATCTTATAATGAAGGTTCAGATAGGAAGATGGATAGACACACACATAAACTGCAAAAGGCATACATACAAGGGTTACGCCACTATAAGCTATACGAATAAACAAAGCGAAAAGATACATCGAAGATGATTTATGTGAACTTTGGTCATCTAGCGCAATACTGATCCCCTGTGTAATTGCAATCTCAAATCCGTCATTTCTCCTCCAATGATGGAAATGACATCCCTTCACGCTTGCACACCTCCACCTCTACACTGCTAAACCCATAAAATAGATATTCAGAAATGAAGACAAACAGAAACTGGGAAATCCACTACAGAGCGACCTGGCAGTAGAATATCGCGATAACCCTTCCCCCCGCCCCCTACCTCCTCTCTTCCAACGTTTACATAATGGCATTCTCTGCAAAGAACTGATGGTCTTGTCAAGCAGTATACTGGATCACTCGTCAATGTGCTTTTTAAGCTGTAGAAAGATTACTCGTTCTTGTACTGCAAGGTTTCGTATTAGTTAGCAGAAATGACGACGATTTTGCCTCTGACAGCGATCCGAACCTTAATCATACCATTTTCAACGAAACAATGAATCTTGTTTCTAGATACCGGAATTACCCTTTCGCCGTCTACACCTTGTATGTGATCGGGGCTCAAGTCATCCTAACTATCTCGTCTAGGCTCAAGTCACCTTACTTTGTTGGGCACTAATCATAGTCATCTTTACTCTTCAGAAATGCAAAAATCCCTATCACATTAACATACAACCTAATCAATCAAAAACATCGATGCGAGTAGACATTCTCATTAAGCGTTGACGTCAACCCATCAGCAGAAGCGATTGAGGCGCATTCGAAAGAATAATTCGATTCAGAACGACGACTAACAAATAACGCAACAGCAACCCTTTGCGCTTATTCGTGCTTTCAAAAACGAGTGAAAATGCGCATCAGCGAACTGGCACGACATGAGCTTTGGGCATCGCATCCCATTTAATAGATCCGACCGCTCTTACAAATCGCCTCCTAAACGTTTTCCAGCGACCTAAGCAACTAACAGCGCAATTTGATCGATCGCAAAATACACGCAAATTCCCAAGTACCTTTCATTATTTATAACTTCTCTCAGAAAAGACGAACTGGTTAGAGAATCGGTATGAGAGGCAATCGCATGATGCCCACCATTTCTACCAAATTTCATACCTCTAGCCGTAACGATTTGCGCAGTTCAAATTACCGACGGATAGACACAGATGTACATATGGATATACGCAGAGACAACACGCCACCACAATGCGCTTTTCAAATTCAAATTCATTAAAGCGCATAAAAACGGCTCATAGTACCTGTTACAGCGATAGAAATCCTGATTTAGCATGAGCCCAGCTGAAAGCAAAACGAAAGGGAAGAAAGGAAGGGAATCGAAAGAGAGAAATGTATGTGTGAAAAGTGTAACACCTTGCATCTGCCTTCCTTACAGCTCGCGTCTAATAAATTTTCACTTTTTTAAATGCTTTCGCACCACTTTTCTGTTTCCAGAAAATCTCGAAATCGGCAGTCGATTCCTTCTATTATTTCAAGCCTAACTATGTCGATAGTGTGCTGGGATACGGTGATTAAAATATAAGAATCGTCCAATAAGAAACAAATAAGATGGCCCAGAAAATAAGTTCAGAAGAGCTCAACTGATTTTAATTTTAATAGAAAAAACAAGGAGATAAATAAGAACGGATAAGAGGAAATATTCTAATTATGACTCATAAATCACTAATTAAACGCTCATTTGATGGTCACAATAACAATCAAGCTTATTATGGCAAATTCTCAACATCTCACTCATCTTTTCGAAGCGTTTCAGCGATGTTCTCGGTTCAAGCAGATTTTGCGACAATCGAAGAGATTAGCATAGGAATTTCGAATGAGAGAAAAACGAAGACTCGTTAAGCAATAGTAGCACGCAAAAATTAACAGCCTCGCTGCATAATCAAGAATTTTGCTCTGCATGAAAAGCAAGGGGAGAGGGCATTAGAAATGTCGCTGCGTAAATAAAGTCCTTCCTTCTCTCGCTAACTTTCGCCTCTCCTCAACCCCCTC
>JPKZ01000531.1:144113-162874 GCA_000803305.1 Toxocara canis
CATTAAACTCTCAACGGACAATTGACTTCTTTAAACGATTACTTCGTTGATTTAAAACACCTGCTACAAGTGGATAAATCTCAACGTTCGCTTAACCTCCTGTGCTTTAACACTGACGGTATTTTTAAACTCACTATGGGGGCGCTTTCTGTTCGTGCGTAATATGCGTTCTTGTTGCTCGAGTGATCCTTAAGCAACAACTACTGAACGAACTAACAATCGCTCAAAATGAAAAGAAGCAAACACTTACACAAGTTTAGCTGTTTGCCAGTGTTGTATTCGAACAACATATCTGCCAGCTTATTGAAAACAGCACTCTAAAAAGAACGAATTTACTGGTTAAAACAATATGTTATGGTGCCTTTATGAATACAGTGGGAAAAGATGCAGGGATCGACGCAAACAATAAACATCAACGAGTCTAAAAGTGGTACGGGCAGATCACAAGGTCAGAGCGAGCAGGGTACTGAGAGAGAAAAGAGAGGTATAGCTCAGCACAACTGACGCAAGCTGTTAGATATTATTCCTTAAACAACTGTACGACATCCAGTGCTATATATGATGTTTTCTTCTAGCACAATTAATGCCCTTTCTTCCAGCTCTTCCCCTAAAAAAAGTAGACCCAAACTCTATCATACTAGCAACATTCAGGTACGGATCACTGGTATAACTAGGTCTAAAACTTAGAGGGACGGGGGGTGGGGTGAGGAAGAGGAGGGGAGGAGAGGGATGAGGGAAGAGGATAGGTGAAGAAAGGAATGTCACTACTTTATAATTACTGAAAAAAAAACAGAAAAAAGTGGACGACAAAAACGCAAAAAAGATCTACGAGGTATTTTTTCAAAGGGAAACCATACCTTCAAGAAAAAAGCAGGCGAGGAAACCGCAAAAAAGAACTATCGGGCAAGTTTTCTTTTTTTTAAAGCGAAACCATATCCTGTGCCGAAGCATCGCAAGATACATGCCCCCTCCTCTCCTCTTCAACTCCGTCACGATTTCAACCACGACAACTTTTTCTATTTGCTTCACACTTCAAGGAAAATCACATTTTCTTTTTATAACACCCATGCCTCATTAAGCTTGGCAAAAAATTCAGCATTGGTTTTTCCTTTAAAACAAATTTTCCATAAACGTCAATCAAAAGTTTCACAAAAATAATTAAAGACACACCCGTTCCGGATGGAAGTTCCACCGTTCAATATGAGGTCCCAATGAATCACAATGTGCACATCGGCGGTTCATTGTTCGAAAGCATGCTCTATCCATCCAATGGTCAACATCACCCTCTGTACAAACCATGAAGTTACCCTAAATTTAAAACAATCCGATAATGAAAAAAGAAAGTTGACAGAAGACGAATATCTAAATTGAAAAATCGCGCAAATATAAGCTAGAAGAGTTTAGTTTCAGCGTCTGCTCGCTAGTCGCTAGCTATAGACCGCAGATAGTACCCAAGGAGGTAATAAGACATTTACACTGACCGAAGCGTCGGCGGCTAGACCGATCCTTCCAGCAACTGAACAAAGAGTTGGTGTCAAAGCCTACAAAATTTGAAGCGCTGGACAATTGACAGCTTTCGACTGGCATCTCACTCAGCTAGCCGTTGTATACATAACAGCTAAACTGTAATGAAGATATTAAGAAAGCGTTTTGTGATACGCGACATGTAGCGCCCCCTACGAACACGCTTAGCTCCACAGACGAACCCACCACTACCAATCCACCGTTTATTGATGGCATGGTAGCATTAGTTGAGCCACGAGTCAAAAAGGTGACCCACCAACGTACTCTGAGCGAAATTCGGAAATTGTAAACAGTAAAAATGAATGCCGCCCAATCACCGAGGAATGAAATTACTCAGAGCGTTCAACATAAACGTACATGAAATTTCGAATAGCTGTTTTCTCACAACAAACGCTAACGGTTAGCAGAATTCTACTATCTCTTCGAAGTTTCTAGTAGCCAATCATTTGCTGATCTTTTATTTATATCTGACAGAATTTCGAGAAGATAAGCATATGAGCAACTTATATTGAAACGGAAGAAATGCACGACCAACTTTTGAAACGAAAGACCCAAAAAAAGCCCCTACTCGGCAAGTGCATTTATTTCCTTTGTGAAAGAAAAATCGACGACTCCCTTCCCCTCCCCTCTCCCTCCCCCAGTCGAAGCAACTGGGAAGATTGCCATAAGAATAACATCAACAGATGCAAACTTCAAATAATTCTTCGACGAATGAAACATACATAACTATCGTAATTAAGGTTGCCTTTTGAAAAATCTCCGAAAGTCAGCATCGCCTAGTTTTTTCGATGATTTCAGCAAATAAAAATCATATCTGAGCAAGTGAAGAGGGCAAGCTGCACAGCCTTTCTTCAATTCCCCGAGCAGACGACAATCGATCGTACTTTACTAGTCAACAGCATTAAAAAAATAGTCGTCGTACAAGACAGAAATATTGCATTTGTGAACAATGTTTCGTTAAATCTTCATATCCGACTGACCTGATAGCAAAACGTGCGACAATGCTGACACTGACGATGGTCATGGAACATAGTGGCATGCATCTGAAATAGTCACATTTATAACAAAAGAGAGTGCACGCCAAATTGTGGGCCACTATTTTAAGCACGAAATTGCCATTAAGTACATAAATGACCGACAAATAAGCCTTTTAATGATCGCATTTGTTGAAGAACTCAATGGTGCTAAAAAGTTTTTAGTTTTTCCACAATTCTTCATTAAAATGGAAAAAAAATTCAAATACTTTAGGTTTTTGTTAACTTCCTGACCGCCAACCATTCTTGAAAAAAAAACCGAAAAAAAACATAAAATTTATAGTTGACTTTCGCCCCTTGAAAAGAATCGCGAATGTCCGAATATGATTTGAATGAAAATGAAAAAAAAAAACGAAATTTGAAATAATCGCAAACTTCGCAGTAAAACTTTTCGACGATCCCACAGGCTAGTACCAGTTGGGCACGTTGTGAGCATGGATAGTAGATACCATATCTCATATCTTGAGCCAAGCATCGATAGAAAACATTGTCAGCCAGATTCGGTTGTCGCCTGCAGAATTTCCATGGGACTTTATCAAAGAAAAAAAGACAGCTAAAAAAAACAAGACAAAACCCATACATAACGGTGCACTCGATTACAATTCGACCAAATGATGCTATAGGACCATTACTAGGTTGTGTTCTCAGTACTGCGCCCAGGTGTGTATACGCAATTTTTTTTTTTGAAAACGTTATGCCACTGAAAACTAGGACAAATCTCCACACTGTATATTGTTGCAGAAGCAACCGCTAGCCGTAGCCAATTCAATATTTTGCAGGGTTCGGTTTGCTCCATGACGTTTTTGAGAATACAGTTGATGTTGCTTGAACAGTTTCATCCATCTGCTTGCACCTGAATGTCTAAATTGCAGTTAAGGAACCTTTACTGTATTTATTAAGAGTAGAAACACAGCCGCTAGAAGAACTGATAGCCAAAAAAATAAAGAAATCTTTTCTGCAAAATTAATCATAATCGGCTAAAAACCATCCCTGATGAATTTCTTTTTTCATCATTTCTTTTTGTTGTGAATGTGCTGTACCTATCTCGAAGTGTCCCGAAAATTGAAAAGCTTTTCAAATCAACGCATTACTTAGATGGATTCGGTCGAATCAAAGCATTTTTTTGTTCGCTGAAAACAAGCTTCCTTTTGCGAAACAAAATGAATTTTGCATTCAAGAACGCAAAAGAAAAAAATGCAAAAAACTTACACAAATGTTGCGCATTTACAAGCGTGCGTAATATTTTCATCACTGGAACAACTTGATTCATCCAATGTCGTAAGGCTGGAAGAGCTCGAAGTTGCAGGCAACGACAGCATCTCTGCATTGAATTCTGAGCTGTCGTTGCTTGCTCCCATCTCATTGGTTTCATCATCGATCTCCATGAAAGCTGCTTTTCACGGTCGACAATGCTGTAAGGCTACACGACTTTAAGCCGGAGATCACGGTATGAACTGTATTACATATACGCTTCACGTAAGCGACGTTTGTTTATTCGTAATATGGCGGTGGAACTGGGTGATATGAGTTCCGCAACGGTCATCTGCGCCAAATAACATTCCCGCCAAATCGGTCACTAACGCGATATACGTCTAGGCCGGCAAACGTAGATCACAAAAGCAGGTTAGCGTTCCCGCCGCGTAAACGCACTCATGAACTACATCAAAACATTTTGACAATACAGCACCGCAATGCAGTATCTCAGCATGCGCCTTCCAGTCCATCTAATGATGATAGTTCCTTTCCAATGACTCATACCATTTCACCGCGCCAGACTAAACACTGATCACAATGTATAAGGTGGCTGCACACCACATCGAAACTGGCACTTACTGCGAGCAAAACTTTTTCGCAATTGAGCAATGCCAATAATTAATGAGGTTAAGGAAGGGTGGAGGGGAAGGGGGAAGGAAAGGGAGTGTGCGACGGGGAGGAGAAGTGTCATGCGGTTGGGCGAGGAAATACTATACTGCTCATTATCGAAAGCGCTGGAAAACCAAGAGGGCGATTTCAAATGTTGAAGCAAAAGTTTCGAACAATTCCCCTTATATCAGCCAACCAGTAGTGATGAGGGAAACATGCTGCGACTAAATTATGCATCTAGGTGGAGAAACTGCATTAAAGCACTTGATTTTTTCTTTTTGGCCAAATCATCAAATTTCCATCAGAATGCTCTTCCCTTATAAAGAGGAGAGTACTACCCCGCCTGCGATCTATTGCTTTCTCAATCGGGTACCAAAGCTCCAGCTCTTGATGTAACACTTGTTTCGAAAAGTTGGCTAACTGATTTATTCCCTGACTCCTTATTTCCCATGCCATCCGCCTTCAACGTTTTCAGATGTTACCGCTTTCTGAAAGAAAGGAGGGAGTTGATGGTGTGCCGATCCTTTTACGTTTTCGCCTGAACATTGCGCTGTCTGAAGGTATTCCCCTTCCCCCGTCGGTGTGAGATGCTTTATATTGCTTTTGCTTGCGAAAAAGGTTCTGCTTAATTGTTGTTTTTGGTCTTTCCTATTCTATATCCAGTGAAACTGAAGAATTTTTTGAGTTCACAGCTCAATTGCGTTCGATGAAAATGCCATGTATTATTGTTGGGGATTTTAACGCCTGTTCGAATGAGAACGATACTACTCACCTCTCGGGCTCGCTTTAGGCATTCTTCATTCGCCAATGCAGTGTACGGCAATTGGTTAACGAGGCGACTCATCAAAACAACATGCTCGACCTTGTCTTCACAGATGATTTGACCCTTATAAACGAAGCACTTTTAGGTGAAAACTTCTTCACAGGCGACCATGCAAGCAAATATTTCGAGGTAACGGTTAAACCGCTAGTTCCTTCGCCGTATAGTTAGCGAAATCTTGGCGGATATGACAGGGTTGAGGCTAATGCAACACGCTCAAGAATGGATTGAAATACACATTTCTTTGAATGTTCGGATATCGAGGCAATGCATGCACTTTTCTTCGAGTTGTTGAACATATATGTTGATGTTTGCATCCCATTAGCAAAGGTGAAAACAACGATCCCATCCCTGCCCAAACATTTACAGCGAATGACAGACAAAAAACATTTTTTTTGTGGCTGGATCGCCATAAGTCAGATGGGCAAGCGGCACTTTCAAAGTGTGCTAGAAATTTCCATCATGCTTATCAGCAGTTCGCAATAAAATTAAGAAAAGCGTCTGCCATGTTCTGGGAATGTTAAGTCGTTTTATACGTATATGAACGGCAAATTAGACATCCGGCAAGATATAAGCGTTTTAAAAGATAAGAATTCGTGCCCTGTCGTAAAGGAATGTGTCAAGTGTGATATGTTCTCGGACATTTTCTGTCAAATCTTTAAGAAAGATGACAACTTTTGGCCAAAAATCCCATTCTGAGCAAATCGGCGACTGTCAGCAGTGAATATGTGTGTAGAATCTGTGAGAAACGCCATTGATAAGTTGAGCAAAAAAATCTCGCTTGCTCTTGTTGAAATAACTGCTTATTTTATAAAAGCCACGGCTAATACTACCGCTGTTCCATTGAGTTTAGTTTTTGAAAGAAATATCTTCTGCTGCTCACTCCCCTCCTCCTGGAAGACCACTGTAATCATCCCTTTGCTAAATCAGACCCCTCCTAGCTGAGTTTAGAACTACCTCTCAATCAATCTTGGGGCTGTGAATAAATCATGGCAATTAGTCTGACGTCCTCAGTTTGCAAGGTAATGGAGATTATTGTCAAGAATAATTTACTTCAGCGCCTTCTGATGAACAATTTAATTAACCCAAAGCAGTATGGCTTCTTGCCAGGCCGATCAATTATCTCCTAATTAATAACATCAGTGTGACTGGATTAGTGCAATTGACCAGAAAATTCAAACCGATATAATATATACTGGCCATGTTAAGGCTTTCAACGTGGTCTGCCGTAGTAGGCTTCTGCACAAGCTGGAAGCTTACAGTGTTCGTGGTTCACTGTTAAAGTGTCTAAGAAGCTTTCTGATGAATCGTCGCTTCACCGTGAAAGGCAGGTGATTCCTCCGACTATCGCCATCCAACCAGCGGTGTTCCTCTGGGAAGTGTGCCTGGCCCTTTGTTGTTCATATTATAAATAAAGGATGTGTCCGACAATTTGTGTAGCGCTTGCAAATTGTTCGCAGATGATCTAAAAATATATCGCCTCTTGCAAAACCTCGCTATCGATTTCCCATTTTGCGAAGCGATCAGAATGCCTTCAGCGCTTGGTCTAAATCACGGCAACTCGACACTTCGTACAGGAAATGCCGAGTTCCCCATGTTAATTTCCGTCATGAATGCTTCCTGCGACCGGATAACAAAGTTTTACCATCAGCAGATGATGCGGTTTGCGAATCTCGGAGTCAAAATTTTTGCAAATATGCACTGGAGCCTGCACCGCACTGAAGCAGCTACGAAAGCGCTAAAGGTGGCCAACTGTGTCCTACGTGCATTGCAAGACAGATGCAATGAACATTACCGTAAAGCATATACTGTGTACTGCCATCCCCTAGTGCAATACTGCACGCAAGAATGGTCACCGTATCTTATCAATGACATAAAAACTGTTGAAAAAGTGCAAGAAGACAGTACTCGTATGGCATTTCGTAAATTATTCATGGGGCCATATACTCCTGGTTATAGGGCCAGGTTGATGATATTTGTTCTCGACTTCACAATGGCCAGGTTTCTCTGATTGTTTGAAACTATTTTAATCAGCGTGAATCTCGACCCATCGTTATCAACTACCACGTAAAACCTATTCTGTGTACAGGTTTTTCTATTGCTCCCAATACAGAGCAGATCGTACATGGAATGAACTTCTCGGGAGAATCGCTGAGGCGGAGAATCTTCCGGTGTTCATGAACCGCCTCGACTCATCTGACCTCAGAACAACTGCTCATTTAATTTATTGAGTCATTTCTCATATTCATATGCTTCGCTTACTTTGTTATGCTGAATGACCCTGCTTTTTCTATGTACACATATGCAACTCATTTTCTTGCCATTCCTTTCTCATTACATGCGATTCTTTCATGTACATTTGTGCAATTCATCTAAACGTGTGCCCGTATAACTGCATTGACAACGGCAGAGTTTTGTGATGTATTTTACTACCGCATGCGGTCTTCTTTATTCGTGTGAGTAAAGACTATTTTTCTTCTGTCTCTCTCCTTTCTTCTCTCTCCCACCCCCTAAGGAATGTGTCAAGTGTGATATGTTCTCGGACATTTTCTGTCAAATCTTTAAGAAAGATGACAACTTTTGGCCAAAAATCCCATTCTGAGCAAATCGGCGACTGTCAGCAGTGAATATGTGTGTAGAATCTGTGAGAAACGCCATTGATAAGTTGAGCAAAAAAATCTCGCTTGCTCTTGTTGAAATAACTGCTTATTTTATAAAAGCCACGGCTAATACTACCGCTGTTCCATTGAGTTTAGTTTTTGAAAGAAATATCTTCTGCTGCTCACTCCCCTCCTCCTGGAAGACCACTGTAATCATCCCTTTGCTAAATCAGACCCCTCCTAGCTGAGTTTAGAACTACCTCTCAATCAATCTTGGGGCTGTGAATAAATCATGGCAATTAGTCTGACGTCCTCAGTTTGCAAGGTAATGGAGATTATTGTCAAGAATAATTTACTTCAGCGCCTTCTGATGAACAATTTAATTAACCCAAAGCAGTATGGCTTCTTGCCAGGCCGATCAATTATCTCCTAATTAATAACATCAGTGTGACTGGATTAGTGCAATTGACCAGAAAATTCAAACCGATATAATATATACTGGCCATGTTAAGGCTTTCAACGTGGTCTGCCGTAGTAGGCTTCTGCACAAGCTGGAAGCTTACAGTGTTCGTGGTTCACTGTTAAAGTGTCTAAGAAGCTTTCTGATGAATCGTCGCTTCACCGTGAAAGGCAGGTGATTCCTCCGACTATCGCCATCCAACCAGCGGTGTTCCTCTGGGAAGTGTGCCTGGCCCTTTGTTGTTCATATTATAAATAAAGGATGTGTCCGACAATTTGTGTAGCGCTTGCAAATTGTTCGCAGATGATCTAAAAATATATCGCCTCTTGCAAAACCTCGCTATCGATTTCCCATTTTGCGAAGCGATCAGAATGCCTTCAGCGCTTGGTCTAAATCACGGCAACTCGACACTTCGTACAGGAAATGCCGAGTTCCCCATGTTAATTTCCGTCATGAATGCTTCCTGCGACCGGATAACAAAGTTTTACCATCAGCAGATGATGCGGTTTGCGAATCTCGGAGTCAAAATTTTTGCAAATATGCACTGGAGCCTGCACCGCACTGAAGCAGCTACGAAAGCGCTAAAGGTGGCCAACTGTGTCCTACGTGCATTGCAAGACAGATGCAATGAACATTACCGTAAAGCATATACTGTGTACTGCCATCCCCTAGTGCAATACTGCACGCAAGAATGGTCACCGTATCTTATCAATGACATAAAAACTGTTGAAAAAGTGCAAGAAGACAGTACTCGTATGGCATTTCGTAAATTATTCATGGGGCCATATACTCCTGGTTATAGGGCCAGGTTGATGATATTTGTTCTCGACTTCACAATGGCCAGGTTTCTCTGATTGTTTGAAACTATTTTAATCAGCGTGAATCTCGACCCATCGTTATCAACTACCACGTAAAACCTATTCTGTGTACAGGTTTTTCTATTGCTCCCAATACAGAGCAGATCGTACATGGAATGAACTTCTCGGGAGAATCGCTGAGGCGGAGAATCTTCCGGTGTTCATGAACCGCCTCGACTCATCTGACCTCAGAACAACTGCTCATTTAATTTATTGAGTCATTTCTCATATTCATATGCTTCGCTTACTTTGTTATGCTGAATGACCCTGCTTTTTCTATGTACACATATGCAACTCATTTTCTTGCCATTCCTTTCTCATTACATGCGATTCTTTCATGTACATTTGTGCAATTCATCTAAACGTGTGCCCGTATAACTGCATTGACAACGGCAGAGTTTTGTGATGTATTTTACTACCGCATGCGGTCTTCTTTATTCGTGTGAGTAAAGACTATTTTTCTTCTGTCTCTCTCCTTTCTTCTCTCTCCCACCCCCTCCCCTCCCCCACCCATTCATTTCCATTATTGTTCCCCTCAATCCTAGATGAAAAACATCCCGTCAAACACTCTCGCCCTCTCGACTTCCCGAAAACATTTTGTATCCGTATCCATGCAAATAGTTTGGCTTACACGCATATCGGGAACGCGTTACCCATTGTTATTAGAACGTTGGGAAAACTTTTAAAAAACTTTATACGACGAAAAATGTTTTCCACGGATAGTTTAGAGATAAGCGTCAACACGAAATCCACAACCAACAACGACGAAAAAAAAAAATAAAACAACGCAACACTTCGAATAATGAAAAAGAGATGTACATAACACAACATGCTAGTGCCCTATCATATTATTTTCCAGTGAGAAGGATGCATGATGCAATAACTAGATGTTTGAAATTCTTCAGCAAAGTTCCGCGATACTGAAATCAAAATAATTCACTTTATTGGACTATTTATCCCTACACTCATTTTGTTTAGTAAAAATTTAACCTCTACCCATTTGGTTATGTATAACAATTAAGAAGAGATAAATTTACAAACTTAATGTTTAAAAAGAAAAGAAGATATGAAGGGAACATATTGCAAAATAATATTTGTATATGTATACGTATAACTCAGTGTTTCTACGTGGGAGATAGACTTGAACAATGGAGATTAGTGTTGTGCAGAAACCGGAATTTCTGAAATACTTCTGCACTTTCTCCTCATCTCTTCACCATCCTGCCCTTCAATCGCTTTCTTTGCCTGGTTCTACCACCAATTCCGGCTAAACGAATCCGATCCTTCACAACACTAACTGAGACCGCTAGTAGTAAAAAATTAGTTTAGAAAAAAAAGTAATACCAAAACGAATAAACATCAAATACCAGCACATACTGAAACGAAATCTGGCAAAACAAACGGCGCTCATGCATGCTAGTTGTAGGGCTAATAAGATTTTTTTTTAAAAACTTTTCCTTTAGAAACTTTAAAAACTCTTCGCTCAACAAAACTGTTTCACTTCTCTTCGACTTCAACCTCTCGCTAATGATTTATTTGTGATTGCCGTTTTACGCCAATGTTTTTCATTCTTTACAATAAACAAACGTTTATAAGCACCATCGCTTCTTTCTATTTTGGACTTGGTTATGCGTTCGCAGCAATCTAAGCGCATGACTACAATCAAAACACTCCGACTACTCCGAAACTCGAACAATCAATCCCTTATTGTAACCATCCGATATAAAGTATGGAGCATATATGCCTTTGAAACGAAGAGACCAAAATGTCGCTTTGTTTTTGCCAATTATGACCGTATAAAATAAGCTACTATTTATCGATAACTTACGGATATTTCTTCATTATACGCCGATAACAAATTATAAATAGAAACTTCAGCATTTCGACAAATCATTATCGATAAAAACAAAGCACTGTTCTTTCATACGAGAAGTATATTACAAGTGATGTTGGACCAGAACAGGGTCGATAAAAAAAAAAACAATTCACTGCTGACACTGTTGACAATGCCCTAGACAATTATTCACAAATTGTCGTGCGGTAATGTTGTAAGTTGTACGTATTAAATGTTATTTGTTAAATAAACGACAATAAGAGACATTAATTCAACATTAAGAAAAAAACTTAGCAGATATTCCATTTTGTTAGTCGCAATTGTCGCTTTCAGAAGAACGACGTAAGCTCAAGCGAAAACTTTTGGGGTTATAAACTTTTCAATAAATTTCTCGGAAATTATCTACTTTCTAACATCTTCAACAAAGAGATGGTTTATAGAAAAGAGGGATTACCTTCAGAAATTTCGTTCTACTCTTTTCGGGAAATCCCTAAGTCGGCTATATTTTATTTGTGTTCGAATGGAGATGGAAGAAGGGGGGAAGAAACCGAAGACATTCTCCCCTCCCCCTCCATACACACACGCACATACACATACACACACATACACAAGTTCAAAGCAAGCAGGTATATTCCGTGGAAGGGGATGTTCATTTGCAACAAAACGAAGATTGGCTCTACCACCTATTGATAACCAAAACCACCAAGTCCTTTCGGTGGTTGACCATAGGAAGTCTGTTGCTGACGAGAAGCTGCGGATGATCGCGCGCCAAAACCGCTTCCTGGACGTCCACCAGGCGAGTACACACCGCCGGCTGCCGCCCGGCCTCCTCGAACACCATATGCACCCGGCATACGAGCGCCTGCATATGGTGACATTGTATTCATCGCGGCTTGCTGAAAATAACCATAGGCTCGCGGTGCCCCACCACCACCACCACCACCAATCGGCGTCATATTAGCTCCGCTGAAGTTGTCCGTCGGAAACGAATGATAAGGGCCAGCTGGCATACCAGGTGTATATCCAACTGAATACGGATCATTAAACTCCATCTCATCGGCGTCCTTGCGCGGAGTTGGATAACTCACAGCCATACTAACACCACCGATCACCACATCTTGCATCTCAATGAAACGTCTCGTCACATTTGCATCGTTAAATGTAACGAATGCGAAACCGCGACGTGGAGTGGGAATTATCACGCGATCAACCTTAAACGAATTTTTAATTTATTCTATAAAATCACAATTAATCATCAAACAGTAATTGATTAACACTCTTCCTACCTTAATCAATTAGTAACCAATTTCGTGGGCGATCTATTTGATTTTCAAGTGCAGTGGATATATGTGTAACCCATTTACTCCTCTCACGTTTGAAGTGAACCTTCCTCTGGACATTGCACGGCGTTGGAAATGACAGAATTTTAAAATAAACATTTACTCAGTTTTAAAAAAAAAAGAATACAAAGTAATAATTTTTTAAAAACTACAACTACATTCCCAAGCAGTCGTCAACTGTTATCCGAACCAACGATCAACACAAGTTTGGAAACAGTAACAGATTACCATTCCACACAACTAGAATAAACAGTAACTAACATTAAAGTAGCAAATTATTATCGCGTCACCAACAATTTAAAAATAACGAAAATGTGGTCAATCTACAGGCGCCAGCAACTCGAGTATAATCCCTCAATTTTCTCGTTCCGTTCATACACATCGATTACCATGAGGAAAATAGTGCGAATTTCCGGATTGGGAGGGCTCGCTCAAAGAGAATTCACCCGAGATGCCCAGATGTCCCTTCAGGTTTCCCATTCGGCGTCCAATACCCAAAACATGATCGATCTAATGAAAATACTTGGTTCTGCGTTATAAATGCCCATCATCAACATCCTTCCTCAAGCCCTGCCCTCTAACAAATGACGTCACGAACATGGAAGCTGCTAAACCCAGGTGGCAATTATCGAGATGCCACTGCCTGCCAAATTGAGCGCACACTGCTATTTCAATGATCTCAATGCGCCAAAGCTTTAAAAAACGGTCTAAAACGATACCCGAGCATGTGGAGACATCTCTTGTGCCTTCTCAGAGAAGTATTTGTAGAGATCTTGTAGGGTAAACTCATCTGGCACTCTGCCAACATGGATCTTCGTCGATAGCATATCCGCACGCGTTTTCTTTGCTTCTGGATCAGCAGTTCGCATTGGAATGCGCACCTACATCCAACACTTATTATAAACTACTCACATAGTTACCTGCTACAATATTACAACACATTTCTTGAACTGTCACTATATACCTTACAAAACAGACACAGCACGAGGTCGTAACAACCCATGGGTCCCATAATCTCCAAAGCAACAGTATTTAACGATTATTCTGCGAATGAATTCTGCTTTGCTTTTTTTTTTTGCGCCAGTAACTGAGCCACGACTGCTTTTAGCATTCCGTCTCATTTCTGCTCACATTCAAAAACACCGGACACACATGTTTTCACATATCACAGTCAAGCGAACTGAAATAAACGATCGCAAATTTGAAAGCACCGAATATCTGCAAAGTCATGAAAACACGGTGCATGATATTTACGGGGACACCGTAACAAATAATAAGCCCTTCTTGACTGACAAAAGTTCTGGTCCTTCCAAATAACCTTCCCTCAACCCGTCTCCCCCTTGCTACGGTAGCGTTCGCACCATAACATAAACGACAACTTCAGTACCACACTATCGTCCTCCCTCTTTCTTAGTAGGCTCGAATGTGGTGAATGGTGATGTGAAACCTGTCAATTAGCTGCTTTCATTTCCGTTTTTCACAGCAGATAAAAATTTGAGTGTCCAATTTTTGCGAAACATTTCCAAATGCCTATGATGGTTCTATAAATTGACTTTACAAATAGAAAACGTCACAAAAGCCATACCAAAAACAACTCATTCGACTACTGGGAGATGAATAAAACTAGCCTCGATGACGCGACCGTCTATTAAATGTCCCGATTCAAGCACCTTCTGTTGCTCTTCGAGAGTTGACATTTTCACGAATCCGTATCCCTTTGATTTGCCCGTCATTCGATCGGTTTTGATCTAAAAGCCAATCCAACTTCCAGCATTACAGGCAAAACTCTTATACGCCACAAAAAAAAACGACCTCCAGTGCGCCCCACAAAGAGTGCATGGCAAAACGAAGCCGTTATACATTCGACAAGATGCTACAGTTTTTGGTGGGCAGGCGATGTTATACCGCACAAGACGACTTTCTACAACCGAAATGATGCCATCGCATCATACCACAACAACTAACAACTGAATCAGCGTTCATATTCGCAATTCAAGTACCTCATCAACAAAAATCCTTCACGTTGACCAAAAATCGTTGTTTCTCGAATTGTTTCCAGAACTTCATGGGCTTGTAGGTAGCTTATGAGCGACATACAGCTTGTGATTTGAGAGCAAAAGTATCCGGCGAAACGCAAGCATAGCGTTAGGTGCTTTTGCATACTCAAGATGAAATCTGTGGACGAATGGAAGGGAATTTAACCTATCATCATAGAATTATACTCCGTTTTGGGCATTACAGTTCATAATCCCTTTCAAAGAAAACCAAAAAGACAGGGTGCACGCACATAACCTGTTTTTGTTATCAGGTATGCTATCTTCATTCGCGTGAAAGAGACGGTTGTGTGCGATATAGTTTCACGGTTCTTTGCAAAGCATTTCAGATTCACAGTATCTGCTGCTTGATGCCCTGATAACAGCGTTCGATTGGGTACTTTCTCGGAGGCCCCGAAGTATCCAAATGCGCAAAAACCTGCCGCATTCCCCTTCTCGGTGCAAGAAAGTGCCTAACTAAGCAGATATCATGAGCCAAATTTGATGGAACGAATACTTTGCTATGGCGTTCAAAACGTGCACAGATGTGGAGAGAAGGCATTCGAAGTGAGGTGTTTTGATTAGGGCACATTCATACAGTAAAAATGCGGCCTTTAGCACTGATATGCGTTTATAAAGCATCTCATTTCGAGCGCTCCATTCCCAGGAACAACAGGCTTTCACGCGTTTCCGATGCTCCCTTAGAGGTCGCAAGTGACCGTACACCTGGCTGAGGTGATCGATTAATCGCAAAAGATAATGACAAACGATTTCCTTATAGACTACAGTATCACATACTTTGTTCAAACTTTAAACTTCTGTTTTGATCATTGCGCAAATCGAAGCCATGCTCCCCTTTCGCGCGTGAAACGAAAATAACCGGACCACAAATATTTCGCAATAAGTTCGGAGGAAAAAGAACGCGCAAAAAATGAGTGTGCAAATTGAAAAATGTAGAAAGGAACATCAGAAGAAAAATGGATAGATCCAATCTGTTTTCATGTTTTTTCGCTTCTTCTACTCTCAGCATCTCCCTACGATTTTATTACATGGGAAAATCCATATAATATATTTTTGTCTGTTTGTTTTCTCACTTGTAGCTGTATCAAATGCATATAGTGTACCTAACATCAGGAAAAATTAATATTTCGGTTTAGCAAAAACAACTTGTAAAATTTGGAACGATCTTTTGAAACTTCTTCCCTAGACCTGACTGGCAACGTCGTTCTCTGATGCCAGTTTATCAGTTATGCTCTTTGAATACAGCAATGATTTTTCGCTCTGCTCCTATGATTCACAACATTCCCCTAGCAATAGGACTCATTCTGTTCCATTCTAAGAGCAGTCCCATCCTGACAGGTTCCATCCGGTTTCGCTCTTACAGTACTCCGGCAAGAACGACTACCAGTCTTTTCGTTGTTAGAACAGCCTCGCCCGAACAAGCCTCACAGCCCTGCCCCTAGACAGTCTCATCCTAAAAGGCCTCATTCTGATGTTCTTATGGTGTTTTCGTCCGTATAGCCCCCATTCTATCGCGCTCTTAGAACAATCCCACCAACACCTTACTTTGCTCAGAGTCTGATCCAGACCTTTGAATCAACCATATATACGGACCATAGCAGCAGTTGCGAATAGGAGGTCCACCAAACTCTGACAAATTAGCAACGCTCGAACTCAAACGAACTGATAACAAACGATTATGGTGGCCTTATCATCCCGACACAAAACTCGATACAACTCATCATTGTCCAAATCGTATTGAGTTTTATCCGAAAAGATCAATTCCATGGTAATTTGCGGC
Organism: Toxocara canis; assembly: GCA_000803305.1. Lineage (NCBI taxonomy): Eukaryota > Metazoa > Nematoda > Chromadorea > Rhabditida > Toxocaridae > Toxocara > Toxocara canis. Next base: position 160,280 of record JPKZ01000531.1, read on the forward strand.
CAGTTCGTTTCTATCCGTAGTGTTGCCCACTCGTTCAAGTTCAGTAGTGGGATCATAAGCATCGGGCAAATGAAGTATCGAACCAGCACGAACCTCAGCGAACTCGACCTTTCCGAATTTCTCGAAATACTTAACGAGCGACTCTTTAGTGGTCGCGAAATCAATATTGAGCACGACCAGATCAACAGGCGCAGTCAATTGTCTTTGATGTGCAGCCTGATGCTCATCCAGTGCTTTTCGTTTCTCACTAAAACCCCCTTCTGGGCTCGCCGGTCGCTTCAAACCTTTCAAAGCTAAAACCGATATACATTTCATCATTGACACAGCCATCATTTCACACACACAAACATACAACGCAATACGTACGAACAAATTCGTGCATAGTACCATACATGACTCAAACATCGAATGCCAAACAATCGATCAACTCCGTACCACAAAATCTTCCGGAATGGGGCGTGTTTCGACGGTACAAAAGGGTGACAGGAAATATTTAGAGCAATTGAAAGATGCAACCTTTTCCAGACAAAAAAGTGGGACATTAAAAGATGGGAATATCACACCGGACAATCGAAAACGAAGGCAACAGACCGTCGGCGTCCCGTCCAAACTGATTTGATCGATCGCGTTGTGACTTGCCTATTTCCATTAATACCTTTTACACACGCTAGGACTTTATTAATCTTCGAAAGAATGTTTTACATATTTTTCATGTTTCACAAACACGGCAATCTAAAACTGATGCTAACATTTACCATCCAACTAACAACCATTTGTTACAAGTACTCTTCTGAAAACCCACCCTTATTATGCACACACAAACAACTCTCCCCGCAGACAACCTAAGGATGAAAAGGTGTGGGATGACGCCGGTGGAAGAAAGATAGAGAAACATCAAACGGCACACACCACTCGCAGCCGAAGAGACCGAAATAGGAGGGTGGAGAGAGGGGGGCAGGGAAGGTTGGAGGACATGGTTGCCTGAAAAGAGTGCAAAAAGGTCAATGTAAAAAATTTAAAACCACCACGTTCCCTCGGAAAGAGGTCCATTTCCCTGCGGTTTCATGAAAAACAGGAGCCCTCTTTGTACAAACTGATGCCATCCTTCAGTATAAGTTGCCACCTAACAAGGTTGCATTCAACAAATGTGGGAAGCTCCATAAAGGATGGCGCGCATACATTTTTCGTTCCAACCCGTTAAACAAACCAGTTTATTTACTAAACAGAATACAAATATTGTAGCATACTTATAAGAGCATTCAAACTCAACCGAATCAACCGACCGTTTAGCTGCTAAAAATAGTTCCTGTTTGAATAAGCAATTTTTGTAACTGCAAAGGGCATTCAGCACTCAATCTACACTCGTGAATCGTTGAAGTCACAGCTACAAATTTTCGCAGATATAATGAACCGACCATTCCACATTTCCTTTCAAGACAGTATTTCAGTCTCAAATATAGCTGGCGCCTCCTTTCCATTCTATACGAAAGTGCGAGGGAGGACAGATGATTTTCTCTACGCTCACCCTCCACCATCCCACAGCTCCCTCTCTCCTAGCAACTCCTCCCTGCCACACCTAACTCTGCCGTATTACTCTCCTTTCAAGCTCCAAAAGTCATTCACAACGACATGTTACTGAAGCGATGAGTCAAAAAAAAAACGCACCACCACCAAACATCACATTTTAAAATTTTTAATAAAGTGAATACTGTGCTGTATTTGAACAAAAAGTTCAGTTCTCCCCTTAGCGATGCGGAGATGGAAGGAGAGGAGGTTTTGCTCTATCGCCTCCCACATCACCACCCTCTTCCCTCCCTCCCATCCCCCTCGCTACAACCTTGGTTTCGAACGCAGTTACAAACATTTAAACAGGCCTTAAATTTTCACATACTGCAGAACGTTCTACAACAGATTTCGTCGTTAAACACGCCGAAATATTTCATAGGAAGACCTGCACGACCAGTCAGTTCGGTTGAATCTTCATGAATGCACTATTAGCACGCTTCATCACTGCTTGAAAATTTGTGGAATCGCTTCGTCTTACCGCAAAAATACCAAAGCTTATACCGTGCCGTCTCGTAGAATCACACGCGTTATACTTACTTTGCTGATCTGCTGCACAGTCTACGTAGGCAAAGAAGAAAACCCGAACGGGAGTAAACCAAGAAATGGTTAAATATTTGTACCCACCTCCGGCTCCTTTCTATATGAAGTTCTCGCAAATAAAAGATTTGAATGATGCCTAAGTTTGTTCCAAATGCTGGTGCTAATCAACGTCCGATCAATGCATAAGTTTCGTTTGCAAATTTCGTGTAACCCATACACATGAATTCGCCAGTTTTTCTCTCTAAAGCTGCAACAGACGGACCCTCTAAGCCCTCCTCTAGAGTAAACGCTCCTCCATGAATGAAAGCATGTCCTTTGTGGATTGCGAAAACTAGAAGCCCAGGGGCTTATAGTCAGTTATCCATGGTAATGTATTGTTCTGAAAAATTTTACAAAAAGAACTCTTTGAGATCACAGAGAAGAACACGCGGTAGACACGAAAACTACGTCCATAACTCTGCCACATAGATGAACCTCCCATTCCGCATC
>JPKZ01000531.1:177563-199747 GCA_000803305.1 Toxocara canis
GGGGGGTCGGGCATCGGCTGTTTCCTTGTGGTCATTTTATCTTCCCTCCTGACTTCCAGAGGCACCAATAAGTTGATTGGTCGTTCGACAGTTCTCCCATTTGAAATTTGCACTTCTGCCGTTCTCATTGCGTTGTCATTTTAGCAAAAAATCGCGTGATTGAGCTCATTTTCGTCGTGTGATTCGTCACCAATGGCCTTTACAAGCATCCTTATCCGTTCTGTTAAGCGAAAATCTCGTATGCAATCCTTGTTTTGAATGATAGAAGAGTGCATATGGTGGAATAAATGTGATCATGGTCAGGGGTTCAAACTCGTTTTGTTTTTGAATTTTTCACCTAAAAAGGTAAGTGCCGTCTGCAGGCACTCCGCAAAGTGCTCACTTTTTCGTTATGCGTATTCTTGCTCTGGAATCTGTACTTCGGAATTTGCTATAATTTTCATATTCTTAATATTTAGGAAGAGTGATGTTGCCTTTCACGGGGATTTATCGCTTGAGGTCAGCACATCATGCGTGCGGTAATTAGTATCGAAAAAGGGCTGCAAATTAACCAAATCGAATCTTTTATTTTGATCGATACGCAAGGCCTACTTTTAAAACAGTACAAAGGTAATACAAAGAAGATTATTCACTTCTCGATTTGCACATCATTTAATCAAAAGGATCGTTCACTTAAGTGTACATTTTTCTCCACGCGACATCTTAACAAAACAATGCATCACTATTCAACTTGAAGGCATCAATGTGTTAAGGAAAGCAGTCGCTCGGTATCTCATCGTCTTCAGTCCGTAATTTGTGCGGAATGTTTCACAGGTGTACATTTCGCACCTCGTTCGACCCTGAATTATTTCTGTCAGCATTATTATTCAGCTTTTCACTTTGTTGACTGCTTTGCATGTTCTCGGCCGTTACTTTAAATTCCGTGCTGCGCAGTGTCGAAATATCTCCTCAACTTTAATAGGCCCTGTGTTCAACAACTTGCTTGAATTTCTTGAGGTGATGGATGGCCCTGATTGAGTGGTTTGAAGCTCGCTGCAGTACCTTAAGGTCTTTTTTTGTTGCTGTCGCGGTGATGGGCAGGAATAATCTGATTTTAAGAATCGCGTAGGCGTTTATTACCATGGCAAGGCATTCCGTGTTTATGCGTTGCCTTATTGCTTTCATATGGTAGAGAAGCCTTGAACACGAATGGTACACGTTATCAAAGCGGGCTCGGAAGGTTAGACTACCATCTAGGTGCAGACGTAGATTGCGAGTGTTATTTTTGACAATCACTTGTTCTCTGCAAATTTTCACAATGGCCTCACTAGCCAAGCGCTTCGTAGTTCACGGTCTTCGAAATCTGGTTGTGGCTGTTTTTTACTCATTTATTTTCATCTCTAACGCTTGTCTTAGATATTTTGTTTGTTTTTTTCATCTCTTTTTCTATCAGATTCGCCACATTCGGCTCTTTACTTTCTCCAAACTTGTACAGAAGTTGAACGTCATCTGCGAAGAGTATCATTTTCCCGTGCGTCTCAACTTCACTTATGCCCGAAAACAAGCAGCCAAAAACGAACTGGCGGAAGTATGTATTTTCTTAAGCATTTGCCCGTATTTTATCGTTTTTTTAAAAGTAATTACAATAAGTACACGCCTTAAGATGATTGTTGGCTATATTTCTGCCGTATACATACGTCATTGAGAACGTCCTAACTAATTACTGTCGTCGCAATTATATGTGTCCCGCTCATGGTCATTGGTTTTTATGGTAGTGGTGCTCATAGCTGTATCGCTCACGTAATTGCCCCATCCACATCAGCCATTCATGCGTTCTTATCTTATTATTTTCCCGAACATCTCCTAATGCTTCTTCGTGGAAAATTTTTTGTTTTGTTTTTTTTTAATGTTCATCAGTTGATGTGTAGTCAAGGCGACGTGGTATGCTGCCGATTCACAATTGTCTTTCCGTTTGCGTGTTGAGAGCATCGTATGAGCTTGAGACTCTCCTCTTTTTTCGTCACAGCTCATTACAGCTGAAATCGTTCGTTTTGGCACTTCTATGCGCCTCAAGAGGTTGGCTGAGCAGCCCGTCAACTCCATAGAGGATCCCTTAGGCTACAAGTGGGCTCGGCGATATTGGTAAATTCAGTCATTGTTTTGGTGATTTCTTTAAAGAATTTCGATATTACTGGAATTCCATTCAACTAATCGATCTCTCTCTCATCTACGATTTCTGTACGATACGCTCATTCCGTTGCCATTATTTTTTAACTTGATCCAGTTACTTAGTACAAGATCATTCTGCATGCAAGAGAGTCACTAATTCATGTGTGCCTGAATTGTGGGCAAATGGCATCCATTCTCTGATCTTGTCCTCACCCATCCCCCGTCTACCTCCTTCTTGCTCGAAATGTCTAATCGTATAGGAGTTCTGCTCAATCTCACAAAATACCATTTATAAAAGTTTTTGCGATTGTTGTCAGTGTTTGCGAATCATACCGTCCCTGTTCATTGGTCTAAGCAGTTCCTACGTATCTTTCCGATGAACAACTTGAAATATACGATACATCGTTATCGATTGCCATAATTTATGCGTTGTTTATTACGGATACAACTTTCTTGTAGCTCATTTATTATTATGCGTTCTCCCGCTGATTATGTTTAATTATTGATTTTGATTGCATAAATTAGACGAGAACTCCATCATGCAGCAAGCATCCACCCCGTTGCAGAACGTTCTTTTGCGCCGCCCATCGAAACTTCAGCGACAAATCTAGGTGGTTGAATCAAATTCAGCGTTCATAGAATCTCGACTAATACTATGTCATCTTGTTTATGTTACCGTATAGTTTTGATTAGAAGCCAATACTCGTGAGTTCAAACAGCCTTTAGGAACCGAACCGATGTAAGTGTTGCTGTATTGTTTTATCATTTATATCATTAAGAAACTCATGAGCTGCTTGCTTTTCGCCTAATTTTGTTAAGCCAGAATTATTGTAAGCATATGTCCTTTAATATGCTTTTCAAACATTTTTTTCCGCCATAACTCTGAAGCCCCCTTAGCTTTGAAGAATCTCAGAGCTTTTTTCTTCAAGCTTTGAGACGATTTCCGATGAATTTTGGTTCATTCGTCACTTGACTTAACTAAACTGTTTTTGAATCGAAATGTATCGCTATCTTTATGGATATTCGTTGATTTTTTTATTGGTTGAAGCTGTTATGAAATGGTTAACGAGAAACTGAGATCGTTCAGTTTAGATCTTCTAAATGAAGAAAAATTTTCATTTGTTGTTCGAAACGAATATGAAGGTAATTGGGCTTTCGTTCATTCCTAGTTCACCATCATGGAAAAGGCCTATCAAGTACAGAGAGAGTACAAGTAGAGAATTGTACGTTGCGTAGGTGGTGTTATGATTGGTTATTATGCACATGACGGGAAGACAACAGAGAAGGCGATAAAGTTAAATAGCATATCAAAACATCAAACGATATTTTCTAATAATGTTCTGAAACATAAGGTTGACTCAAAATTTCCTTCATTTTTTCGCTCATATAATTTTCATAAAGGTCTTAGCCCCACCCTTTCATCGTCGACATTTTCTCTTCTTTGCTCAACTGCGTTTTGCATAATTCTTTGGAATCTACATAGCCCGAGGCGTGATGCATAAACCGCGCCTCGGGCTATGTAGATTCCAGAGAATTATGTAGATTTCATGTAGGCTATGTAGATTGAATTTCATTTCACGTGAACCGGATGTGATGATCGTAGAAGTATACAAACATCAAATAGACGGTGCTCATTGTCGTGCAGCTCCATTTTAATATTTTATTGCCATAAAGTTCATTAACAAACGATCACATTCGTGTCGAAGAGATTAACTTCATTATATTCTGCGCTCTATTTTTCGCTCAAATCACGAGGCATATATTGATTATTCATTATCTGTATATGCATGTGCACTTTTGGACTCATGCATTTTAATGAGGTGACATTTGCGTGTAGATTCCGTTATTGTACCTAACGTATTTCGTTGTTACAAATTTCAAATACGTCTTTGATAGTATACGTCGACGTCTGAGTATAACTACTTGTCACTATATATATGAGTTTTAACAGTTCTGTGTATTATAATCTTAGAATTTGTTGTTTTGCTCATTTTTGCTTCCTTCTAATTTGCAATTCAATGATTGTAACCCATATTATCGAATTATCTGTTGCAGCGTATATTTTTGTGGTCATGCGAAAGTGCATTCTTATTGTGAGATAATGTGGTGAAAAATATAACCGATAACAGAATAGGATCACGGAAGCAACGGAAAGCGAACAACAACAACAACAACAACAACAACAACCGTGCGTATTTGGAAGAGATCGTCATCGTACTGAAATTTTTTTCGCAGAACACATCAGAAATATGCGATTATGAGCGAAAAATTTAGCTGAATTTTGCCGTCAAAAAAATTAAGCGATATTATGGAAAAATTTCATTATCGTATATTTTTCTTTCCGAATGAGATATTGTTTCACAAATCGCCTCGTTGAAAAGCTTACTTTTTTTTTTGCGTTGCGTTTCTATTCCTTTTTTGTTCTCTCACTCTTCTTGCCCGTGTGTATAACTGTAAGACTGTACATATATTCGTTTGAAACTAGTAAGTAGATCCGATCGAGGACTACGATTATTTGGAAACTAATTACCACAAGTAATTATTAGTAAAAGAATTTTCCAATTTAATTTCATGCACGAATTATCGAATCGAATCGAATCTTTTATTTAGTCGTCGGAGAAGGACTACCTTTATGACATTACAAAGATGATGAAAAGACAGTACAAAGATAATACAAAGTAGTTTATTTAGTTCCCGTTTTGCAGATCATTTAATCGAAAGGATCGTTCACTTAAGTGTATATTGTTTTCACTCCTCCATACAACATCTTTACATCACAACGCAGTAGTCTCGCATTGACATATAACAAGTGAGTTATTCGTTTGAATGAATTCTAAAAGCGCAATTGTCTGAGTGCAGATCTCTATTTCGTCACTGAAGTGTTTGCGTGCTCGTAATTACGAGATATTATCCCTAAGGCTGTGTTCAAGACGACTGTCTTTGCCACTTTTAATAACTTCTAGCCAATTTGCCTCGATAGCATGAATAGGGGGAGAGAGAGAAAGGAAAAAAGATTCAGCGGTTTGAAGTGGAGTTGAATGTTTGAATGCGCGTTGCAAATGACATTGTTCTATGAAACGATTAATTTACCTCATTACTTAATTATTCTCATTTAATATCACTAAAGTGCGCTTCTTTGTTTTATTTGATGATAATATTGAACAAATGCCGAGGGTAGCATTATTTTTAAGCGGTTTTTCGTCTGTTTTGCTAGAAAGAGAAACAAGAAGATTTCATTCTATTGTTTTGTACAGTTTGGTTTGAAGTGGAGTTGTTAATAGAACAATGTTAAGTCATAAACTGCTTCTAATTCTTCTCTTCTTTGGTTTTATAGAAATCGAACCATTGAAAGAAGTGAGATTTCGAATGATGATCTTAATTAATGGTGAAAGAGCATCATATTCTATGGTACTGTTTATCATACTTTTTTGTGATATCTCATATTTTGTTTTGTGAGAATTGCTGAAAGTTATCATATCCGCTGTGATTTTCTCGAAGATTAACGTATACGCCTTTTTGCTTTCGATTTTTGCGAAATTAATTCCCTAGCCTTTTTTTCTTGTTTCTCGGTAAACATTCATAGGGTTGTTCGTTCAATAAGTAAGAATGCCACTGAAAAGGGTTCGATTCTTTGCGTAGGCTTAGCCTCCTCCGGTGAGTTGCGCTAGCCAATCGCGCAAATGCGACGCACCTCCTAATCGATTGTGGCAATCGGCAATATGCTCATGTAGAGAGTAATGTAGATATTAGTCTGCTATCATTTCTGCCAATCGTCCAGAGTTGTTGACTTCAATTTGAGCTGATTAGTGCCATGTATCACAATGGTGCTCAACCAGATCGATTGCTCTATCGTGGTAAGTGCTAACAGTAAAACTTGGCTAACGTTTTTTTTCCTGCCACTTGTGGCCGACTTATGCTTGTAATCGTCTCTATTGGTCCCAGTCGACCTCTGTCCACATATCTTAGTTCTAAGCGCTTTGTAGGCATCCTGATTCAAGTGTTTTCAGCATACCGTCTATCCAGTGTGTAATGCATGTGAGTAGGACTTAGGACTGAAATTGTCTATAGCGCTTATGCGATCAACGAGTAATAGTTTTACGCAGTTGAAATGGAAAAGAAAAATGAAATCTTCACTTATATGTAAGAGGAAATATGAATCTGCTGGTGATATCATTGCTAGGATACTGCGCACAGTCATTACTTATTTAAACTTTTCTAGTGTGCATCAGAGTTGATTACTTCATTTCTCGCCACCGTTGAGTGAATCAATTCCCGATCGGACCATGTACTGTCTTTGATGATTCTTCCCTCTCTGAAGCCGGTGCCTCAGCCATTCGTTGTGTGTTATTTCAACTGGTATTCATTGGCCCGCCGAACACTACTTGCTGTCATCTCGTTAAAGTCGTTGTTCATCTGTTTGTTTTGGACGTCTGTAGTGAGCGTATTATTCGTGCTTGACTTGGGCATCCCTAAGCGTTGCGTCCAGCTTACTTCACTAGCATGAGTTTCGAAAACTTGTCTTCGCTGCTCATCTACGCCACAGCAAATACTGGAATCTTCCATCCCCTCCTCCCTCCCCCTTCCCCCTCGTAATGGGGGGAGGGGGTAGGGGATGGAAGATTTTGATGGTAATCCGCATATCTAGGACGGCAGATTTCGATAAGGAGATCTGTTTTCAAAGGTGGAGTGATTTTTGATAGTTGTTCTCGGATAACCTGTTCTCATATCAAATCCTAATTTTATTTATATGCTTATATAAAAATTGAAGATAGATCAAAAGTTAATAAAGTATATTATTTCATTCGATCAAATATTTGAGACACAAATAATGGCGACTTCTTTATCGGAACAGTTTTTAAGAATAACATACAAGGAGTATTCCCTGTTATATCGTTGTACTTAATTACAACAGAAATAGCAGAGAAATGCTTACTGACCATATGTTTCAAGTATTCATTTTTCTTTAAAAATATACTTTGTTCATTAATTAGTAATGGAAACCGATTTGTTTCCTCATGTACCTCGTTCATGCATTGTCAATGACTGTCTATATATCATGAATATTGTATGACTTCGCTTGCTTGTTTGTCATTTGTGAGACCAATTAACAAGTAAGATTTGATTTGTGTGCAGATGTGACCCGCCTATAACTTGATTTTATCAATTTTTTTCTCCAGAGCATGTGCTACACTTGTTTAAACATTAATTCATTTCATTACGTCTTTCGGCTTTGTTTGAGCCTTTTATCGAGCAAACAGTGTACGCTAAGTTTAGTTTGCTGCAGCGCATTAGAGTTGTCTTTTTCGTCTTCACGAGTTCAGCGGTCTCTACATTATGTTCATATAATATTCTTGACCATTCAATGTTCCCATCAACTCGCTCACACTCTGCACGATCACCATTCATTGTGACGCTAGAGCAGTTAGCATTAATTAACAGCATTAATTAACGGCACCTATTGACAGTATTAATTAACCCGACTGAATCTCTCCGTTTTTCTTTCATATCATACGAGATTGTCCCGAATATTTCCCAAGTTTCAATGTTCACTGTCTTTGTTGTATGTCTGGAAACGATCAGTTTAACGAAAACTTAAACAACTTGCTAAGAGAAGCAATTCCCAGTCGAGCATGCAAACCACTGAAATATTTCAGACAAATTACGATTAGAAAAACTTACAGTATCGAACAACTGTTTCCCTCAATGCATTATTGTCTTTGGACTTGAATAGTATTATATAATCACGTTGTGAAACGATTTCATTTTAATGAGAGTTATTCTCTTAATTGAAAGAATAGGTTAATTATGATGAGTGAATATTTACTGTTGTATTATCGTAAAGTTTGACCTTCTCTATGAGCTAAATTAAAGATTCTTTTTGATAAATTAGGTTAAGTTTCAGCTTACAAGCTGATGAGTTCGCGTCGGGTACGATTGAATGTTGGCGGAACGATATTCGAGACGACCGAATTGACGTTGGGTCGAATTGAGGGTACAATGTTGAAAGCATTGATGGAGGAGCGTTGGGCACAAGCAAGCGGATCGCATAACGATGAGATTTTTATTGATCGTGACTCGACACACTTCAGAACGATTCTCAACTTTCTGAGGGATGGTGCTTTCACGGTACCCAAATGTGAACGTGAAACTGCTGAAGTTGAAAGAGAGGCTCAGGTTATTATTCGTTCTTTTTTTTTTTAAAAAAAACAAACAATGCCTTTTTGTTCGCAGCATTTTTGTCGTTTTCTTTTTCGATATTTATGATGATCTCATTGATTGAGAATATGGTTTTCAGTAGCGACCGAGTTTGATCTAAGAGTTGGGGGTGGGAAATGAAGGAGAGTGGGTGAGGTGGGGGGTGAGGGGAGGGATGAAAGCGACTTGAGGCAAATCTTAGACATATAACAGAAATTCAAAAATTTTATCTGTAAAGAGCAATTTTGCGGAACTTTCTTCTTATCATCTTATCATTCTAGACTTGAACATCAGTTTCGACATTATCAAAGATCCTACCACCCACTACGACATCTCTGCCATTGATTAGAAGCCATATTTGGCTCGTCTGTACTAAAATTTACAACTATTATCGTTCCTATTTGCTACATATGTTGTGGTTTCTTTATGTACATCATGATTTTCTCATTACTGAAGACAGTGATTTTCGTTGTGAAATCGAACTGTTTTCAGTTTTATGGAATATCCGAATTGGCGGAAATATGTCGAAGTCAACGTGAAGCAATCAAAGTTGGCGACACGGTTACTTGGCATCCGGAAGCGATTGAACTCTACTGGAAAACATTTGTCCGTTTCTGGGTTGATGATAGTCTTACATTACCGTTTGTCTACGAAAGAAACAATCATACTTTTGCTAGATGCATCGCTTGTGATGAGGTTTGTTTCTGTTGCACTTTCGTAAACGTCAGATCGAAGTCATAATTTACGCTCTGCTCATCGTTCCTTGCGGGGACTGTGGACGACCTCTGTCCTAGAAATTTGAAAAATTTTGGACTCGTGGGCGATTTTACCTTCGGGGGAGGGGGAGGTATTTGTGCATTCGCTAGGTGAGGCGGGCGCAACTGCGAAAAAGCATATTGGGGTATTTCCGTGGCACGCATTCCGACTCGCTTTGTGCTTTTCCATCCTTCACAATATTACACTTTAACTTTTTCCATTTCGAAATAGTTTTACTTGGTAATTTAACTGATGCTTGACACAGCATTTTATATTGAGTTCGATTTGCAGCTATTTTAATTATCGATGAAAGCTGAAACTATGCTATAAAGATTACTCACATTTTATACGTGCATCGAAGACGGGCGAACTTTGATGGTACTGGAGTATCTTTCCTTCGTTTATTCGGTCTGATCCTGGATGATTTCCCCCGGAGAAGCTTCAGAAAACGGCCATGTTTTTATTATCCTTAGCTAACTTTGCTTTTTAATAATTCATACACCTATCTGCTCCACCAAAACCAATATGTCGCTTCCATATGGTTGCTTTTATGGTTTGCATATTGAATATTTTAGATTCAGGATCCGAAATGTTCTTATACATTCGAAATCGTCGAAGAGCATTGGAAAGCGATGTCCCATTATATGCAACACATTACGGGCACGGTCACGCAGGTTCTTTTTCTATTTCGATTTTTTGAGTTTTGCAACAAACTGTTCTTATACGTTTGGACAATCTTGCAACTGCGAAGCACATTGTGGTGGTATTGTATCTGTGCGTGTATGTGCATATATATGTATATGTGTATGCATGTCTTCTAGTCAAGTAGTCTTTATTTAGGAGCTCCTGAACTTATGAAATCTGGAGCATATAATCTTTATTTTATTTAATTTCACATCGATTTATCGACTGCCTGTTGAAACAACAAACGCACTCATTTGAATAGCAGTAGCAAAAGCATATGTTAAATTCACTGCTGGGTGGCGTCTTAGCATCGAGTTAAAAGCTAAGTCGTGGTTTGTATGAGTAATTATAATTCTAGAAGTAAGAGCTTTAGAGGTACCTAGTATAAGATCCCTTCGCTATGTCATTCCTGATTGCTGGTCTAGCATTCGTACTCAACCTAATTTAATGGAGCGACGAATTTGTACATGGGATTTCATTACCATTTGAACGATCATAAGGGTGCTAAAAAAAATTCCAATGAAGTTTGCAACTGATAAACGACATGCATGAAGGCTCGAAATAATTTCCGAAGATTACGTTTTTGAAAAGAATTTTGAAGATATTCTGTAAAAATATCTTCGGTAATTTATGGTCGGAACGGTCCGTCCCATTCCTTCTCTCTCCTCCTTTCCACTTCTTCCCTCAGTGAAGTTTGGCTGCTTTGCCGATTATTTGAGAACTCTTAGGAAGTGAAAACATTGGCTTTAACGATACGACCAACAATTTGGTATGCATAGAAATCGATATTAATTAAAGTTAACAGTGATCTGAGTACTTTTGAAATTTTCTTCCAGCTTGATCTTCAATCATGCGTGCATTATTACCGCTTTTTGTGCTTTTCACAAAACGGCCATTTTCAACATAGTCTTATCGAGACGAATACTGCTTAAGACTCTAAATATGTACATGAGCGACAATGAATATTCGGTTCAGTATCTATGAGGTTTGATTTTCAGATGTTGGGCAAGACATGTTGTATGCTAAAATGGAGCACCGGTCGAATGATGCATCTGCCGGTCACGGCACTCTGCAAAAGTGCGAACAAATGAAACGAAACAAAAATTCGCATAGAATCGCCCGTCGTCGATCTTTCATTGTTTGATTCGGAAGATTTCCGGGTATCGCCTACTGCTAATATCATTTGCAGTCATAATCACTGCTAGGAGGGAATTTTTCGGCGATCAAAATGGTCGTAATACAGATAAATGAGTAAAACAAATCGAAATATCATGACCTTCATGTGAGCTCGTTTCTAAAGGATTTTAGCTCACTTGAGTGGGCACAATGTCACGGTCTTCTAGGCCTTTTTTGGGCAAAAAATTCTTAGGCTTTTTGCTCTTTGTATTTCACAGAAAGTAGAACTTGATTTTACCTTTTCCCCCTACCTTCCCTCTTCCCCTCGCCACCTTCTGCACTCTCCTCAACGGCTGTGTTTCTAGCAGTATGCGCGGGTTGCGACGTGCTGATGATTAAGTCATGGAACAGTTTGCCCATGAGGAAATCCAAAGAAGTGGAGGGATCGAGATGAGGATTCTTACTTTCCCTTGCTTCCTACCCAGGCATGGTGTTGGTCGGTTTGAGTTCACAATCTCATCAAAATCCTCCAAATTCCTGGATTGCATTATGGACGACACATTTCGTAGCAGCCATTTCCGCCATGAAACGAATATTGAGACTGTCAGCAACATTAAACAATGAGAGCGATCTTGTTTTAGAAGTAACGCATGAACTGCTTTTTCGCCTAAGTAGAACCCTTCTCATAATATTGTCAAATTAACACTCCCCAACGTTATCAGTGAAACGCTACTTCTAATTTGCGTAACTAACTTATTTTCACTTGTATGATTATACTGCATAAGTTACCCATCGTATTTTGTATGCAGAGTTTTCTACAAGGAATACTTTAATAGATTGGCACATAAGGCTTGCTTCAGTGGTTGTACGATCTGGAGGAACAATTTTAGTTGAGTTGAAGACAACAATTGAGCTGTCACAAAACGTGCATTTAAAAAAAAAATGAAAACATTTCGTTTAATCTAAAAAATAAACTTTACTAAAGCTGACGTTCTTTGAAATGAAGAGAAAAACAAATCTGAACATAATTTAAATCGGTCGGTCTTCGAAAAGTGATAAAGATGAGCAAAAATTAGCTTTGACCCTATCTAGTATAGGTGAACATTACAGAAAACTGCAGTTAGAACATTGCGATCTAATGAGGGTTGCATGGTTGTTACTCGAAAAGTTCGCATGAACACCTCAATAAGTTCGATAATATTTCTTTGGAAGACTTTTTTTCGCTATGAGCGCGATCAATCACCAATGTGATGATCACTGGGTCTTGATGAAAGAACGTCTTTAAAAAAGCTGTGAATATTTTATTTAAAGCTGTGAATATGTTCAGAAGAGATGCTAAAAAATTGAAGTAAGATTGCACACCTGAGCGGCTCGAGCTAAATTTGGATGATGGTGCACAATGATTAGCAGCTAACTCGAGTAATTGGAGCAACACAACAAGAGAACAGATCCCTCGGAATACTTATGGCAATTTCGCAGCAATGGTGCTTAAACCATCTATATATATGCTTGCTATGACAGCTCGAACTTATACCTAACGTTAGTGTTTTTGAAGTAAAAGGAAATGGTGACGGTCGACATAATCGAACGATAATCCATGCGCCGAAGAAAATGCATCTTACCAAATTCATTTCCGTTAGCGTTCAATAAGGTACACTAAGAAGAATACCTGAACTAAAATAAATAAGGCGGCAGTATTGGATGGAATTGCAAATAAAATGTTGAAAACAGTAAAAAAATTTTGTTGTCCTGAAACTTCTATGATTATTCAATAAAATAATTCAGAATGTGGAATTTATTGAGAAGTAGAAAGAAGCGAACGTCAGTGTCATATTTAAGAATATAGGCAGCGAATAAGAACCAGCCAACTATCGGCCTATAAGCCTTATTTCCGACGCTTTCGAATTCTTTGAGCAATGCATACGCCTATAGAACTATCAATCACTTCAGCATTTTCTGCCCAAGTGCCAGCATGCATTTCGTGGATCGTATTCCATCACAACGGCGTTCATGGAGATATGTGGAAAAATCCTCCCTGAACATGGAAAACAATAACCTAGTCGACAGAGTAAATCCGGAGAACAAACTAGCAAAGCTCATAAAAGGCTAAAACGAAACAAGTTCGCATAGGCATCCCAAGGGAGGCATACTTCCCCTGTCATCTTTGTTTTCTTGTTTTCGGGCATAAGTGAAGTTGAGACGTACAAGAAAATCATACTCTCCGCGGATGACGTGCAACTTCTGCACGTATGTGAACAAAGCAAAGAGCTGACCATGGCAATACTGACAGAATGAAATATGAAAAAAAAAATCTTGAAACATCTGACAAAAGCAGCAGAAATGAAAATGAATGAATCAAAAACAGCCATCATCAGATTTGGAAGACCGCGAACTAAAGAGCGCTTGGCTAGTGAGGCCATTCTGAAAACTTGTGGAGAACAAATACCTGTCAAAAGTAACATTCACAACCTAGGCATACACCTAGACGGTAGCCTAACCTTCCGAGCCCACTTTGATAAATCTTCTATATAAAATAAGAGCAATAAGGCAATACATGAATACGAAATGCATAACCATGCTAATAAATGCCTATGTAATCCCTAAAATCAGACTATTCCCATCACCGCGATAGCAACAAAAAATAAGCAAAGTACTGTTACGAGTTGCAAGCCACTCAATCAAACTCGTCCATGATCGTGCAAAATTCAAGCGGATTGGCGAACACAAAGCCCACTACAGATAGGTAGATATTTCAACGCTGAGCAGTGTAGAATTTAAAGTAGAATGTAAAGTTGAGAGACGGCAGGAAGTTGGGAGACGGCCGGCTTCGTGAAAATTTAAATAATATCCTTACAAAAAGAACCCATTAGCGAACGAGGCACTAAATGTACACCTGTGAAACATTCCGGACAAATTACGGACTGAAAAGGATGAGATACCGAGGGACTTGTTTTCCCAAACACACTGTTGCCCCTGAGGTGAGTACTGATGCGTTGTGTTGTAAAGATGTCGTGTGGAGAAAAAAAATGTACACTTAAATGAACTTTCACATCTCGCAAGAACCTGAGATCCCTGCTTCGAAAAAAACCCCATTCCTCGTTCTCTCTCTCTCTCCCTCCCCCTCCCACCAACCAAAACCTTGTGGAATGTTGTGCTCCAGGCGCCCCATTTGAAGGACTGCAGTAATCTTTATTTTGTTCGATACTCACAGTGAAATTCAACTAAATGCGCAAGCACCACGACTACCCGAGAAATTTATTCCGCATTATAAAACAACTGAAACAATTCCCCAAATAGAACAACCTTTGCAATATCTCGAACAACAACGAAGCAAGAGAACGGGGAAAGTACGGAGCAAAGTTGCATCAGAATCAGATCTTCAGATGCTCGATCACTCCTACTTTTTCTCCCACCGAAGAATCTACCCAGCAAATTAGCACGAACAGACACCGAATCTTCTTAGTGAAAGCCCAATAACAGCCTCCTCCTTGACATCTCGCAAGAACCTGAGATCCCAGCTTCGAACAAAACCCCATTCCTCGTTCTCTCTCTCTCTCCCCCCCCCTCCCACCAACCAAAACCTTGTGGAATGTTGTGCTCCAGGCGCCCCATTTGAAGGACTGCAGTAATCTTTATTTTGTTCGATACTCACAGTGAAATTCAACTAAATGCGCAAGCACCACGACTACCCGAGAAATTTATTCCGCATTATAAAACAACTGAAACAATTCCCCAAATAGAACAACCTTTGCAATATCTCGAACAACAACGAAGCAAGAGAACGGGGAAAGTACGGAGCAAAGTTGCATCAGAATCAGATCTTCAGATGCTCGATCACTTCGTCCTTACCAATCATCACCGCGCCACGAGCGGTCTCCTAAAATTTCCATTTGTGATTATACGCAGATCGAAACTATTCAGCAACAATCAAACGGCCGAAAATGAAAACAGAGTACATGCTGAAAAGAACATGGGAGGAGCTCATGAGCGATATAACAGGAAGAGAAAGAAAGCACGCATCTCACCCAGTGGCGCCCTTCAGGATCTTTTTCATGGGAAGATGAATGACTTTCGTAAATCGCCCATAATGATAAGTAGCAAAAGGTTCAGATTTGAAATCAATAAATCATGCCAAAATTACTCCTGAACATTTCTAGAGCAGTTCTTGGCACAACAGTACATGTTTCGATCAATACGATCGCCGGAGAAGGACAACGCTCCCAAAAAATGCTTTACAGAATGGCGTGATCGGTGCTCTACCATTCGCTCTGTCGCTTCGTTTTTATTCCTCAAATCGTTGCTGCACTTTACCATACGCGTCTCGCAGACCACAGAAAGTTTACAACATCAGCAAAGCACCATCTTCCATATACCGTCGTGTAAGCAAATAAAAAATCCCAAAGCGTCTTATTGTCTCATGCAAGCTCCCCCTCCTCCCCTCCCCTCCCCTCCTCCGCCTCGCCACAACCATCCTCATATGCTAATCATGACCATTCGCTTCGCTGATATACCATAACCAATTTGTTAATGATGAAAGTGCTCACCTTTGCCTCGCGGACTTCCGCATCCCAATTCGTCGCACCGATTTTCTTGATGGCTGCCAGGAATAGATTCTTCGCTTTGTCACAATTTTCTTCCATTCTTTTCGCGACCAATTCCACTGATACCTTCAGAAAGATTACCGTTCTAATTATTAAAAAAAAAACAAACATTTCGTCGATACCCTCACAGAGACTTCTGTTCTATTAAAACGAACAACTTTTTCCCCTCAAAAAATCGTCCGAAATGTCCTCTAAATTGTTGCTTATAATTTTTCTAATTGTGCTTCAAAAAATGTCGCTTACTTAATTACAAATAGGAAGTCCAAAAAACTTTCGTTAGGAGATATCAAATTACTGCTGAACACGACTAAATCTGCACAATAGTTGAAAAAACAAAGAAACAAAACGGAACAAAATTGTTCACTTTGGCTTTCAACATAAAACCTTTCAACCAGCTTCCAAAACGGTTTATTATTTTCGCTTTCTTTAATAGCAACGAAATCCTACTACCAACTATACAGTATTTTCCGTACAATTGCCAAAAAGATAGGCATTAAATATAGACGAGTGATAAAAACTCCTATTTCATAAGACCTGGAGTAGCCCAAAATAGCAACAATGTAACATGGAAAAGAGGCTGGTAAAATCAGGTTCTAGAAAAGGGAGGGGAGATCATTCATGTACTCCTTTATAGGAATCACAACAAGTTACAAATGAGTAATACTTATACCATGTCGCTCCCGGTTCCTATTGCTTTCGAAACATCTACACATCCTACCTTCCCCGCAACAGTATCAGAATTTTTTCACTATAACGATGTGTATTTTAGGCCCAAAGTCCAAATACTAATGATATTACTTATTAAGCAAGTTTTTTTTTCGAAAGAAACATATGCTACCAACATGTTCATTGTCCTTTGCCTCTCTCCAACAATCGTAATCGGTTATCAGCGCAGTTGATGCATATGGTATACCCAGTTCCTTCGCAAGATATACCTGAAAATGTTCCTATTACTTAGCTTCCATCAAATCGTACTGCATATAAAAATTTTTCCTAAACGACTCTTCAAAGATAGCTTTAAAAAACCATTTCATCAGTAAGTATTCAGCGTGATTCATGCTTCAATTACCCATGTTTGAGCGCCCTTTGCTGTAATTATGACTTGATAATCCAAAACGTTAGTAAAGAGGTCGTTGTTCCAACTCAGTCTCAAGCGCATCGTACGCTTAGGTCCGAAATAAAATCACGAATTTTCCGCTAGGCGTCTTCATAATCTAACTACCATGACATAAGTCATATTTAGATAGTTACTCGATTCATCTGCAAATGTGAAAAATTCTTGCCCAAATTTTTTTCTCATTTTTTTTAGAACTAGACACTCATTGCTTCACTTAAAACATTTTCACAAATGCATTTTTTATACACACCAGATCAAGGGTATTCAATCTGGAGTTAAATTTTAACTTATAAGATTATTATCTATCGTAAATTTTAACTTATAAGATAATCATCTGTCGTTTTTTCGTCTCCAAACAAATAGATATTTTTGCCGTCCTCCCATCTCCTTTCTTATTTTGCACCCGTCTTCACTCTCAAATGTGCGCTAAGAAAGAGTTCACCTCAGGACAAACAGTCATATTGACAATGTCAGCGTTCCAACTTCTGAATACGGCGCTCTCCGCTCGTGACGAATAACGTGGTCCTTCGATACACACTGCCGTACCCGTCTTGAAGTACTTATACTTCAGTTCTTCTGCGCATGATATCAGAATCTAAATTGAAATCCTCGTGAAAAAATACACTTTAAAAATGTAAAGAACTGGCAAAATGAACTAAGGTCTCCTTTCAGATCGATCACAAATATCGCAACAGGAGAATCACTTTTTAGATGGCTCTTCTCTTGAAAATCGGTATATATTTTTTGAAAGCAGGATGACATTATAAAACGACTCGGCTCCTGCAGTTTGAAAAATATTCCCAACTTTAATCACACTGAGTACTTCACCCTCTCGATTTTCCGTACTAGATGAGATCGGAGGTGGGGGCGTTCGGCAGGGTTTGGGAGTGGGGAGGCTGGCGGAGACGGTTCAGCCGCGAAAAGTCGTCAGATTTTGGAAGCTCGCACAAAACGTCACTTTCTGTATGGTTCTCAGAGGATGGCTCATGAACAAATATCGCGCGAGATTCTTTGGATCAAATAAGAAGACAACTTGATCAGCTTGATCAAAGAGATCAAATAAGGACAGGATAGAACTTTTCCGGCTCACCATCCCAGAAAGAATAAATTTGTGATGAAACGATAGATGATTCTTCAAAACCTGAAATAACATCAAAAATTACCTGCCGCAGTTTCTCATTGTATGCGGGATGCATTGGAATGTGGCATACACCCTTCGGATGTCCAGGAAGACCATCATGGAATGTTACTTCACGCTTAAACGTTCTGCAAAACAGACTCCAATGTACGTACTACCGATTGCCTAAGCAACTTTAAGCAATCATATAATTGATCATTCATTAATTAGTCTTTCATACTGATCAATCATTAATTAATCATTCATAGAATTTATCAGGCGCGCTAAAAATATTGTAGTTCTCTTATCCCGTACTGAACAACTCATTCACTTTTGCAATTATGCTTAAGATTTGCGATTACTCGTCGATACTTTCATCAAATCAACCGTTTGCACAATCGCTTGGACTATTTCGTCCAATAAAAACGCCTTTCATCATCATCGGTACTGTCGCGTTTTGTTTTGAGGAATTTCAACACTCATATCTCGTATTGAAACTCTGGTAAAATACATCAACAGACGAACTTCTCTTTGAAGACCGTGAATTAGGGGAGTCCAAACTTAGCGAAATCTTCATAACCGTTATCGGGAAAAAGGCTTTTCCATTTCGAGCTGTCATATGTAGAATCTCAATTAAAAAGTGCAAATTCACAAGCAGTTTATTTATACTTTAAAAAAATGAGTTACTAAATATCCGTTCCCCTCCCTCCCCCCCCCCCCTCTCTTGGTCCATGAAAGGTCTCCTTGTTTATCTTATTTTCTAAATCTCTGAGCTGTCAATAATTACTAACTCTTCGAGCCTAACCTTATAATTTTGCTACTTCCACAGATGCCAATAGCTACCATAAGACATCAAAATGAAAAAATCTCAAATACTGCTGCCGCAAAAACCTAATGTGCGTCCACGAAGTAATTCAGCTGACGTTTCGGCGCATTAACGTATCTTCATAAGAATATAGCAGATCGATGGCCACCGCAAATGTGGATGCAAATTCATCAGATTAAAAAAAAATTATGCAAATATAATGCGGAAAATATTTTTAAAAAAAGCTCATTTTTCTCAAAAAAAATTATTACCAATAAAACTACAACTCGAACTTTTATTACGTCAACCAAACCAAGCTACAAACTTGGTAGCTATGAGATTCGCTTACACTCACCGATCAATAATGGAGTCAAGAAAAACGAGTGAGCCAGGCGAAAGTTCTTCTTTAAGACTGCCTGATGTGGCCGTTGCTATGATCACTTTCACTCCTGCAATGGTTTGAAACAAAAAAAAAAACGTGCTGTAAAATCAAATTCCGTTTCGTTGATGCATTCAGAAAAATCAAAACTGTGCGAGGAGTTCCATGTGTAATATTTACTAAAACAAAAGCGCTTCCTGAAGATTACGACTCAATGCTTTAAGAACCAATTTTCTGATCGTGCAGCTCAGTATTGATAAGCGATCATGCATGATTTCTAAAAATTTACGAACAGAAGAAGTGATCCCTACGTTCCAATTTTCGCTCTTCGTATCGAGACTATTTCTTTCAAGTAAAAGTATAGCTATGACGCCAACGCCAAGTCCTTCGCACGTCACCACAGCTGTGCTACTAAGGTAACAGTCAGTCAGTCATTTTATCGTGTCGAGTGATTTTGGATACGAATACTGTACTGTACAGTGTCAAAGCACAGTACGGTACCAAAGGTATAGGTACATTTTGCATGACGACGTCACTAGCAATAGGCACCTTTCTCGAGCTTAACGTAAAATTGAACTGGACCTTGTCCTGTTCGAGAGGACGGACACCTCGTAAACGATGGAACTCAGCACATGCATTCAAAACATGAACATCCATAATAATGATCTAACCCGTAAGCCGTATTAACGACTCGTGTGGACTATACGCTCCAGTTTTGCACTTAAACTATAAATCTAGGACATGTTCAAATTTCGCAACATCAAGCAACGGTTTAACTGTTGTAAGCGAATAAATGGACAAGTACAGACCCAGTTTCATCATGGCCCAAAGATTGGCTCTGAAGTTGATCTGGCTCGGCGATTTGTCGTGTTTACGACCATGTCGTGATAGCAGAACGCATGTTACGCCTCCCACTTCACCCTCCAGAAGACAGTCCGATGGTTCACCATATGGAGTATCCACTCTGATTTCACGAGCATTCTCGAAAATTTTCGGATCTTCCAAACCTGTCCCGCCAATGATGCCGAGCTAAAAAAAAAAATTTCGCTCAAAAAACAATGGCATTTATTTGACACACAAGCAGAACCAAAGTTCTGTCATGATTTAAGGACGTATATGATTCAGAACGTTAAGTAGGGTTTGGCTACCGTATCGCATGGTGATAATCGTGAACAGTGGCTACCGTATCGCATGGTGATTATCGTGAGTAACACTGTGACATTGATAAGCGTAAATATCGTCCGCCTTTTAATTTAGTTTAGCACAAAAACTTCCGAAGTGGGCACACGCAGTCTACTGTTGAAATAGGAAAGAGGATGGGGTGGAACTGAGGATATGCCATCGCTTCGCAGAGGCAAAGACGAAGTTTTGATCCAAAGCTCGCAAAACGCAGTTTTGAAAGAAACGGCAGTTTTATAGTTTAAACATCACTATCCCCCCTTCCGTTTCAACTATGCCCTTGTGGCGTCACCTAACACTGAGTCAACTATCCTCTGCAGGCCTTCTAAAGCGTTTTGGAGTACCACATTTGAGGCGAATCAATGCTTTAGAAATATTAAAATAGGCCGTAAGGTCTCGAAAGTTATGTCTCGGATTCGTTGGGAAGATTCATTTTAAAAAAACAACCTGTCTTTTCGTCCATAAACTAAGCATAAGTTTGCTTATCCAATCTTGTGTTCCCGACCAGAATTCATCATTAAAAGAATCTACCACAGAATTGCACGCCTAAATTCGCAACTAAAGCGTGCAGAAATGGGAACAATTGCGTGTACTTAGCATTAGTGTACTTCGACTCTCATATTTATTAGAAAAAAAAACGCACAAGAACAATTTCGGGAGTCAAAACACAACTCCTCTTGTTGCCCTGTCTTTCTCACCTCTTTTCTATCCCTCCGTCCTCCCTTGCCCTTCAATCTCCAACGACATTTAAACAGTCGACTTTAAAAAATCAAAGCAAACTAACCTTGAAGACCATTTTACCAGAAGTTCCTGAGCTTTCGTCACCGGTGCGATTTACCCTGAACGAAACTAAATAGTCATTAAAAGAAAAAGAAACAACGAGAAATAAACATAGCTAGAATCATGGGCAAAACGTCGAAATATTTCACGACAAACGATTTGGAGACGACATGTTGGTGACCAATAGGGAAAACGGTGGCATAATTCTATGTGCTCTCAATCCTACGCTCACTGATATAATTTTATGCGCTCTTGATCCTATGCTCGCTGCGACCGATTATTAAAAAATACCACATATCTGCCGAAGTCAAATCACCATCCACGGTAAAACAAGCGACTTCCAAGACCTAAAGTGCTACTCATTAAGATAGTAGTTAAGATAATTCATTAAGATAAAAAACAATAATTTATGTTAATCACCAGCAAGCACATCGTCTCATTTTGTCTAAAACAAGTGAAGCCGTGATAAACTACTCTTCTCATAAAAAGTTGGTAAGTGATTATTTACGAGACTAAATAAACGTTGATATGACGAACGAATTAGTCTTAAGCACGATGCGTATGGCCATGAAGAACATCGGTATATTTATACCTTACGGTATATCGATATAAAGAGAAAAAAACGGGAAAATATAAAAAGTCACTTGAACGGGAGAAGAACAGGGAAAAGAAAAGGTTTCTTTGTTCAAAACTTCCCCACGTTTCGCAAAATCTCTTCCTTCCGTTGATATGACGAACGAATTAGTCTTAAGCACGATGCGTATGGCCATGAAGAACATCGGTATATTTATACCTTACGGTATATCGATATAAAGAGAAAAAACGAGAAAATATAAAAAGTCACTTGAACGGGAGAAGAACAGGGGAAAAAAAGGTTTCTTTGTTCAAAACTTCCCCACGTTTCGCGAAATCTCTTCCTTCTAAGATAAACCTAAATCTAAGTAATGCTCCAAAGACCTCAAGGCTAAAGATAAACTTTTCCCAAAAAATATACCCTTCCCTTCCCCATCCCCCCCCGCCACCTCCCGTCTTTCAAAACTCAGTAATGGTGACAAGCCCATATCTAACGCCATGTTTTGCACGGAACCTCGTGCTTCTCGAAAGTCACGCACAGCACAACGCACTCCACCATCGTCAAACTCCCGTTATCGAACACTGGCCAATGACCCATCGCAAAGCAGAGTTTCGCAGTTTTGCCGCGTTTCTTCGACTGAACTGTTGAGAAGAGCAAAACCCAACGTGAAGACACCAAGGAAATCGATCGTAGTGACCAGAATTCTCGCTTTATTTAGCTCAGAAACGCCAGC
>JPKZ01000531.1:219801-230524 GCA_000803305.1 Toxocara canis
GCGGCATGAAAATATCTCAAAAAACTTATGAATTTTTACTTTCATTCTAAACATAATGAAATGAAAATTGAACTAAGAGAAACGAATATGGAGCTGCGTTTCGAAGAAGATTAGGAAATAGTAGTTTAAAAGGAATCAGAGTAATTAATTATGGGAGTAAATGGTTTGAGATTACATTTTCGGAAAATGTTTTTCATTTTTAATGAGCAAACACGATCGAATCCTTCCATCTCTTACAGGAGGTCATTCTAATTAGAGGATCATTCTAATTAGGGGGTTTTCAAAAGTTTAGCTTGGTCGGAAAAGAATATAAATTAAAGTTTCTTTACTAATAGGAGAAGCTTTTGTTCTTTTGCTAAGTTATTTAATGAACTATTGAATAAGTTTGTCGCATTACCATTTGAAGCGTATCCTCACCTTAACACTTCTTTCAAATTCAATACAATTCATTTCTTTTGTGATCGACGGTATTGTGGTTTATAATTTTTATAGTTCATAATAACCGTATAGTTTGTGACGAAATTTACAGTTTAATACAGTATAGCTTATAAAGTTTGGTTAAATTACCAGCACAAATAGACACACTCTCAGGAAACAAACAGATCTAAATGTCGATCGATATGTGCTGGTTGTGTTCAAAAATCAGCAAACATCGTCTAAGCATAGGCGTATGGTGTTTTTTATTGGTGCTGCTGATGTGCGGTGGTGTTGTGTGATGTCTATCATCGGGTATAGGGATGATAGAGCGAATTAGGAGGAAGATCACTGTATAATGTTTTTCTCTAAAAAATATACAAAAAGAAAGAGCGAGGAACAATGATCATCACTCATAGACGTTGACTAAAGTTCAAGACCAAGTTCGGATAGAATGCTGCTTTTATTACTATTTGATTTATAATGATATACTCGTATTTGTCACTGCATAACGTTGTTCTCAGTTTTTTTTTCTTTTTTTTTTTTAAATTCAGTATTGAGAAGCGTGAACTTACAGTTAGTATTTTCGTCAAGGATTTAACTGGTTGCAGGCACGTGGACAATGAGAAGATTACTCATTTGACGTTACTTTGCGCTACAGTTGAATACGGCAAATGATTTCCATAATATTTGTTTATCTGTTCAGAATTTACTTAAGTGATCCTAGTTGTATTCATGTGATCAATCGTTAATTGCAAGAAATCTATGACGTTCTATGCGTGATCGCTTGCTGAAAGGTCGATAATATTGCAGTCTAAGGTGCGCACATATTTACGAAATGAATTTTTGATGGTGGCACCTGTTGTTGAAGTTGGCGTTTTTCTTTTCTTTTTTTTCTGTTCGCTGTAACAGTTTGCATTGCTGCCAAAGAAGAAATTTCGCAAAGGTGAATGCACATAGAAACAATACATCTTAAAGCGTACGTATAGCACAGTTGCAGATCTACAGTTTCGAAGGCTGATTTAGTTATTTAGTTATTTGTTGCTCATTTTTCCCGATGAAATCTGAAGATAAGTTGATGGTTCCTCAGTCGTACTTTTTAAAATTAATCTCCAAAATAACGGATTTCCTGTCTCTTGCAATTATTTTTTTTTAAATTTCTTAATCTCTCAATGTTTTTGTTATAATCGAGGTTATATAACTCGGCAGATTTTAACAACTTTTTTTATAAGACTAAAAATTTAGGTTAATAATGCTAATAATAATAATAGCAACAATGATTATAATAAAGTTCACTAAACGAACGAAAGCGAATAAAAACGCATGAAGCGAGTGGGCACTCAATTTGTTGCAAGACGAAGTGCCTTCACTGTAAACTGTGACCGTTGCCGAGCAACACGTTCTTTTAAATATCGCACAAGATATTCGTCCACAAATGACACACTGTGAATTGCAGTCGAGCAATGAACTTATATGAAGCCATTCGAACTATCTAGATCTATTTGTTTGAGTATATTCTCGTTTGCGTAAATTACTGCTGTATGTTAAGTACGTAGTAATTAAGTACGTGGATGTACATTTAGATGAATATTAACTGTTATCCAGATAACTTACCTAGATGGGTAACAAATGAAAGGCCTTTATTTTATGAACGGATAGGCATATATCTTAGCGGATAACGGTTCATTTGTAGCAATTTACTGCTGCTCTGTTGAGTACGTCATTTATGGCTAATATCTTTCTCTGTTTTTTTTTTATTGCTGACTTCGTTTGCTGCTATAGTCCCACTTTTTTGAATACTCTATTGAATTTTTTCTGTATAAACTAGGATATTGTTTTATTATTCCGGATATCTTCTTGTACCGTGTGATGGTATAGTAAGTACAGTACAAAAAGTGCATACAGTTTCTAAGACGATGGCCCCAATGATATCGTTCTATCATTTTTAAAATACGTTTTGTTAAAATTGTATTTGTGAAGCACACATCTTAGCGATATTAAATTTATACGTTTGACTGGTTGTCCTTCAGCTACGGGAACGATTGAAGATAAGAGTTATCAAATTGTTTCACCTCCTTATCAGTTTTTTTTTTTACTCCGATCCGTCAATCATTCATACAACAATAGCAATTGACAGCTGCCTAAATTTTGCTTTGCTGAGGGGCATTTTATAACCGGTCGGGTCAAACGGCACATAAGCATGCGAAAAGAAAGGATTTGTTTTTTCTTTTTAAAATTAAAAGACGATCGGCTGGTTCAGATGAAATGCAAACTCATGATTAAATTAGCTCCATGATCGGCATAGAATTCCCAAAGCGCATATCGTCACAGCTAGTCTAGCACATATACTCCTCGTTGATTAGGTACAAACACTAAACTGTACTTTCCTTCTAAAAACTGGTACAAATATCGTACTGTATTCTGAATTTCATTTAGATGTGTGTAGTATAGAAAATAGTATGAATAGTACTTGACTGCATAGCACAATCACAGTACATTTAATGCCTTCGTATCGGCAGTCGATCAAAGTCCTTCTATACTGCATTTGTACAGAAGAGAACAATCGAAAAGGGCGCATAATAAGTCATTGAAGCAACCGTGAAAGTACAGTGCAGTGCACTGTACTTTGGTGAGAGATTTGGTGAGAGAACGATACAACACAGAATCGTGACAGTGCCGACGGACTAATTCGGTGCCGTTTTTGTTTAGTTACCAAATACCTTCGTATGCATTGCGGTTTAGTTTATTACTCTTGTTCACGTGCATGTATTGTATACATCTTTTAAGTATACCGTATAAAATGGAATAAAGCCCCTCCCCCACCCATCCATAATAATTCTTTTTTCTTTCTTTTGTCAAGAATTCTGTTGAGTTTTTAGATTCAGATTAGAAATTTTAAGAGCAGTGAAACAACACTAACTTATAATTTGTTATAATTCCATAGAAAGGTGTAAATCTTCTTTTTTCGCTGAGCCTACTTTTCCTAATTCCTTTCTTAATCATCCATCCTCCTCACTTCCCTCTCCTCTCACCACCCCCCCCCCCCCCCCCCCCCCCCCCCTTTTTTCCTCTCCCCCCCCCCCCACCCTCCCCCCCCCTCGTTGATTAGGTACAAACACTAAACTGTACTTTCCTTCTAAAAACTGGTACAAATATCGTACTGTATTCTGAATTTCATTTAGATGTGTGTAGTATAGAAAATAGTATGAATAGTACTTGACTGCATAGCACAATCACAGTACATTTAATGCCTTCGTATCGGCAGTCGATCAAAGTCCTTCTATACTGCATTTGTACAGAAGAGAACAATCGAAAAGGGCGCATAATAAGTCATTGAAGCAACCGTGAAAGTACAGTGCAGTGCACTGTACTTTGGTGAGAGATTTGGTGAGAGAACGATACAACACAGAATCGTGACAGTGCCGACGGACTAATTCGGTGCCGTTTTTGTTTAGTCACCAAATACCTTCGTATGCATTGCGGTTTAGTTTATTACTCTTGTTCACGTGCATGTATTGTATACATCTTTTAAGTATACCGTATAAAATGGAATAAAGCCCCCCCCACCCATCCATAATAATTCTTTTTTCTTTCTTTTGTCAAGAATTCTGTTGAGTTTTTAGATTCAGATTAGAAATTTTAAGAGCAGTGAAACAACACTAACTTATAATTTGTTATAATTCCATAGAAAGGTGTAAATCTTCTTTTTTCGCTGAGCCTACTTTTCCTAATTCCTTTCTTAATCATCCATCCTCCTCACTTCCCTCTCCTCTCACCACCCCCCCCCCCCCCCCCCCCCCCCCCTGTTGGTCTACTAGAAAATAATTTCATGCCGAATATGAGATGTGCTGTTTATTAGCAGCTAAACAATCAAAACACACAGCATTGCTGTTGGTTGTTGGAGAACTATTTAGCTGCAGCTAGCATTTTTGAATTTCTAATTGCAGCGAACAACGCTTATGCCATTCCGTTCAAGAGATGTCATCATTACTCGATGAAATTCAGGAGTTCTTTCTGTTTAAAAAATTTTAATGAAATTTTTACAGGTATGTTGCCGGATGGTGTGAGTCGTGCACAAGAACTCACAGAGGATATGAGTTTGGATTTGTCGAGCGATGCCCTATCGGAAGGGAAGAAGGATACAGAAGAGGGAAACCGAACTCCACTGGCTGAGCAATCTGATCGGTCGTTCTCGCAACCAAATTTTTCCTCTCTGTCGGTCGCTGAAACTTCAAAACTCGAACGCGTTTCATCCACAAATGCTGCAACCAAAACGGGTATAGCAATACCTGCTAATAGCTCGAATCCAAGTCAAACTTCAAGCGAGAAGCCGAAATTTGAATTATTCCCGAATGGAGACGAAGGTTCGGAGGTAACGAAAGAAGCAAAGACTGGAGCTAAAGGATCGCAAAAAGTGGCCTCAGTTATAGAGGATTCACAACCGGTACTCGATAAAACGCCACCTGTGCCTCCAAGGAGTAAGAAACGACGAGTGGCCGAATTGAAATGCTCAGAGGTCCGATGGTTCTATAGGAGGAAAGGCGTTGAAACAAAGTGGACGGCTTTTAGAGGCATGGCTTATATGTTTGTGCTATATTTCATGATACCATCATTAGTCGTAAGAGAGAGGAAAGTATTGGGAGCAACTAGGACTTGAACGTCGATCTTTCAAGAGAAAGTACTGGGAGCAACTAGGACTTGAACGTCGATCTTTCAAGATCGACTAGGACTTGAACGTCGATCTTTCAAGAGAAAGTACTGGGAGCAACTAGGACTTGAACGTCGATCTTTCAAGATCGACATTCCACTTGCCTCTACTCTGTGCATCTTTCCTCTCACCATCACGCTAATAATATGATGAGATATACATAAAATGACTGGAAGTCACAACACTAAATTTATAAGAGATTTGGTGGAAAGGAGAAGATTTTACCGTGTAGGAGCGTTTTTTTCTTTTCATAAAGCCTAAGGATGCACTAGAATCCTTCTTCCAGTTAACATCTTGAGCATTCTGAATTGTCTTACCTCCACGGTTAAATTTTTTCGCTGTGCATCTTGCGATACAAATATTTATTCTATCGTCATCATCTTCAGAGTGGGATGGATCGTTTTGTTTGCAGATGCGCGTTTAGCTAGTATAAACTGTTTAGCTAACAAGCTTAGTGTAAGCGCATGCATGGAGTTAGATATGGCCCATCTGCAATACTGTAGAGTGGAGTGTTTACGCATGAATTGAGGATGGAATCGAACGAGTTATGGTTGCTATAGGCCAGAAATCGCCTTGACCAAAGGTGACATCTTACTGCCGCAACACTAAAGCGCTCATATTTATTTGCGTGCTGAGGGAAATTCTGAATATTTGGCACTGTTTGGCCGCTTATCACTGGTAATGATCCATGCGAAGAGATCGAACGTCAAACGTTATAGGATGCAATGGCGTATTTTGTGTCGGTGAAACCACCTTTGTTCAGATGCCACCTTGTATGCAAAAAAAGTGAATTGGTAAAGCATTTTGGCTCATACGTTTTAAAAGATTTCTCGTATAGGAATCTAACAAAATATGTGTTATGCTAGTGCGATATGTCATTAATCTTAGATTTATTATGCTGTCTCGTATCATCGTTTATTGTCTCTCCATCGAATGTTTTGTTAATCGAGTTTTGTTCAAATAGACCAAGAGAACGGGCGGTTTAATTTTCTAAATGCCATGGCTGGGTACTTCATATTTGCAAAAAAGTGCCTATTCAATTAACGTTTTATAGGTTCCGTTGCAGATGCGATACCGTCGATTCGGCTTCTGCGGAAACTTTGGGATCACGTTTTTGGCCTAATAACTGCGAGTGTAGAAGCATCATTCATTAAGCAAACAAAAAAACTCGCAAAAGTTCCGAATGAAACGCTGAAATATATGTGCATCAAAATGAGAGGAGCATATAAGGGAAAATATAAAACAAATAGAGGGAATATTTAATGATGAGAAAGTACAGAACAGATAGAACATTTAATCAAATCTGTACTAAACGACAATCCATGCGTGAACACACTATTAATTAAAGAGGAATAGTAAAATGTCATAGCAAAGGTATGAACAAATAATTTGATGCTATTAAGTATCTATATGAGAAGCGGAGCAGGAAAAAAGGTTATATAAATACAGGTGCTTGCCAAGTTACGGTGCTTCGAGTTATGATTTTTCCAACTCACGATGATTGATAAGGGAAAATTATAAAAAATATTTTAAGTTTCGCGCGGAAGGCGAAACATAACACCGTATGCGGTACGATAAGTTAGGAACGATGCCCGGATATAGGCATCTTTTGCGTTGTGACATGCCACTGTACAGTACTAGTCCATACTGATCAGCATTCTGTGAGACTCATGGGTGGGCTAGGTCACTTTCCCAACGATGTTTTAAGGCTACGATGGAGTCGTCGTAACGCATCTCCATCGTAACTCGAGAATTACCAGTAAATGAGCAATCTGAAGAAGAAGTAGCTCAGTGGTTGAGCTCCCGTTTCATGCATATGGGATGTTATTAACTGAACGTAAAACATTCGAATAAGGTCTCTTTCGAGAAGGGGAAGGGCAGGGGAGCGGATTTGCTGACTTTTAATATTTATAACTTCTCAAAACTTCAACTTTGACAAAGGCGTTATAAATTTGAAAATACGGTATTCGAATTTCAGGTTGTGATTCGATGCTGTTAGAGGTATATTGGCGTAAGTGCAACGGTGTCGATTTGGACGCTCCGACTAGTGCGCACGTCTATGCAATGAACAATCATGGCAATATAAAATCGGCAGTGGTCCTTGACGGATTGTATAGTGTCTCAGAGACGATCACATCGATACATTCAATCTACTGGAAAGGTAAATAAGTTAGAAGAATTGAAAACATCTTTTATTCTAATAGAACTGGAGAGTATGAATATATACCATCATAAATGTGCAGTTAATCTTTCTAGGAAATAGCAGCATTTTACTTTGTCTTTTTGTTCCATGTACCTTACTGCAATTATCGATGCCGCAACGCTTTTTACATTTAAAAAAAAATTTGTCGATTTTTATGGCGTAAATCCTTTGTTGATTTCACTTTTTTCCCCATCACACCCTCTCAGTAACCCGCATGTATGGGTACCGATCGGAAAGCGATCGAATCACCATGACCTATAAATTAGGAAATGGTAAACATGAGCTAAAGTTTTTTTAAAATAAAAAAGTAAAAGTGCAGCGGAAAACGTTCAAGCCTCGAAAGGATGGGTTTCTTTNACATCTTTTTTTCATAGGAGGGGGAAGGGGGGAGGGGAATGAAGAACTTGATACATCTTTTTTTCAGACTTCCAAAAGCGCCAAATCAAGCTATAGATATTACTGGATGTTTGTTTTGTTATTTTTATTCTTTAAACCATGCCTCTGTACTTGTCGGATGTGCTTTACTTTAAAGTAATATACTGCTCTGCAACACATTCACTACAGCATGGCTAAAATATTTGCTGTTACCTTCTACGCAGAATACCTTTTTTTAACGGTAGAATACCTTCTAGGTTGTTTTAAACGTTTATGGCAAGGTACAGTGAAATTTTTTTTTCCGAAAAATCTTATAAGCCTAAGTCTTTTGTAACTTTCTACGATCAAGCAGTCTCCAGCCGCTATTATTCCTTTATAAACAGCATCTGCATAAGTCCTCTCTTCATTGATAGTTTGGAAATCGAACAGTCTCACTCTCAAAGAACAGTCTCACTTGATATAAAACTCTGAGAGGTGAGCTAACTTAGAAACGAAATTTCAGATGACGAAATGGAGATTCGTCGCGGTACATGGTTTTTGGCCGAAAGTTTACAGCCGATTAACCCGGAAATGGCCGATCCAATCGAGAAGCATCATCTAAATGTTTTTCGCTTACAGACCATCCCGGAAACTCCGGTTTTCTCCGAGAAAGAATCTAGCAAGAAACCCTGTACGTTTTACTTTTTTTAATTTGTCACATTGCAATTGTTAGAATCAAGTATAACGAATAAATGCCAAGTCATTTTGTTAGTTAAACTTTCTCCCTCTTATCCCCTCCGCTCCCCCGCTGTCCAATTTCCGGATCGGGTTACGACGTCGACTTTCATTCACATTGATTTGCGATCTCATTTCCTCCTTCCACTTTTTTCCCGATCTCTTTTGTTTTTCCAGAAAATATTTTCCTGTTTGATTCGAATGTACTGCAATCTCAATTAAAAATCAGCCTGCGACTAGCGACCACCACCTATGGGCCATTCGTATAGTCAGGTCGTTCGCAAATGCTATTTTGCTACTGAAATCGTTTCATAAACCGAAATATCCGCAATGAAAGAACTTTTAAACACTTTTGCATTCGCGATACATTTTTAGTCACCTCATTAGGAGTGGTATTAGGCAATCCGAAGAAATACAATGCTCAAAAATCGTATACGATCATTCTCCACTCATGGTTTTCGTGCAGTGTGCATCACTCATGTCGAAGTTGTGAATGGTGAGTCCAAAAAACTTTGTGGATCTGTTAATTATAGATGAAATGACTGCCTAATTGCTTGGCAAATCCTTACGTGATTCATGTGCTTTAATTGAAGATATCGTTTCCTGCACAATGAGGTTTCATATCGCCTGCTAGGGTTCTAGGATTGATGTCTTCTTCCTTAGAATTCAGGCGAGGGGAAGGGGGAGGGAGGGAGATTGTGCGGTGAACGACCAATTTGTCTTCCCTTCTCATCACAACTCTCCCTCTTCATAAAAAATAGCTTTCTCTTCGCGTCCACTCTATTTCTGCACAGTGGATACAGCTTAGATGGGAATCCCAGGCATTTCAAATGATGAGTTAATTATTATATGATACGAGGCGAATATTGAAAAGCTGCAATTGTTTGGTTGTACTTAAAGCCGGTTGTTGGATATGATATTCTCAAAGTTAATTAATGGTTTGTAATTTGTTGATTCGTTATCCACGGCAGGCGAATATTGAAAAGCTGCAATTGTTTGGTTGTACTTAAAGCCGGTTGTTAAGTTATGATAATTCCTCCTGCGCATTTACTCTGTATGGAGCTATACCATGACAATAAAACTATATTACTTTTGAAAATACGGAATTTCGTTCTTTCACTCTAAAATATTATTGTTTTCAGTGTTAACCGAGCTGAAACTACAAGATCAATATGAAGTGCGATGGAATTCTGTAATCGATATAACGCTATATAATAATTCGAAGACGAGTCGCTTACTTCGTTATATAACATGGGGTAAAGGAACCCCGTTGAAAAGGGGGTACGAGGAGGCCACTTGGGAGGATGGAAAACGCGTTATAAGTCATCTGATATTGGTTGTACACGGGATTGGTCAGAAGGGATACGAGAATCTTATCGCCAAAAATTCAGAGCAGTGAGTTTCCTTTCGTATATTTTTGCGTATTCGCATAGGGTGGTGCAGTGACATAATGCGCTGCGCTCGGTCAAGTGACTCAGATCTCTTCGCATGCACATCATTTGAAAAGCCGACTGAGATTCAGCGGACGAGGTTGCTTTATTGTCTTACCAATATTTGCGTATCAATTTTTTACCAAAATTTTTACTATATTTTTGAAAAGTTGTTTTACGCAAAATCATATGCTCTGTTTTACTTTCACTTATCGTAGCAGATCAGTCACCATCGTTATTATTCATGCAAGAATTCTGCTTCATTTTCTTGAGATTTCATAGCTCGTCCGCTTTTTGAACTTTTGATAAGATGCAATTAATTTATGGTTTTTATGAGATTGCGAAATTTCGTTTCTTCGGGCATCTAACAATGAACGCCCATTCAACACAACTCGGCGATGCTTGTTAAGGGTACAGTTGAGTTCCGGTTTTAAAATCTCGAAATCCCAATGTTTTTTCCCTGTTTAGATTTCGAGATTGTCCTTTCAAAATCATGAAATTGCTTTTTTTTGGATTTCCATTTGCGGCTTTTGAAATAATCTTTTTTCCGATGCCACCCTGATACTTATGCGTTGAGGTTTGGTTAATAGGAACGTTGTATATTATCAGTATTTGGATGTTAAGGGTGCGTGATGCGATCTATGCTTGTATGGATAAGCACTATCCAGAAGAGAAAAGTCGACCAATGGTGCTACCGGTAGAGTGGAGAGCACAGCTTGTTCTTGATAATGGGCAAACTGACTTCGTTACTCTTCCCAAGATGTCTACCATGCGGCATGCGCTTAACTCAACTGCCATGGATATTATGTACTACCAGTCACCTCTTTATCGAAATGAAGTTAGTTATCGTTTCACTGTTTATGGAAGTCGTAATTTTTC
>JPKZ01000531.1:230586-241926 GCA_000803305.1 Toxocara canis
GAGGGGGGGGGGAAGGCTGGAATCCCCAGTCTTGTATTATTTCGGCAATTCAAGAATTGTAACTCCTCTTGAATAGCTCGAATGTAGGCTAGTGGGTCAACAAAAGGGACATGGCAGTAACCATCGTAAATTGAGCTTTAAAGCCTCCGGTGGTCTACGGTATTTTTCAAACCAGTAATGTTCAAACAGGCGGCCAGTTGGAATCGCGCATGGTGAGCGAGGCTATTCAGGTAGATCGTATTGAATGGCAATGTGGGGAGGATGAGAATGCGATACTTTTCCTGGTTTTCAGATAATGGCTGGTTTGGTGCGTTCGCTGAATACTGTGTATAAAATGTTTATGGATAATCATCCTGAGTTCGATGGTCCGATCTCTTTATTCGCTCATTCATTAGGTTCAGTTATGTGTTATGATATATTGACCAGTTGGTCACCATTGGTCCTCTTCGACGACTATGTTGCTGAGGCTATTGTAAGCAATATATATCTCGTCTTTAATTCACTTCTATTTGTTTATTTACGTTATTGGCATCACTTATTACAAACCTTAGCAGGCGATCCGTAACATAATGGCTAACCAATAATAACACCCTGATGTGCAGACTAACCGTTATGCTTTTAAGCAACATTTGTGTTTTGCAGGAGGCGGCCGATTGCTAGTGATGCATCTTTGAATCATTATTACTTATTCTAAATTACTTAAAAGATGTATCTTTGTAATTTCTGCCTTCAAAAACATAAGTTTATCAGATCCTCTCCTCCGCTACTATTAATAAGCGGGACGCACTGTTGCATAAAGAGGTGGCGACTGAGTTTCGGAACGGTCATTGTGTCGGGTGATCATAGTGTTGGTCAACCTAACTAAAGTGATAGATATAGTGGTCACCAATTGGAGGAAGAAGTTTGCGGAAAACTTAGTATCACTTTCTTAGCTTCAAGCCTTTCATGAATCTGTATTTCTAGAAACAGTACTTAATATTTAGAATGATAGTTGTATATTATGAATGTAATGATGCTGCCATTAGATCACATTGTATATTGTTATGTTGGGGTTCTTTCGCTTTTTATGTCAGTGGCAAAAAGAGGTACTCATGTTGCTCATTCTAATTTTTAAAGTTGTAAGATGCTGTATTATTGGGGAAAAATTATCCCGACCGGAAAATTTTTGGCACCTCGGGTACGTTCTTTCACATTTTCAAAGTTTTCTTGGAGCTGTTATGGAACGGGAGCCCCACGTCGGGGTTGATTGGTCGGGGTTGTGCGCCCTCCGAGCAAATCAGCCAGTCGTGGTAGGACCCACGTTCTGTAAGAGTGCCGTTTTCTTCAGGACGAGCATTCGATGGATGAACAAAATACCATACTATATCAGATGACTCTGTTTCCCCGCCCTCGCCTCCTCATCGCGTTGTCTGACTTAATGTGACTCCTCTTTCCCCTCGAGTAATCGATTTTTCCTTCCACAAAAGTGTGATCTTTATATTTTCAGTCGAGACAAAAAAGTGTGTATAGCTGATTGTGTTAAATTAACAGAGTCATGTTGTTTTTACAGGACAACCATTTGAGTACGTCAAAAAGCGAAGATGTAGCAGTACTTCACAACTTCCAGAATGCTCGCCAAAAGTTCGTTTATTTAAACATTCGATTTTGTTGTTCATGTTTCTCTACCTTTTACTTTTTTTCGTGCGGATTCGGTTCGGTGTGTATTGGTACCATGATGGTGAACAGCGATCATCGATCACCCACAAACGATGAACATGGGAA
This sequence comes from Toxocara canis, assembly GCA_000803305.1. Taxonomy (NCBI): domain Eukaryota; kingdom Metazoa; phylum Nematoda; class Chromadorea; order Rhabditida; family Toxocaridae; genus Toxocara; species Toxocara canis. Next base: position 232,348 of record JPKZ01000531.1, read on the forward strand.
AGAATTTCAGAAAATCTTCGCAAAATTAAGCAAAACACAGAATTTATGTAGCCTCTGTTGCCTTTAACTTTTCCTGATCGCTCACGAGAGTCATTTTTTGTAGATTATTTCCGCATTTCGAATACTTTGGGCCCAAAAGTCGTGGTTCGTAAGGTTTTGTGCGAAATACTGAAATTCTGCGAAGATTGCCCGAAAAATCTTGATCTGCAAATTTTATTAATAATGGTCTTTATTGTTTTCAAAAGAGTTCGGTGGAAAATAAGGTGCCCACATGTACATTTGGTGCCGTTCACGAATAAACCTGACGAAACATTTAGAGGCTATAAAGTTCAAATTACCAAGAACATGAAGCCAGAGCACCAACTGGACCTACCCACGATTTCTTTGCATGTTGTACTGTTTTAATCGAGACCAGATCAGTTTTTTTTTAAAATATAACGACGATCAGTTGAAAAGGCGGCACCGTGTTAAGCACGGTTTTTTACTATTCGCATATTTAAAGCTATACTAGTTGTATCAGTGTTCGCCGTTCAGAGACAGTCAGATAAGCATTAAATCAATTTAGAAAAAAGGGTTTGCGAAAAATAGTGATGCATGTTATATCAGCCTTTTCTTAGAAAGTTTTTTTAAAGCAAAATCCCTATTTTTAACAGTTGCTTCGTTTCATCTAACATCGCGTATGCTATATTAACAATTCTAATTAATTAATTCTATGTTAACAAAAGTTCCTACTAACAATATAACATCTCCTCGTTCCTAAACGCTTCGTTTAAATAGATGATGTCGTCCGGTCGATTTCTTTTCTTACAGACTGCGTAAAGAAAATGATAGAGGCGATAATTTGTAATATTTTATGATAATTTATATTTTGTCATGTTGTACAGTAATTTGTAATATTTTTCAGACTTCTTGATCTCTATGGCGGTTTTCAGACGGCATTCTTTAATCCAGAAGAGCAGCTTTACTTTAAGGTTTGTTTTCAGTTCTCTTCTATTTGGAATTTGCAATTCGGATGCTATCGTTGTAAAATGGGGTGACAGATACAAATCAATGTTTTTTTTTAAATTTTAAGTTTTAACGGCTAGGTATAAACGGGCAATTTTCTCGCAGCTAATATGGTTTGATTTTTGAAGGTAATTTTTTTTTTTGCATTTCATGCGTCAAAAAAAACTATCCATTGCTTTTATGACTCTAAATCTCTTCTATTTCTTCTGGGATATTTAATTGTCCTTTCCGAATTCGTATGGTTTATTCATGCTCGAGTTGACAACTTGTCTCAAAAATTTTTAAATGGGGGGAAGGGATATTTTAGACGTACTATTCAACGAGTTTTTAATTTCAGGTAACAAATTTGTTTTGTATTGGTTCGCCTTTAGCGGTCTTTTTGATAATGCGTGGTGCATCGACCGTCTATGCAGATCCGGATCGTTTGAAGCGAATATATAATGTCTTTCATCCGTATGATCCAGTCGTAAGTCGATTTCTATTTCATTCCGTTCCGGTTTATTTTATTCAAACTGATGTCCTCTTTTACTTGTATAAATCAAGAGTGCTTTCTGTAGAAGATGACAAAATTGCATTTGTGATGCCCTCTACGGCAGCATCATGTTTATGAGTGTTTATGTTTATGTCTGACTGCTCGTCTGTTACTTTCAGTTCAGCAACTAACAAAGGAAGACCGAGAAAATTTAAAGTGAGAAAAAGAATCTGCGCTTTAGCTTGTCTTCGTGTTTACCAGCTTACATCCTATTTAAAGTCGATTCGTCAGTACCGGAGAAAATTGTGGGCGTATATGTTAAAAATTTTACGTTTACTAACAATCGGTTAGTTCGCGGAGCAAATGGGAACGCGTGCAAGGGGTTAACACAATGTGCGCTTCTTTACTCGCCCATCAAAAGTAGCCGGTGTATTAAAGTTAATATGGGCATTATCATACAGTGATTATCTCGTAGAAAACAAAATTTTGGCTTGTACGTATGGCCGAATCAAGAAATATAATTTTTCATTATTTTGCAAGTTGCTTATGAAAGGGGCTGATCTAAGGCGTGAAGCGGTCAAAGTGGATGGCGTTTCATGTGTCTGGCAACACATTCCTGCTCGTTAGCAGTTTCTTTACCTCTTAATTATTGCCAGCGTTCTCCACTGGTGTCTCCTATAGTCCACTTTTTTCGAATATTTAGTTGTCACTAGTGCACTTCCTGTTGCGGTCAATCAGCAGGCAGCTGTATCTGCATGTACCTAGCATTCGCACGTTTACTGTTCGCTCAGACATCGGCAGTGGTCATGCATGGCAGTCATTTAGGTGTTTGATTAGCGTTAGGTTGATTGCTTTCCAAGTTGCAAATTCACTTCAATATGGTTGTTGCGTTCATTTGCAAATGTACCTAAGAATTCCTTACTTGGCTGCTCACTAATTTGCCAAACTACCCCATGAACGCAAAAAAAAAATGCTCCAGTGTCATGTTGAGATTTTATTGGGAAACGCCGTTTTTGATAGAGTCTCAGTGATTGTCAACGAGTGTGATGTAGTTAACTGTTTGAAACATTCTCACTGTTCGTTTCAAATGCCGTTATTTTGGATTTTATCAGTATTTAATTCATGTTCATTAATAGGCGTACCGGCTTGAGCCATTAGTTCACTCCAATTACCGCTTTATAAGGCCGCTGAAGCTTTTCACCTCAATTGATCTCAGGGCATTGAAGGACTACGATCAGATGCCTCCAGAGGTACGGTGTTCACTTGTTTACGTTTGCTTTTCAAAATTTCATTTCCACTGTGTTCCAGAAATTTTGATGCTGACGCTGTTTACTGGCGTCGAAATCATGAGAGTACCGTCTCGCCCGTGATCTTGATGAGATAAAGCGTTAACATGCAAAAGATTATCAGTAGCGCAGGACGGTTGTGCCTGTAGTCGACCGCCGCATGCTTTCATCCTCTCCATTCCCGATTCTCCCTTCTTAATTCTACGTCTTGTAGACTTTTGAATCGTTCTTTCGGTGGTTTATTGTTCTGCCATGGCTTTTCGAGTTCTTTTGCTTCTTGCAAATATTCGACTCAGTCGATTATTTGCTGTCATATTGTAGCGGAGTATTTTACAGTTGCACAGGTCGTATATAAAGAAGCTGAAAGCTAAAGAGAAACGCGAAAAGGATAAGGAAGTGAAGGAGGTGATATCCGAGAAAGAACACGATGAAATTGAAGAGGAGGATGAATGCGACAGTGACGAATCGTCCGCTCTTCGGCCGAATAGTTCTTGTGAGATTTTTATAAACAGTTCTGCTCGGGAGTAGTGTGGAGCGGCGTCCTTGCTCTGTCCTCGGTTTCCTACCGAATGTAGTGCCGTAGAAGTCACTTTCTCTGTTCTAGCTCCCTCGCTCAGCATCCTGCCCCGCGATTCCTTCTCTCCTTGATTTTTAGAGCGCTGTGCCGAAAATACCGGGGAGTTTTAGGCAATCCACCATGACTCCCCGTCCCCGATTTTCTTAGACAAATGATATCTTTCGGGACCCTGACCTTCCTTGCAGTTGCATTCCTGCACACTCCATCCGTAACACTTTTTGCTTGTCATACCACACTAGATACTAAAGAGTACTGTCAGCTTGCTTCGTCCAAATAGAGTACTATACAAAGGTGCCAGAATGGAGGGGAGGGGGGGGGGGCGGTAAGGGAGAGGGGCGGTTCACATTGTTCATAAAGATTACAGCATCCTCATTGTTCATAATGAGGAGGAAAGCTTTCAGTTCTTCAGTGAGAATTTTATGCCCTTAGACCAAGAAATATTGACGAAGTAACAAAGCTTCACGTTTATTAGTAAGCTGAGTATACAGCGAATGTGTCCAGCTCTACCGATTCAGTTTCATGATTCACTCTTCCTTAACATTTTCACTGATCACCTTTCCCGACGAACAGTTTCCACTCCCATCGCATTAGTCGAAACTCCCAGGCTAACAATTCCATCTTTATGGCTTTAGCCGGTCTTGCTTCCGGCTGTAGGCTTCGAAATATTTATGAAATTATCATACAGTAACGTTTATTTAGGCTCCTCACCACGAAGTCTGACCCCACCACCATCAGAAGGTGCAACTGGAGAACAGCGCAAAAGCTGGTGGAAATTTGGAAGTGCACGAAAGGAGAAAGATTCAGCTCTTGAAATTGGCAAAGAGATCGACGAGTTGAAATTGAGCGATGCCGAGAAAATAATCGAAGATATACCGCCTGACGAGAGTAAGTTGATTATTGTACGCTTCCTCAAATTTATATTTGCAAAGTTGCTTATGCTAATATTGTGCCTGTACGTTTTTTATGTATCGATCTATCTTTCTGCATGTATATATACATATATATGTATATATATATACATATATATATACCTATATGGGTAGCAGTAGCTTAGTGGTAGAGCCCCTGCTTCGTATGCGGGAAGACCTGGGTTCGATTCCCGGCTGTTTACCCGACGGACCGCTAGCAGGCTGACCACCAAACGTTCCGAAACTGGTCAAAACAATCATGCGTGGGCATGGTTGTCAGCTGCATCGATACGGGAATCGATGAAATTACAGCTGCGTTTGCAAAAATTATGGCATGGTTGTCAGCTGCATCGATACGGAAAAAAAATATGTATGTATATATATCCGTCTGTGTCCGTCTGGTCGTTCTAGCTGTGCAGTCACCAAAGCGCAAGAGTTTAATGCATATGATAGTGCAGTTCCAGATAGGTTTATCGCTACATTAAAATTCCCCTGCACAAACGGCCCTCTTTGCGCAACCTATGAAAAGCGCTCATAAAATTGATCTTTTCACGTTTCTTATTGGAACTTTTTGTGTGGATCTCAAAAATCGGAAACTTTGGCGCAATTCCATCTTATCTCATTCTTTTCACGATTGGTAACACGAGATATTGATGTGTGGCAGCGCTTTAACGGTGATTGTTTTAAAGGACTGCTATTTCGAATGGACTATCAAGTTCAGCCGCAAATAACCGATCGAAGTTATTGGTCGGTGCTAAAGAGTCATTTCGCATATTGGACGAATGCGGATTTGGCTACATTCGTTGTCAACCGTCTTTATCCCAAAGAGGAGAAAGACAAACCAACGACGGGTAACAGTGATTCATAACAGCATCGTTCTTTATATTTTGCTTTAATTCTTTTTCGCTTTCTTCTGTCATTTTTTCCTCTTCGTTCTCCCGTTATGAGTACTCATGTATTTGTGCAGTGTTCGAATACTATTGAATTCGATGAGAAGGAAGGAGATGAAATTGGCAAGGTATGAGCTTAAAAGAATGATAAAATAGGAATGGATTCCACGTTATGTCGGTGAAGAGGGGAGGATTATAGACTGTTATGATCTTTCGTAGTTTACATACTCAGAAGTTGTATCTCGTTTGTTCTGGTGTGAAGAGCTCAGATATTCTCCTGTCCTTTTCTGAGAGTGAGAATTTGCAGTGTCTAATTTAAAATACATTTTTAGTAAATCTCAATAATATGGTACGTTACATGGAAAACTTGCGTAAAGCATAGGATGTTCTATTTGCTAACCAGCCAGTCATGTTATCTACGGGCTTGTTCACATTTGTCTTTTGTAATACATAATTTACGAGCGCAATCGTCAATTAACATTTTTTCAATTTTCGGGTTCTCATTCTCCCTCATACTGGTCTGTCTTAACATTTTTTATCGTTCCAGTTTTTTTTCCTGTTTTGTTGAATTTGTTGCAGTGAATATTTATTGCAAGCTGTTTTGTATATATTATGCCCTAAGAATACAGTAAGTCGTAAAAAAAAAAACGAAACTTAAAAGAATATTCTGATAGTACCAGGTATCTCAAGAAAAAGGACGGATAGTGATGGGTAGAGAACAAGGCTATTATTAATAGCGTTTGAGGAATGTTGTACTACACGTTGGCATTTGTAAATGTCTTGTGATTTGCGTCTACGGGCGAACGATCGGAAAAGAATAGGCTAGTTTCTTTTGTGAAATTCTAAAAAGAATGCAGTCGTGCAGACTGATATTGGAGTGCAGAAAACAAATGGGATGCGCATATGTAGGATTTCTTTAAGGAGAACGATATGATATGAACCACGAAACATACGTTTTATGGGATGAAGTGACATTATGTCTGGTATGTGCAGTATTGCTCGTTCCGATACGTCATGCCTTTAAAACGGAGCGTCACAAGGAAGGCCTCACCTTCTAAAATTTCTGCGGCTCTTTATGCTTGACATTCTCCAAGAAGGTAACTGCGGGGAGTGAGGGGGGGGGGGGTGGAGACGGGAGTGAGGTTTGGGGCGATGTGGAAGTCGACTGAAGAAAAATTTTCTGGGTATAAGTGCCACTATGATTTGAAATGTTACTGCGTTTGATGTTCATGAGTCGGAGCTTGTTTTTTTTTGTGAGTTAGTGAACTACTTTGTGTCGATAGATTAAGTAGCGTTGCATCAAATGGTTTTTTTCAGCACTTGTGAAAGTATATTTTATCAGTAACAGTAAAAGGACTGTTCGATTAGCTTAGAACGCCCCTTATCATCGGGTTAAGTCGCCGTATTCATATATTAAAACGGACAATTCCTTTAGCATAAGAATGCTGTTGTTTCGCAGACGCATACTTGATAGGTACTGGAATAAGGTAGGTTGCAGTTAATACCGTGTAATGCATCGGAAGGAGATCGTATAATATGTTTGTGCTGACGTTTCAGCTCCCTATGCTATACTCATAGCACAACAGGCTGAAAATCGATAGTCAGAGTTTTAGCCAGATAGACTGTGAACAACGGTAGCGTTTCTATGAGTCAAGAAAGTAAAACCTGTAATAAAGTATCGTACGTATATAACATGTCTAGGGCTAATATGGAAGGGAAGTGAAGGGGTGACGTGTCTTGGAAAGGGGGACCAAAGGTCTTGCAGGAACGGGTTAGTGAGGCAGAGAAGTTGGACGCAACCATTAATCGTTGGTTTGCGTGGATGCATAAGGCTGGCCTCCTTGATTTTGCGAATGAGTGTGCCGTTGCCTCAGGCAACTATTTTGACGACAGTGTTAACGGCTTGAAGGTGGTAGCATTCGGCTAGCCATAGGGTGCGTTGTACAAGATTGTGACAGCGATAGAGTCCATACTTAAGGCATGCTGTCTGAGTCTCTTGTTGTGCTATAATTCTGGCTAAAAGAGCCGAAATGTCCGCATAAACCTAATATACTATCTTGGTCCGACACATGTACTCTCAACTAGAGTCTGCTTTATTCGAATACCTCTAGCATCAACGTCATTTTAAAAGTGTTTTTGCGAATTCATTTTGCCTTCATCTAACGGGCGTTCTAGCCATTGAAATGGTTCCTTATGGTCGTTTTCGTCGATTCAATCGTTCATTCCCATATATTTTGTTATAATTGTAATGCGCTTTATACGTATAACGGTTTATCGATTGTAAATGATACAAAATATGAATATGATATGTTTTTATGTCAATATCTATTCCACTTTACAAGTTAGAAAACAACTTGAAGTACAGAAGGGAGATTTATTCGTTCTTCATTTGCTCATTTAAATAGAAGCGTGTTTTATTTTAGTAGAATATTTTTGCGAAATTCATGCAGAGATTTTATCTGATTAAAAAATGGCGAAAAAAAGGAGAGAGGGAAGAGACAGCCAGGGAGGGATTTCGGAAATTATCGCAGTATTTGCTTTTGCTTTATTTACGACTTCATGTTGGTCGATTTTTTTTTAAAATCCGTGAAATGTTTATTATCCCTTCTAAAGCCATTTTTTTTTTTGCTTTACATAGTTTTGTGATAGCGATGTTGCGCTCAACGTTTTAAATGAGATCAGCTGGTTGTGAGATATATGAAGGGTTGCCTGCCTGTTCGAACCGTTAGAATACCGGTGAAATTTGTATAAAAAGTTTTCCTCTAGATGTGTACTGTGGGCGCCATCAGTGCTAAACAATAGGGCGTTCTCAATTGGGCTGTAGACGTTTACCGATCAACTAGTGGCAAGTGGGTGTTTTGCGGGCTTTCCGAAGAGCATTTAAGAGAGTGTTATTTGAAGCATATCTGCGGATCGGATAACGTCTAGAAGTAACGATATTGTTGCGTAAACCAAACTAATCGAATGCCCTAAGTGTTTTGCGGGCTTTCCGAAAGGCATTTAAGAGAGAGCATATCTGCGGATCGGATAACGTCTAGAAGTAACGATATTGTTGCGTAAACCAAACTAATCGAATGCCCTAATCACAATTTTTATAAATTATTTTGGTTCGCATTACAAGTACCAAAAACGGTAATTGTAATAATTTTAAAAGAAAAAACGACAATAAATGAATACAGTGATACGGCCAGGGAAGCACATCGGAAGCAAGAGAGCAATAAAGACCGACATACGGAAACAGGACTCGAAAAAATAAAAGCAACTACAAAACGAAAGTTATTTTACCGTTGAAATAAAACCAACAATGTTCACCCGACCACCCACCCACCAACCCACTAAGCGAACACTCAGAAACCAGTTTTATTGTTCCTAGTTTAAAATTTAAAAAGACCTTACGACCTAGTATCACCGTTGTTGGGCTTTGTTCAGAAATTACCTTGAATAGCTTGGTAATTAACTTGGCAATTCAAGGTAATTTCTGAATAAAGCCCAACAATGTTAATTTCGAGAGTTAAGGCCTAAAGGTTGTCCTGCGTATGAGTCACGATTTGGTGCGTTGTGTGTATGCGAGACATAGATAGCAAATGCTATAGCAATACAAGATAGCAATACATACAAGATAGCATTTGCGAGACATAGATCAACCGTTCCAATCTAAACAATCTCTATTAAAATCCCATAAATATGGGTCATTTGTGCGCATCGTCGCATGAATATTTATCATCATGTAGAAAGTATTAGAGTAATAAATATAGATATTTTATTTGTACTTGATCTTTACTGTACAACTAAGAGAACAGATACGGGTTCTGTACCCGTTATCTACATGGATCGACGTTTTCATGGAATTTGCATGATTTTTAGCCATACTGTTTCCATGCGGGTTACAAAAATTGGTGATGTGAACTTCGCAAGTTATTGTGATTTATGAGACTCTACGATGCGTATGTCGTCATTTTTGTCCAGCCATTGCAACAATAATTATCCCATTCAGTTGCCCCGTACCGTGGACTTTGTGTGTTCGCCCGGTAGCCGACTGTAATTTTGGAGGCTCAAAGAAGTGAAGGAATAGGATGCTAAAGAAGTTGAATCCGCCCCGTTATGATGAAATATTGTACAGTACTGATGGTTGGGCCACATCTTGTGGTGATGAAGCGATTGTGAAATGCAAATAGACGACAGAGTGCAAACGAAGTGCAAATAAGGTGCAAACCAGTGGCTAAGTGCATACGTACGCAACAGTAGATTTGGGTCGAGTGTGGGCGCATATTAAGACCTTTTAGCCCCCGGAAGGGGTCAATTTTTATGTTCCATCTAAGCCTAGTCCTATACTTTATCAGTTAAAAATCATTGCATTCCTCATCTGCACCACAGATATGGCGTATTCTTACAGTTTGCGGCTGTCTGAGCGGCATGAGAAGACGCTTGGGTCAACCCCTCT
>JPKZ01000531.1:249516-270952 GCA_000803305.1 Toxocara canis
CATCCCCTGTGGTTGCTTGTGTTGAACTTCTGTTGTCTGCCAGTGACTTCGCCGCTTTTATTGCTGCAGCTGGAGTCACAAGAAATGGCGAAGGTTTTTTGGGACGCATCTTTTTCGAAGGCAGCGACGGTGGCACGCACGAGTGGTCGGATCTCTTATATTCAAAAAGGAGTAAGCATCAGCTAGCGATAAGTGGTTCGTTTTTTGTTTATTTTATCAAATATCATACACTGGCGGTTACCACAGCTAAGCCGTAAACTCGCTCGAGAAAACTGAGAAAAAGTAATAGGGAAAAAGGATAGGACAGGAAAAAAAAACGAGCAGAAAAGAAAATGGTCCCGCGGTCGGAAGCCGAAAAGAGGCCAGCAGTTGGAGATGGTAAGCTAATATGTATGAAAAGCACCATCAATCAACACCTCTCTGCTCCTTAAGAACTGATATCGGAATGGTAAAGAAGTTGGTGGTTCTGTAGAACTGCACAAATCTTTTGCCAAAAAGCTCATTCACTCTTCGAGTGTTCTTTGGAGCGCTGCGAGGAATCACTATTCAAATTAGTGGGGATATGAAGTTTGCCGCAATGTTTCAGAGTAATTCGGGAAGGGGGGAGGGATTAGGAGGAGGGTATTTATATAGGGATTTATGTAATATAATTTATCATGTACAACAGCAACCCCTTTGGAATCCAGAAGGAAGCGAACTAAGTAATTACCGAATTAAGCATTCTGATCGTATTTTGGGGCCGGTATGTTTATTGCTGATATTTAGTTAACGTGATGTCCTGAGTAGGGCGACAGTAGCTCAGTGGTAGAGCCCCCTCTTCGCATTCGGGGAGGCCTGGATTCGAATCTCGGCTGCTTTCCACCATACCACCTGCTAGATGGGAAGGGCTGTTTGAGATTGTTGTTAATACCACCTGCTAGATGGGCTGTCAGTGGTGTGTTGGAAAGCAGCCGAGATTCGAACCCAGGTCTCCCCGAATGCGAAGGCTGTTTGAGATTGTTATTAATACCACCTGCTAGGTGGTTCTTGGCGTGCGAGTGCCCCAGTAACATCGAGACATCGCACTGAAGGCCCGAGCGGTAAGAAGAAGAAGAAAGGATGTTGTGCGGGTTATACAAATACAGTCTGAACCTCTTATAACAGTTCTGCGTAGGTTGGCTTAACGGCGGTGAATCATTGTGCTCATCAATGTAGTTTCGGCTGGGCATTGTTGTCAGTTTATATGGATGAAATCGCTTGGCAATATTGCCAGTGCAGAAAAACGAACTTATAGCAAAATTGTCCAAGCGCTACGAAGAATAATTAGTGAGTATGTACGCTGAATAGATAAGTTGAATTGTGTCATCAGGGATGGTGCAATTATGAAGTCAGAGAAATGATTACTGTGATACCATTTTGATAATATAATATCGGGGATGGTAGTTCATTGGATGTCATTTTTGTGAGCGTTTAATTTTTCACTAGTGATATCTTAAGTTTTTCATCGAATATTTCGGAACTCTAATTATCGTTTTCGAACTCGCAAAAGTCAAGTTGAGTTATACGTTACCTGAGTGGTATAGCATAAGCACAACCGCATAGCCATGCAAAACAGTTTGATCCAAATTACTTGCTTGTTAATTTGGGGTCTATCTGATTAATCGTCAGTTCTCGGTTCTGTATTTGTATGGCATTTGCATAATCGAATGAATTTCTAAAATAGACTTGCAAGTAATTTTCTAAAGAATGGCTCGAAGCTTTTCTAGATTGAGTTGTCTTTAAACGAGGAATAAATGAGTTGCTGTAAGCGTAGAATTGACGCATTGTAAACCGTAGCCCCTTCATGGAAATTCGAAAAATATGAGAAAATTCAATGGGCTTTCACAAGCGAAAGAAGTAGAAAATTCTTTCGCCCATATTTGATGTGGAATACATCGTCCCATCTCCTTTCCTTCCCCATTCTATCTCACCCACCTCCCTTGTTTTTTTTTTGATCGACGGGCACTTACTAGATGAACATCCAGTCGATTTGATGACATTAAAACTTTGATTAATATTGAAACATTAAAAAACGTCCACGGAAATGAATGATGTGAAGAGGGTTCAAGTGTATTCAGGTCATTGGAAGCCGGGAATATGGATACACATGTTTCATAAATCAGTGAGATACTACTGCGGAGTAAAGATATCATTACCGCACTGACGCTGTTTGATATTTATTAGATAAAGTTGTCATATCAGCTTGTTGAATTCTGCATGCATACTTTCAGGTAATGCAGGCAAGCGATTAGACCCTGCCACCGGATCGTCAACCGATGGATACTCAAGGCAGAGCGGTAACTTGAGAGGAAGCGTGCAGTATAACACAGCTAGTCGCGCCATAATTAACAGAAGCAGGCCACCAGTATGGTTCCATAAGGAAGAGTTATCAAAGGCATCAAAGAGTGGTGGGTTTGCAGCATCCTCTCCATACAAGAAAAAAGGTCGGCGGTTGTTCCAACATGTCAGTCGAATGCCGCTCGAAACGTCTAATATTTCGCAAGCTTCTATGATGGTTACGCAGGTTGGGAGAAATAAACAAAAGGACATAGCCAGCGAGTTCTGCGATTATGATGATAAGAAGGAATGGAAGGAAGAGTGGGATTTTAATTCTCAGCAAGCAACTGGACATTCTGGTTTTGGAGTCGTGAAGAATGAACAACTAGTGAGGGATGATAGAGGGTCGAAGGAGAAAGTGGTACAGGGTGTGACGCTCGAAGATTCGAACTCGGTTTATGTGTCGTCTGCATGTCCTCACTACAAGGCATCAGACAGTGGAGTGGTTGATGATGACGATGAAATGTGGCATGATGAGTTTGCGATTGCTGTGCACTTGGATGACTACACAGAAAAAGAAGAGGAAAGCGGTAATGCTAAGTTTGGGGTTGGTTCTATGGATCACGAGAACAAGACGTGTAGGCCGGAGCAATGCGGTGATACGGCGAATAGTGCCCCTTCGCTGAGCCACGAATGCAAAGATGCCAAGTCGGAGCGCGATATGGGAAGTGCTGATAACGGAGAGATATGGGAAGAGAGTGAGAGTTTTGTGCCAGTTCTGAACATGAGTGAACGAGTGGAATGTAAGGTGACGCCAGTGTTGGATGTGAACTCACATGTTGTGGGTGGTCGCGTTATGAGGTGCGACGCGGAATCAGATAAAGGGCAGAACAGAAGTGAATAGAGCCCCCACTGTAAATAGACAAGATGGCGAGAGTTTCAGTCAGGATTTGTTTCTTTGGTCCCTGGCAGTTTATCATGCTTTTATTACTGGAACCGCTAAAGAAGATTCTTTGATTCCTTATCCGTTCTTGTGGCATGCACTTGCTATATTTCAGTATACAACTTCGTGGGGGTGAAATATGCTCTGAAAGGAAAGGGGTGAGGGGGGGGGGGTTGCGAGCGGATGATGAAAGAGAGGTGAAGAAGAAGGGATGGTGTTTCTTGTTCATTTTTTCTTCTGCCAAAAAGACCCGTTGCGCTACTTCACATTATTCTAAACACGTATCTCAGTAACGTTACTGTCAGATCGTTTATACCAACGAGATCCGGTTGCTAATGACTAGCAAAAACTATATGCGATTTGAGAAAGGAATACTGCTAGGAGGAGATTCCTGGGACGGGGTTTTTTTGAAAATCATCCACCCAGGATGATTCGGGCTGCTTCCATGAAGTAGTTTTGTCTTGTAATCATGGTTTCATTGCCTTTTCATTATCGTTTCACGTAGTTTTTATGTACTTAACTTTTCATTCGCATGAAAAACCTCACCCCATCCTTACCTTCTTTTTAGCAGAGTTTCGTCAGTGCTTTTGTCTTTTCGTTTTCTATGTGTTGCGTCTAGCTGATCTTGTTCATTCACTGGGCATGTCGTGATGAGAAGATGTTTCTTCTTTTCGTCCTTTATTCCGAGTGTTTTTTTTTTGGAAAAGAAAACCAGTCTTAGGAACTTAGGAACGCGGGGAGTTTTGGAAATACCACAATATAAAGGTATTTCTTGTGCGTCTGGGTAGTTTTGAAAGTTAAATTCGTGTATTACTTTACGCCTTATAATGTAGTTGGAGTAAAATTAAACTGAGAAATAACTTAATGACATGTAAAAACTGATTTACTGCTCTAAGCAGACACGGTTTTCTAATTTTTCCCATTTTTTTGAACTTGCCACTTGTATATCATGTTGCCACTTATTCTGAAGTACCATACATTTATGCGCAGAAACCATAATTGCATTTGTATACCCGCAATCGGTAGGTTTGCAATGATGACAGCTACATACAATACAGTGATCGTACAAGCGATGATCATCTTCATTTAGAATTATCTTACCTATTTGTTTTTTTAGTAGGAGCAACCATCAGAGGTGCGGGTATACGGCAGAGATCTGCAAGGTCTTTTCTACAATGTTAACTGTTTTCTCTGTTGCATTTTTGCGATTCTTCCGTTAATAAGCTTTTTACTGTTAGTTGATATTGCAGTTGTATCTGATGTATTTGAATGGAGTTAAGAAAACGATCGTTTCTTTTTATTCATAGTGGTGTATCATATAATGTAAATAGATGAGCTTACTATTCTCCTTTCTTCTCCATTCCCTCGTTCTCCTCCCTCGTCTCCCTCCGTCGCAACCCAAATTCAGCTCGCGACCGCAGTTCGAGCAAAAAGGTTGAGAAATGATGTGAAAGGAGAGGACTGTGAAGAAAAAGAAGAAACGGTTCTCAAGCTGGTGCATTTCAAACTTGGGATTGCAATGAACTCCAGAATTATCGTCAAGGACTTCGAAATGAGAATCGTACCCATTAGATGAGCTTACTATTCTCCTTTCTTCTCCATTCCCTCGTTCTCCTCCCTCGTCTCCCTCCGTCGCAACCCAAATTCAGCTCGCGACCGCAGTTCGAGCAAAAAGGTTGAGAAATGATGTGAAAGGAGAGGACTGTGAAGAAAAAGAAGAAACGGTTCTCAAGCTGGTGCATTTCAAACTTGGGATTGCAATGAACTCCAGAATTATCGTCAAGGACTTCGAAATGAGAATCGTACCCATTAGATGAGCTTACTATTCTCCTTTCTTCTCCATTCCCTCGTTCTCCTCCCTCGTCTCCCTCCGTCGCAACCCAAATTCAGCTCGCGACCGCAGTTCGAGCAAAAAGGTTGAGAAATGATGTGAAAGGAGAGGACTGTGAAGAAAAAGAAGAAACGGTTCTCAAGCTGGTGCATTTCAAACTTGGGATTGCAATGAACTCCAGAATTATCGTCAAGGACTTCGAAATGAGAATCGTACCCATTAGATGAGCTTACTATTCTCCTTTCTTCTCCATTCCCTCGTTCTCCTCCCTCGTCTCCCTCCGTCGCAACCCAAATTCAGCTCGCGACCGCAGTTCGAGCAAAAAGGTTGAGAAATGATGTGAAAGGAGAGGACTGTGAAGAAAAAGAAGAAACGGTTCTCAAGCTGGTGCATTTCAAACTTGGGATTGCAATGAACTCCAGAATTATCGTCAAGGACTTCGAAATGAGAATCGTACCCATTAGATGAGCTTACTATTCTCCTTTCTTCTCCATTCCCTCGTTCTCCTCCCTCGTCTCCCTCCGTCGCAACCCAAATTCAGCTCGCGACCGCAGTTCGAGCAAAAAGGTTGAGAAATGATGTGAAAGGAGAGGACTGTGAAGAAAAAGAAGAAACGGTTCTCAAGCTGGTGCATTTCAAACTTGGGATTGCAATGAACTCCAGAATTATCGTCAAGGACTTCGAAATGAGAATCGTACCCATTAGATGAGCTTACTATTCTCCTTTCTTCTCCATTCCCTCGTTCTCCTCCCTCGTCTCCCTCCGTCGCAACCCAAATTCAGCTCGCGACCGCAGTTCGAGCAAAAAGGTTGAGAAATGATGTGAAAGGAGAGGACTGTGAAGAAAAAGAAGAAACGGTTCTCAAGCTGGTGCATTTCAAACTTGGGATTGCAATGAACTCCAGAATTATCGTCAAGGACTTCGAAATGAGAATCGTACCCATTAGATGAGCTTACTATTCTCCTTTCTTCTCCATTCCCTCGTTCTCCTCCCTCGTCTCCCTCCGTCGCAACCCAAATTCAGCTCGCGACCGCAGTTCGAGCAAAAAGGTTGAGAAATGATGTGAAAGGAGAGGACTGTGAAGAAAAAGAAGAAACGGTTCTCAAGCTGGTGCATTTCAAACTTGGGATTGCAATGAACTCCAGAATTATCGTCAAGGACTTCGAAATGAGAATCGTACCCATTAGATGAGCTTACTATTCTCCTTTCTTCTCCATTCCCTCGTTCTCCTCCCTCGTCTCCCTCCGTCGCAACCCAAATTCAGCTCGCGACCGCAGTTCGAGCAAAAAGGTTGAGAAATGATGTGAAAGGAGAGGACTGTGAAGAAAAAGAAGAAACGGTTCTCAAGCTGGTGCATTTCAAACTTGGGATTGCAATGAACTCCAGAATTATCGTCAAGGACTTCGAAATGAGAATCGTACCCATTAGATGAGCTTACTATTCTCCTTTCTTCTCCATTCCCTCGTTCTCCTCCCTCGTCTCCCTCCGTCGCAACCCAAATTCAGCTCGCGACCGCAGTTCGAGCAAAAAGGTTGAGAAATGATGTGAAAGGAGAGGACTGTGAAGAAAAAGAAGAAACGGTTCTCAAGCTGGTGCATTTCAAACTTGGGATTGCAATGAACTCCAGAATTATCGTCAAGGACTTCGAAATGAGAATCGTACCCATTAGATGAGCTTACTATTCTCCTTTCTTCTCCATTCCCTCGTTCTCCTCCCTCGTCTCCCTCCGTCGCAACCCAAATTCAGCTCGCGACCGCAGTTCGAGCAAAAAGGTTGAGAAATGATGTGAAAGGAGAGGACTGTGAAGAAAAAGAAGAAACGGTTCTCAAGCTGGTGCATTTCAAACTTGGGATTGCAATGAACTCCAGAATTATCGTCAAGGACTTCGAAATGAGAATCGTACCCATTAGATGAGCTTACTATTCTCCTTTCTTCTCCATTCCCTCGTTCTCCTCCCTCGTCTCCCTCCGTCGCAACCCAAATTCAGCTCGCGACCGCAGTTCGAGCAAAAAGGTTGAGAAATGATGTGAAAGGAGAGGACTGTGAAGAAAAAGAAGAAACGGTTCTCAAGCTGGTGCATTTCAAACTTGGGATTGCAATGAACTCCAGAATTATCGTCAAGGACTTCGAAATGAGAATCGTACCCATTAGATGAGCTTACTATTCTCCTTTCTTCTCCATTCCCTCGTTCTCCTCCCTCGTCTCCCTCCGTCGCAACCCAAATTCAGCTCGCGACCGCAGTTCGAGCAAAAAGGTTGAGAAATGATGTGAAAGGAGAGGACTGTGAAGAAAAAGAAGAAACGGTTCTCAAGCTGGTGCATTTCAAACTTGGGATTGCAATGAACTCCAGAATTATCGTCAAGGACTTCGAAATGAGAATCGTACCCATTAGATGAGCTTACTATTCTCCTTTCTTCTCCATTCCCTCGTTCTCCTCCCTCGTCTCCCTCCGTCGCAACCCAAATTCAGCTCGCGACCGCAGTTCGAGCAAAAAGGTTGAGAAATGATGTGAAAGGAGAGGACTGTGAAGAAAAAGAAGAAACGGTTCTCAAGCTGGTGCATTTCAAACTTGGGATTGCAATGAACTCCAGAATTATCGTCAAGGACTTCGAAATGAGAATCGTACCCATTAGATGAGCTTACTATTCTCCTTTCTTCTCCATTCCCTCGTTCTCCTCCCTCGTCTCCCTCCGTCGCAACCCAAATTCAGCTCGCGACCGCAGTTCGAGCAAAAAGGTTGAGAAATGATGTGAAAGGAGAGGACTGTGAAGAAAAAGAAGAAACGGTTCTCAAGCTGGTGCATTTCAAACTTGGGATTGCAATGAACTCCAGAATTATCGTCAAGGACTTCGAAATGAGAATCGTACCCATTAGATGAGCTTACTATTCTCCTTTCTTCTCCATTCCCTCGTTCTCCTCCCTCGTCTCCCTCCGTCGCAACCCAAATTCAGCTCGCGACCGCAGTTCGAGCAAAAAGGTTGAGAAATGATGTGAAAGGAGAGGACTGTGAAGAAAAAGAAGAAACGGTTCTCAAGCTGGTGCATTTCAAACTTGGGATTGCAATGAACTCCAGAATTATCGTCAAGGACTTCGAAATGAGAATCGTACCCATTAGATGAGCTTACTATTCTCCTTTCTTCTCCATTCCCTCGTTCTCCTCCCTCGTCTCCCTCCGTCGCAACCCAAATTCAGCTCGCGACCGCAGTTCGAGCAAAAAGGTTGAGAAATGATGTGAAAGGAGAGGACTGTGAAGAAAAAGAAGAAACGGTTCTCAAGCTGGTGCATTTCAAACTTGGGATTGCAATGAACTCCAGAATTATCGTCAAGGACTTCGAAATGAGAATCGTACCCATTAGATGAGCTTACTATTCTCCTTTCTTCTCCATTCCCTCGTTCTCCTCCCTCGTCTCCCTCCGTCGCAACCCAAATTCAGCTCGCGACCGCAGTTCGAGCAAAAAGGTTGAGAAATGATGTGAAAGGAGAGGACTGTGAAGAAAAAGAAGAAACGGTTCTCAAGCTGGTGCATTTCAAACTTGGGATTGCAATGAACTCCAGAATTATCGTCAAGGACTTCGAAATGAGAATCGTACCCATTAGATGAGCTTACTATTCTCCTTTCTTCTCCATTCCCTCGTTCTCCTCCCTCGTCTCCCTCCGTCGCAACCCAAATTCAGCTCGCGACCGCAGTTCGAGCAAAAAGGTTGAGAAATGATGTGAAAGGAGAGGACTGTGAAGAAAAAGAAGAAACGGTTCTCAAGCTGGTGCATTTCAAACTTGGGATTGCAATGAACTCCAGAATTATCGTCAAGGACTTCGAAATGAGAATCGTACCCATTAGATGAGCTTACTATTCTCCTTTCTTCTCCATTCCCTCGTTCTCCTCCCTCGTCTCCCTCCGTCGCAACCCAAATTCAGCTCGCGACCGCAGTTCGAGCAAAAAGGTTGAGAAATGATGTGAAAGGAGAGGACTGTGAAGAAAAAGAAGAAACGGTTCTCAAGCTGGTGCATTTCAAACTTGGGATTGCAATGAACTCCAGAATTATCGTCAAGGACTTCGAAATGAGAATCGTACCCATTAGATGAGCTTACTATTCTCCTTTCTTCTCCATTCCCTCGTTCTCCTCCCTCGTCTCCCTCCGTCGCAACCCAAATTCAGCTCGCGACCGCAGTTCGAGCAAAAAGGTTGAGAAATGATGTGAAAGGAGAGGACTGTGAAGAAAAAGAAGAAACGGTTCTCAAGCTGGTGCATTTCAAACTTGGGATTGCAATGAACTCCAGAATTATCGTCAAGGACTTCGAAATGAGAATCGTACCCATTAGATGAGCTTACTATTCTCCTTTCTTCTCCATTCCCTCGTTCTCCTCCCTCGTCTCCCTCCGTCGCAACCCAAATTCAGCTCGCGACCGCAGTTCGAGCAAAAAGGTTGAGAAATGATGTGAAAGGAGAGGACTGTGAAGAAAAAGAAGAAACGGTTCTCAAGCTGGTGCATTTCAAACTTGGGATTGCAATGAACTCCAGAATTATCGTCAAGGACTTCGAAATGAGAATCGTACCCATTAGATGAGCTTACTATTCTCCTTTCTTCTCCATTCCCTCGTTCTCCTCCCTCGTCTCCCTCCGTCGCAACCCAAATTCAGCTCGCGACCGCAGTTCGAGCAAAAAGGTTGAGAAATGATGTGAAAGGAGAGGACTGTGAAGAAAAAGAAGAAACGGTTCTCAAGCTGGTGCATTTCAAACTTGGGATTGCAATGAACTCCAGAATTATCGTCAAGGACTTCGAAATGAGAATCGTACCCATTAGATGAGCTTACTATTCTCCTTTCTTCTCCATTCCCTCGTTCTCCTCCCTCGTCTCCCTCCGTCGCAACCCAAATTCAGCTCGCGACCGCAGTTCGAGCAAAAAGGTTGAGAAATGATGTGAAAGGAGAGGACTGTGAAGAAAAAGAAGAAACGGTTCTCAAGCTGGTGCATTTCAAACTTGGGATTGCAATGAACTCCAGAATTATCGTCAAGGACTTCGAAATGAGAATCGTACCCATTAGATGAGCTTACTATTCTCCTTTCTTCTCCATTCCCTCGTTCTCCTCCCTCGTCTGGAAAAAGGATAGGACAGGAAAAAAAACGAGCAGAAAAGAAAATGGTCCCGCGGTCGGAAGCCGAAAAGAGGCCAGCAGTTGGAGATGGTAAGCTAATATGTATGAAAAGCACCATCAATCAACACCTCTCTGCTCCTTAAGAACTGATATCGGAATGGTAAAGAAGTTGGTGGTTCTGTAGAACTGCACAAATCTTTTGCCAAAAAGCTCATTCACTCTTCGAGTGTTCTTTGGAGCGCTGCGAGGAATCACTATTCAAATTAGTGGGGATATGAAGTTTGCCGCAATGTTTCAGAGTAATTCGGGAAGGGGGGAGGGATTAGGAGGAGGGTATTTATATAGGGATTTATGTAATATAATTTATCATGTACAACAGCAACCCCTTTGGAATCCAGAAGGAAGCGAACTAAGTAATTACCGAATTAAGCATTCTGATCGTATTTTGGGGCCGGTATGTTTATTGCTGATATTTAGTTAACGTGATGTCCTGAGTAGGGCGACAGTAGCTCAGTGGTAGAGCCCCCTCTTCGCATTCGGGGAGGCCTGGATTCGAATCTCGGCTGCTTTCCACCATACCACCTGCTAGATGGGAAGGGCTGTTTGAGATTGTTGTTAATACCACCTGCTAGATGGGCTGTCAGTGGTGTGTTGGAAAGCAGCCGAGATTCGAACCCAGGTCTCCCCGAATGCGAAGGCTGTTTGAGATTGTTATTAATACCACCTGCTAGGTGGTTCTTGGCGTGCGAGTGCCCCAGTAACATCGAGACATCGCACTGAAGGCCCGAGCGGTAAGAAGAAGAAGAAAGGATGTTGTGCGGGTTATACAAATACAGTCTGAACCTCTTATAACAGTTCTGCGTAGGTTGGCTTAACGGCGGTGAATCATTGTGCTCATCAATGTAGTTTCGGCTGGGCATTGTTGTCAGTTTATATGGATGAAATCGCTTGGCAATATTGCCAGTGCAGAAAAACGAACTTATAGCAAAATTGTCCAAGCGCTACGAAGAATAATTAGTGAGTATGTACGCTGAATAGATAAGTTGAATTGTGTCATCAGGGATGGTGCAATTATGAAGTCAGAGAAATGATTACTGTGATACCATTTTGATAATATAATATCGGGGATGGTAGTTCATTGGATGTCATTTTTGTGAGCGTTTAATTTTTCACTAGTGATATCTTAAGTTTTTCATCGAATATTTCGGAACTCTAATTATCGTTTTCGAACTCGCAAAAGTCAAGTTGAGTTATACGTTACCTGAGTGGTATAGCATAAGCACAACCGCATAGCCATGCAAAACAGTTTGATCCAAATTACTTGCTTGTTAATTTGGGGTCTATCTGATTAATCGTCAGTTCTCGGTTCTGTATTTGTATGGCATTTGCATAATCGAATGAATTTCTAAAATAGACTTGCAAGTAATTTTCTAAAGAATGGCTCGAAGCTTTTCTAGATTGAGTTGTCTTTAAACGAGGAATAAATGAGTTGCTGTAAGCGTAGAATTGACGCATTGTAAACCGTAGCCCCTTCATGGAAATTCGAAAAATATGAGAAAATTCAATGGGCTTTCACAAGCGAAAGAAGTAGAAAATTCTTTCGCCCATATTTGATGTGGAATACATCGTCCCATCTCCTTTCCTTCCCCATTCTATCTCACCCACCTCCCTTGTTTTTTTTTTGATCGACGGGCACTTACTAGATGAACATCCAGTCGATTTGATGACATTAAAACTTTGATTAATATTGAAACATTAAAAAACGTCCACGGAAATGAATGATGTGAAGAGGGTTCAAGTGTATTCAGGTCATTGGAAGCCGGGAATATGGATACACATGTTTCATAAATCAGTGAGATACTACTGCGGAGTAAAGATATCATTACCGCACTGACGCTGTTTGATATTTATTAGATAAAGTTGTCATATCAGCTTGTTGAATTCTGCATGCATACTTTCAGGTAATGCAGGCAAGCGATTAGACCCTGCCACCGGATCGTCAACCGATGGATACTCAAGGCAGAGCGGTAACTTGAGAGGAAGCGTGCAGTATAACACAGCTAGTCGCGCCATAATTAACAGAAGCAGGCCACCAGTATGGTTCCATAAGGAAGAGTTATCAAAGGCATCAAAGAGTGGTGGGTTTGCAGCATCCTCTCCATACAAGAAAAAAGGTCGGCGGTTGTTCCAACATGTCAGTCGAATGCCGCTCGAAACGTCTAATATTTCGCAAGCTTCTATGATGGTTACGCAGGTTGGGAGAAATAAACAAAAGGACATAGCCAGCGAGTTCTGCGATTATGATGATAAGAAGGAATGGAAGGAAGAGTGGGATTTTAATTCTCAGCAAGCAACTGGACATTCTGGTTTTGGAGTCGTGAAGAATGAACAACTAGTGAGGGATGATAGAGGGTCGAAGGAGAAAGTGGTACAGGGTGTGACGCTCGAAGATTCGAACTCGGTTTATGTGTCGTCTGCATGTCCTCACTACAAGGCATCAGACAGTGGAGTGGTTGATGATGACGATGAAATGTGGCATGATGAGTTTGCGATTGCTGTGCACTTGGATGACTACACAGAAAAAGAAGAGGAAGGCGGTAATGCTAAGTTTGGGGTTGGTTCTATGGATCACGAGAACAAGACGTGTAGGCCGGAGCAATGCGGTGATACGGCGAATAGTGCCCCTTCGCTGAGCCACGAATGCAAAGATGCCAAGTCGGAGCGCGATATGGGAAGTGCTGATAACGGAGAGATATGGGAAGAGAGTGAGAGTTTTGTGCCAGTTCTGAACATGAGTGAACGAGTGGAATGTAAGGTGACGCCAGTGTTGGATGTGAACTCACATGTTGTGGGTGGTCGCGTTATGAGGTGCGACGCGGAATCAGATAAAGGGCAGAACAGAAGTGAATAGAGCCCCCACTGTAAATAGACAAGATGGCGAGAGTTTCAGTCAGGATTTGTTTCTTTGGTCCCTGGCAGTTTATCATGCTTTTATTACTGGAACCGCTAAAGAAGATTCTTTGATTCCTTATCCGTTCTTGTGGCATGCACTTGCTATATTTCAGTATACAACTTCGTGGGGGTGAAATATGCTCTGAAAGGAAAGGGGTGAGGGGGGGGGGGTTGCGAGCGGATGATGAAAGAGAGGCGAAGAAGAAGGGATGGTGTTTCTTGTTCATTTTTTCTTCTGCCAAAAAGACCCGTTGCGCTACTTCACATTATTCTAAACACGTATCTCAGTAACGTTACTGTCAGATCGTTTATACCAACGAGATCCGGTTGCTAATGACTAGCAAAAACTATATGCGATTTGAGAAAGGAATACTGCTAGGAGGAGATTCCTGGGACGGGGTTTTTTTGAAAATCATCCACCCAGGATGATTCGGGCTGCTTCCATGAAGTAGTTTTGTCTTGTAATCATGGTTTCATTGCCTTTTCATTATCGTTTCACGTAGTTTTTATGTACTTAACTTTTCATTCGCATGAAAAACCTCACCCCATCCTTACCTTCTTTTTAGCAGAGTTTCGTCAGTGCTTTTGTCTTTTCGTTTTCTATGTGTTGCGTCTAGCTGATCTTGTTCATTCACTGGGCATGTCGTGATGAGAAGATGTTTCTTCTTTTCGTCCTTTATTCCGAGTGTTTTTTTTTTGGAAAAGAAAACCAGTCTTAGGAACTTAGGAACGCGGGGAGTTTTGGAAATACCACAATATAAAGGTATTTCTTGTGCGTCTGGGTAGTTTTGAAAGTTAAATTCGTGTATTACTTTACGCCTTATAATGTAGTTGGAGTAAAATTAAACTGAGAAATAACTTAATGACATGTAAAAACTGATTTACTGCTCTAAGCAGACACGGTTTTCTAATTTTTCCCATTTTTTTGAACTTGCCACTTGTATATCATGTTGCCACTTATTCTGAAGTACCATACATTTATGCGCAGAAACCATAATTGCATTTGTATACCCGCAATCGGTAGGTTTGCAATGATGACAGCTACATACAATACAGTGATCGTACAAGCGATGATCATCTTCATTTAGAATTATCTTACCTATTTGTTTTTTTAGTAGGAGCAACCATCAGAGGTGCGGGTATACGGCAGAGATCTGCAAGGTCTTTTCTACAATGTTAACTGTTTTCTCTGTTGCATTTTTGCGATTCTTCCGTTAATAAGCTTTTTACTGTTAGTTGATATTGCAGTTGTATCTGATGTATTTGAATGGAGTTAAGAAAACGATCGTTTCTTTTTATTCATAGTGGTGTATCATATAATGTAAATAGATGAGCTTACTATTCTCCTTTCTTCTCCATTCCCTCGTTCTCCTCCCTCGTCTCCCTCCGTCGCAACCCAAATTCAGCTCGCGACCGCAGTTCGAGCAAAAAGGTTGAGAAATGATGTGAAAGGAGAGGACTGTGAAGAAAAAGAAGAAACGGTTCTCAAGCTGGTGCATTTCAAACTTGGGATTGCAATGAACTCCAGAAT
Source organism: Toxocara canis (assembly GCA_000803305.1). Taxonomy (NCBI): domain Eukaryota; kingdom Metazoa; phylum Nematoda; class Chromadorea; order Rhabditida; family Toxocaridae; genus Toxocara; species Toxocara canis. Next base: position 264,163 of record JPKZ01000531.1, read on the forward strand.
TATCGTCAAGGACTTCGAAATGAGAATCGTACCCATTAGATGAGCTTACTATTCTCCTTTCTTCTCCATTCCCTCGTTCTCCTCCCTCGTCTCCCTCCGTCGCAACCCAAATTCAGCTCGCGACCGCAGTTCGAGCAAAAAGGTTGAGAAATGATGTGAAAGGAGAGGACTGTGAAGAAAAAGAAGAAACGGTTCTCAAGCTGGTGCATTTCAAACTTGGGATTGCAATGAACTCCAGAATTATCGTCAAGGACTTCGAAATGAGAATCGTACCCATTAGATGAGCTTACTATTCTCCTTTCTTCTCCATTCCCTCGTTCTCCTCCCTCGTCTCCCTCCGTCGCAACCCAAATTCAGCTCGCGACCGCAGTTCGAGCAAAAAGGTTGAGAAATGATGTGAAAGGAGAGGACTGTGAAGAAAAAGAAGAAACGGTTCTCAAGCTGGTGCATTTCAAACTTGGGATTGCAATGAACTCCAGAATTATCGTCAAGGACTTCGAAATGAGAATCGTACCCATTAGATGAGCTTACTATTCTCCTTTCTTCTCCATTCCCTCGTTCTCCTCCCTCGTCTCCCTCCGTCGCAACCCAAATTCAGCTCGCGACCGCAGTTCGAGCAAAAAGGTTGAGAAATGATGTGAAAGGAGAGGACTGTGAAGAAAAAGAAGAAACGGTTCTCAAGCTGGTGCATTTCAAACTTGGGATTGCAATGAACTCCAGAATTATCGTCAAGGACTTCGAAATGAGAATCGTACCCATTAGATGAGCTTACTATTCTCCTTTCTTCTCCATTCCCTCGTTCTCCTCCCTCGTCTCCCTCCGTCGCAACCCAAATTCAGCTCGCGACCGCAGTTCGAGCAAAAAGGTTGAGAAATGATGTGAAAGGAGAGGACTGTGAAGAAAAAGAAGAAACGGTTCTCAAGCTGGTGCATTTCAAACTTGGGATTGCAATGAACTCCAGAATTATCGTCAAGGACTTCGAAATGAGAATCGTACCCATTAGATGAGCTTACTATTCTCCTTTCTTCTCCATTCCCTCGTTCTCCTCCCTCGTCTCCCTCCGTCGCAACCCAAATTCAGCTCGCGACCGCAGTTCGAGCAAAAAGGTTGAGAAATGATGTGAAAGGAGAGGACTGTGAAGAAAAAGAAGAAACGGTTCTCAAGCTGGTGCATTTCAAACTTGGGATTGCAATGAACTCCAGAATTATCGTCAAGGACTTCGAAATGAGAATCGTACCCATTAGATGAGCTTACTATTCTCCTTTCTTCTCCATTCCCTCGTTCTCCTCCCTCGTCTCCCTCCGTCGCAACCCAAATTCAGCTCGCGACCGCAGTTCGAGCAAAAAGGTTGAGAAATGATGTGAAAGGAGAGGACTGTGAAGAAAAAGAAGAAACGGTTCTCAAGCTGGTGCATTTCAAACTTGGGATTGCAATGAACTCCAGAATTATCGTCAAGGACTTCGAAATGAGAATCGTACCCATTAGATGAGCTTACTATTCTCCTTTCTTCTCCATTCCCTCGTTCTCCTCCCTCGTCTCCCTCCGTCGCAACCCAAATTCAGCTCGCGACCGCAGTTCGAGCAAAAAGGTTGAGAAATGATGTGAAAGGAGAGGACTGTGAAGAAAAAGAAGAAACGGTTCTCAAGCTGGTGCATTTCAAACTTGGGATTGCAATGAACTCCAGAATTATCGTCAAGGACTTCGAAATGAGAATCGTACCCATTAGATGAGCTTACTATTCTCCTTTCTTCTCCATTCCCTCGTTCTCCTCCCTCGTCTCCCTCCGTCGCAACCCAAATTCAGCTCGCGACCGCAGTTCGAGCAAAAAGGTTGAGAAATGATGTGAAAGGAGAGGACTGTGAAGAAAAAGAAGAAACGGTTCTCAAGCTGGTGCATTTCAAACTTGGGATTGCAATGAACTCCAGAATTATCGTCAAGGACTTCGAAATGAGAATCGTACCCATTAGATGAGCTTACTATTCTCCTTTCTTCTCCATTCCCTCGTTCTCCTCCCTCGTCTCCCTCCGTCGCAACCCAAATTCAGCTCGCGACCGCAGTTCGAGCAAAAAGGTTGAGAAATGATGTGAAAGGAGAGGACTGTGAAGAAAAAGAAGAAACGGTTCTCAAGCTGGTGCATTTCAAACTTGGGATTGCAATGAACTCCAGAATTATCGTCAAGGACTTCGAAATGAGAATCGTACCCATTAGATGAGCTTACTATTCTCCTTTCTTCTCCATTCCCTCGTTCTCCTCCCTCGTCTCCCTCCGTCGCAACCCAAATTCAGCTCGCGACCGCAGTTCGAGCAAAAAGGTTGAGAAATGATGTGAAAGGAGAGGACTGTGAAGAAAAAGAAGAAACGGTTCTCAAGCTGGTGCATTTCAAACTTGGGATTGCAATGAACTCCAGAATTATCGTCAAGGACTTCGAAATGAGAATCGTACCCATTAGATGAGCTTACTATTCTCCTTTCTTCTCCATTCCCTCGTTCTCCTCCCTCGTCTCCCTCCGTCGCAACCCAAATTCAGCTCGCGACCGCAGTTCGAGCAAAAAGGTTGAGAAATGATGTGAAAGGAGAGGACTGTGAAGAAAAAGAAGAAACGGTTCTCAAGCTGGTGCATTTCAAACTTGGGATTGCAATGAACTCCAGAATTATCGTCAAGGACTTCGAAATGAGAATCGTACCCATTAGATGAGCTTACTATTCTCCTTTCTTCTCCATTCCCTCGTTCTCCTCCCTCGTCTCCCTCCGTCGCAACCCAAATTCAGCTCGCGACCGCAGTTCGAGCAAAAAGGTTGAGAAATGATGTGAAAGGAGAGGACTGTGAAGAAAAAGAAGAAACGGTTCTCAAGCTGGTGCATTTCAAACTTGGGATTGCAATGAACTCCAGAATTATCGTCAAGGACTTCGAAATGAGAATCGTACCCATTAGATGAGCTTACTATTCTCCTTTCTTCTCCATTCCCTCGTTCTCCTCCCTCGTCTCCCTCCGTCGCAACCCAAATTCAGCTCGCGACCGCAGTTCGAGCAAAAAGGTTGAGAAATGATGTGAAAGGAGAGGACTGTGAAGAAAAAGAAGAAACGGTTCTCAAGCTGGTGCATTTCAAACTTGGGATTGCAATGAACTCCAGAATTATCGTCAAGGACTTCGAAATGAGAATCGTACCCATTAGATGAGCTTACTATTCTCCTTTCTTCTCCATTCCCTCGTTCTCCTCCCTCGTCTCCCTCCGTCGCAACCCAAATTCAGCTCGCGACCGCAGTTCGAGCAAAAAGGTTGAGAAATGATGTGAAAGGAGAGGACTGTGAAGAAAAAGAAGAAACGGTTCTCAAGCTGGTGCATTTCAAACTTGGGATTGCAATGAACTCCAGAATTATCGTCAAGGACTTCGAAATGAGAATCGTACCCATTAGATGAGCTTACTATTCTCCTTTCTTCTCCATTCCCTCGTTCTCCTCCCTCGTCTCCCTCCGTCGCAACCCAAATTCAGCTCGCGACCGCAGTTCGAGCAAAAAGGTTGAGAAATGATGTGAAAGGAGAGGACTGTGAAGAAAAAGAAGAAACGGTTCTCAAGCTGGTGCATTTCAAACTTGGGATTGCAATGAACTCCAGAATTATCGTCAAGGACTTCGAAATGAGAATCGTACCCATTAGATGAGCTTACTATTCTCCTTTCTTCTCCATTCCACTTGCTATATTTCAGTATACAACTTCGTGGGGGTGAAATATGCTCTGAAAGGAAAGGGGTGAGGGGGGGGGGGGTTGCGAGCGGATGATGAAAGAGAGGTGAAGAAGAAGGGATGGTGTTTCTTGTTCATTTTTTCTTCTGCCAAAAAGACCCGTTGCGCTACTTCACATTATTCTAAACACGTATCTCAGTAACGTTACTGTCAGATCGTTTATACCAACGAGATCCGGTTGCTAATGACTAGCAAAAACTATATGCGATTTGAGAAAGGAATACTGCTAGGAGGAGATTCCTGGGACGGGGTTTTTTTGAAAATCATCCACCCAGGATGATTCGGGCTGCTTCCATGAAGTAGTTTTGTCTTGTAATCATGGTTTCATTGCCTTTTCATTATCGTTTCACGTAGTTTTTATGTACTTAACTTTTCATTCGCATGAAAAACCTCACCCCATCCTTACCTTCTTTTTAGCAGAGTTTCGTCAGTGCTTTTGTCTTTTCGTTTTCTATGTGTTGCGTCTAGCTGATCTTGTTCATTCACTGGGCATGTCGTGATGAGAAGATGTTTCTTCTTTTCGTCCTTTATTCCGAGTGTTTTTTTTTTTTGGAAAAGAAAACCAGTCTTAGGAACTTAGGAACGCGGGGAGTTTTGGAAATACCACAATATAAAGGTATTTCTTGTGCGTCTGGGTAGTTTTGAAAGTTAAATTCGTGTATTACTTTACGCCTTATAATGTAGTTGGAGTAAAATTAAACTGAGAAATAACTTAATGACATGTAAAAACTGATTTACTGCTCTAAGCAGACACGGTTTTCTAATTTTTCCCATTTTTTTGAACTTGCCACTTGTATATCATGTTGCCACTTATTCTGAAGTACCATACATTTATGCGCAGAAACCATAATTGCATTTGTATACCCGCAATCGGTAGGTTTGCAATGATGACAGCTACATACAATACAGTGATCGTACAAGCGATGATCATCTTCATTTAGAATTATCTTACCTATTTGTTTTTTTAGTAGGGGCAACCATCAGAGGTGCGGGTATACGGCAGAGGTCTGCAAGGTCTTTTCTACAATGTTAACTGTTTTCTCTGTTGCATTTTTGCGATTCTTCCGTTAATAAGCTTTTTACTGTTAGTTGATATTGCAGTTGTATCTGATGTATTTGAATGGAGTTAAGAAAACGATCGTTTCTTTTTATTCATAGTGGTGTATCATATAATGTAAATAGATGAGCTTACTATTCTCCTTTCTTCTCCATTCCCTCGTTCTCCTCCCTCGTCTCCCTCCGTCGCAACCCAAATTCAGCTCGCGACCGCAGTTCGAGCAAAAAGGTTGAGAAATGATGTGAAAGGAGAGGACTGTGAAGAAAAAGAAGAAACGGTTCTCAAGCTGGTGCATTTCAAACTTGGGATTGCAATGAACTCCAGAATTATCGTCAAGGACTTCGAAATGAGAATCGTACCCATTAGTGCCGCAGGCTTTTTGGAGCTAAAAAAAGAATACCGCGTTTTTTCCTAATTCCACTAGCATGTGACGTTTGTGCTTTCTCATAGCTTTTGAAATTTCGTTATCTAAAAAGCACAAAGATATAAAATGGGTGGCGGCGATGATGATAGTGCAGCCGATTTTGAAGCGTCAAAGGTGATCCATGGGTTTTTCGAATCATCTGGTAATAGGTGTAGAAACGGTTGGAACTGAGAGATATTTCGCTCATTTCATTCAACTTTAAGGTGGTTAACGTTGCGTTCTATGCGAATCATCCCGGACTGATCAGCGTTTTAATTGGAGATCAATATGAAGACGATTTTTAGGAATTTTTTAGGCGGCATTCTCTCAAACACTATTCCCCAGCCAGGTCGGTGTTCTTTTTTACTCTTAAATCTCACCGAATCTCACACTTTTGGGGAGGTAAGATCTTTGTTTTTTTGGTATCGCTCCACACTTTTGACTGTTGTTGTTTTATTAATGGATGGCTAGAGGGCGCTGCCAAGGTATCTCTTTTCTCCCGATGAAATTGTCATGTTTTTAAAAACTTGTCGACAATGTGTATCATATTTTGAATAACTTTTCGGCAGTGTTGTTGTCATCATCATTGTAAATATCATCGAACTGGGGCTGTGTTTTTATGGCCATGGAACGGCTTTAAGCCATATCTCAGGAATTTTATAGCTAATATAATAATTTTCTGTGGTTGTCATCCAGTTTCTCGAACTTTTAAGCTGAGGCGAAAGTTCATGCAAAAGAATTTCAATCAGACTAATGTCATCGTCAAGCTTATCTTAACTGTGGACATTCTTTTCTAAAAGAAGGGAATCGTCCTTTCATATATGCTCACCGTCTGCTGTCGATGTTTCAAATGGATTTAAAGGTCGTGCGACTGTTGATGACGATTTGTATATTCATTTTTGTTTCATAAAATATCGATTTCCGCGTGAAAGCGTACGACATTAACCGGTTGGTCTACTTTGATTGGGTTTGTTTATATTGCTTTTTTTCCTCAAGCATGGATATAATTGGCCAATTTGTGAACATGACGACGAGAGATATCGACTGGCGGACGTATCAGAGAACCTGTGCTAATTAGCTGAAAGGAAAGTGAACTGGCTTGTTGCGAATTTTTTCTAAGCTTCTCATTCCTGAAGGGTAGACCGATTTGGAAAATGCTTGAGAATAGGCTATCAAGTACATGTCTTCAACCTTAATTACGAACAATTTAGAGTTGGAATGGAGTGTCCATAAATTGATGATCATATTTGTCCTCTCTAATCCAGAATCTGTTGTGATCAATTTTCCGGCACAAAATCGTTTGGTGCTATGTCGAAACGAAATACGTTCAATAAGGTTGACATTCTTGGCCGAAATGTGACCTTTTGATGTTTCGGAACTGAAGAGACTTTAGTGTTTTTCCTGGTTTCTCAGTGAAAATCACATAAACAAGGTATGATATGAACCAAAAAGTAAAGATGTTTTGTTTTGGCATCGATATTCGATATCACTCATTTCATACTTGTTAATCGAGCAGCATCAACATACACAAAATGTATTTCAAATGAAGTATGACGATTAGCTGTTTATATTGTAGGCCGAAAAAAAAAA
>JPKZ01000532.1:0-28543 GCA_000803305.1 Toxocara canis
GAGAGGAAATGTGCGTGCAAGGCGCAGTGCAGTGCATCAACATTTTCAAAACGTTATCTGCATCACATTATCTGTTCCGTTTTCACAGTCGCAATACTTCTACTTCCATTTCACGCATAATTTTCAGTTGTGCTTCCCCTATCTCACTGTGGAAGTTGCTGGCATTGCTTTCGGGCTAATCGGGCAGAACTGTTGGTGAGGCACTAAGCGTGATGCAGTAACTTTTATTAACAGAAACTGAAACTGTGAGGAACGCCTGTCATACCAGTCCGGTGCTGCGTTTCCTCTCGCCAGCTGTTTTCATCTTTTCGTGTAGGATGTAAGCTTTCTAAACAGATATGACAGGTGCGTCTTTTTGTCGACAAACCGACCCTCATGGCATAGCGTGTAGGATGTAAGCTTTCTAAACAGATATGACAGGTGCGTCTTTTTGTCGACAAACCGACCCTCATGGCATAGCGTGTAGGATGTAAGCTTTCTAAACAGATATGACAGGTGCGTCTTTTTGTCGACAAACCGACCCTCATGGCATAGCGTGTAGGATGTAAGCTTTCTAAACAGATATGACAGGTGCGTCTTTTTGTCGACAAACCGACCCTCATGGCATAGCGTGTAGGATGTAAGCTTTCTAAACAGATATGACAGGTGCGTCTTTTTGTCGACAAACCGACCCTCATGGCATAGCGTGTAGGATGTAAGCTTTCTAAACAGATATGACAGGTGCGTCTTTTTGTCGACAAACCGACCCTCATGGCATAGCGTGTAGGATGTAAGCTTTCTAAACAGATATGACAGGTGCGTCTTTTTGTCGACAAACCGACCCTCATGGCATAGCGTGTAGGATGTAAGCTTTCTAAACAGATATGACAGGTGCGTCTTTTTGTCGACAAACCGACCCTCATGGCATAGCGTGTAGGATGTAAGCTTTCTAAACAGATATGACAGGTGCGTCTTTTTGTCGACAAACCGACCCTCATGGCATAGCGTGTAGGATGTAAGCTTTCTAAACAGATATGACAGGTGCGTCTTTTTGTCGACAAACCGACCCTCATGGCATAGCGTGTAGGATGTAAGCTTTCTAAACAGATATGACAGGTGCGTCTTTTTGTCGACAAACCGACCCTCATGGCATAGCGTGTAGGATGTAAGCTTTCTAAACAGATATGACAGGTGCGTCTTTTTGTCGACAAACCGACCCTCATGGCATAGCGTGTAGGATGTAAGCTTTCTAAACAGATATGACAGGTGCGTCTTTTTGTCGACAAACCGACCCTCATGGCATAGCGTGTAGGATGTAAGCTTTCTAAACAGATATGACAGGTGCGTCTTTTTGTCGACAAACCGACCCTCATGGCATAGCGTGTAGGATGTAAGCTTTCTAAACAGATATGACAGGTGCGTCTTTTTGTCGACAAACCGACCCTCATGGCATAGCGTGTAGGATGTAAGCTTTCTAAACAGATATGACAGGTGCGTCTTTTTGTCGACAAACCGACCCTCATGGCATAGCGTGTAGGATGTAAGCTTTCTAAACAGATATGACAGGTGCGTCTTTTTGTCGACAAACCGACCCTCATGGCATAGCGTGTAGGATGTAAGCTTTCTAAACAGATATGACAGGTGCGTCTTTTTGTCGACAAACCGACCCTCATGGCATAGCGTGTAGGATGTAAGCTTTCTAAACAGATATGACAGGTGCGTCTTTTTGTCGACAAACCGACCCTCATGGCATAGCGTGTAGGATGTAAGCTTTCTAAACAGATATGACAGGTGCGTCTTTTTGTCGACAAACCGACCCTCATGGCATAGCGTGTAGGATGTAAGCTTTCTAAACAGATATGACAGGTGCGTCTTTTTGTCGACAAACCGACCCTCATGGCATAGCGTGTAGGATGTAAGCTTTCTAAACAGATATGACAGGTGCGTCTTTTTGTCGACAAACCGACCCTCATGGCATAGCGTGTAGGATGTAAGCTTTCTAAACAGATATGACAGGTGCGTCTTTTTGTCGACAAACCGACCCTCATGGCATAGCGTGTAGGATGTAAGCTTTCTAAACAGATATGACAGGTGCGTCTTTTTGTCGACAAACCGACCCTCATGGCATAGCGTGTAGGATGTAAGCTTTCTAAACAGATATGACAGGTGCGTCTTTTTGTCGACAAACCGACCCTCATGGCATAGCGTGTAGGATGTAAGCTTTCTAAACAGATATGACAGGTGCGTCTTTTTGTCGACAAACCGACCCTCATGGCATAGCGTGTAGGATGTAAGCTTTCTAAACAGATATGACAGGTGCGTCTTTTTGTCGACAAACCGACCCTCATGGCATAGCGTGTAGGATGTAAGCTTTCTAAACAGATATGACAGGTGCGTCTTTTTGTCGACAAACCGACCCTCATGGCATAGCGTGTAGGATGTAAGCTTTCTAAACAGATATGACAGGTGCGTCTTTTTGTCGACAAACCGACCCTCATGGCATAGCGTGTAGGATGTAAGCTTTCTAAACAGATATGACAGGTGCGTCTTTTTGTCGACAAACCGACCCTCATGGCATAGCGTGTAGGATGTAAGCTTTCTAAACAGATATGACAGGTGCGTCTTTTTGTCGACAAACCGACCCTCATGGCATAGCGTGTAGGATGTAAGCTTTCTAAACAGATATGACAGGTGCGTCTTTTTGTCGACAAACCGACCCTCATGGCATAGCGTGTAGGATGTAAGCTTTCTAAACAGATATGACAGGTGCGTCTTTTTGTCGACAAACCGACCCTCATGGCATAGCGTGTAGGATGTAAGCTTTCTAAACAGATATGACAGGTGCGTCTTTTTGTCGACAAACCGACCCTCATGGCATAGCGTGTAGGATGTAAGCTTTCTAAACAGATATGACAGGTGCGTCTTTTTGTCGACAAACCGACCCTCATGGCATAGCGTGTAGGATGTAAGCTTTCTAAACAGATATGACAGGTGCGTCTTTTTGTCGACAAACCGACCCTCATGGCATAGCGTGTAGGATGTAAGCTTTCTAAACAGATATGACAGGTGCGTCTTTTTGTCGACAAACCGACCCTCATGGCATAGCGTGTAGGATGTAAGCTTTCTAAACAGATATGACAGGTGCGTCTTTTTGTCGACAAACCGACCCTCATGGCATAGCGTGTAGGATGTAAGCTTTCTAAACAGATATGACAGGTGCGTCTTTTTGTCGACAAACCGACCCTCATGGCATAGCGTGTAGGATGTAAGCTTTCTAAACAGATATGACAGGTGCGTCTTTTTGTCGACAAACCGACCCTCATGGCATAGCGTGTAGGATGTAAGCTTTCTAAACAGATATGACAGGTGCGTCTTTTTGTCGACAAACCGACCCTCATGGCATAGCGTGTAGGATGTAAGCTTTCTAAACAGATATGACAGGTGCGTCTTTTTGTCGACAAACCGACCCTCATGGCATAGCGTGTAGGATGTAAGCTTTCTAAACAGATATGACAGGTGCGTCTTTTTGTCGACAAACCGACCCTCATGGCATAGCGTGTAGGATGTAAGCTTTCTAAACAGATATGACAGGTGCGTCTTTTTGTCGACAAACCGACCCTCATGGCATAGCGTGTAGGATGTAAGCTTTCTAAACAGATATGACAGGTGCGTCTTTTTGTCGACAAACCGACCCTCATGGCATAGCGTGTAGGATGTAAGCTTTCTAAACAGATATGACAGGTGCGTCTTTTTGTCGACAAACCGACCCTCATGGCATAGCGTGTAGGATGTAAGCTTTCTAAACAGATATGACAGGTGCGTCTTTTTGTCGACAAACCGACCCTCATGGCATAGCGTGTAGGATGTAAGCTTTCTAAACAGATATGACAGGTGCGTCTTTTTGTCGACAAACCGACCCTCATGGCATAGCGTGTAGGATGTAAGCTTTCTAAACAGATATGACAGGTGCGTCTTTTTGTCGACAAACCGACCCTCATGGCATAGCGTGTAGGATGTAAGCTTTCTAAACAGATATGACAGGTGCGTCTTTTTGTCGACAAACCGACCCTCATGGCATAGCGTGTAGGATGTAAGCTTTCTAAACAGATATGACAGGTGCGTCTTTTTGTCGACAAACCGACCCTCATGGCATAGCGTGTAGGATGTAAGCTTTCTAAACAGATATGACAGGTGCGTCTTTTTGTCGACAAACCGACCCTCATGGCATAGCGTGTAGGATGTAAGCTTTCTAAACAGATATGACAGGTGCGTCTTTTTGTCGACAAACCGACCCTCATGGCATAGCGTGTAGGATGTAAGCTTTCTAAACAGATATGACAGGTGCGTCTTTTTGTCGACAAACCGACCCTCATGGCATAGCGTGTAGGATGTAAGCTTTCTAAACAGATATGACAGGTGCGTCTTTTTGTCGACAAACCGACCCTCATGGCATAGCGTGTAGGATGTAAGCTTTCTAAACAGATATGACAGGTGCGTCTTTTTGTCGACAAACCGACCCTCATGGCATAGCGTGTAGGATGTAAGCTTTCTAAACAGATATGACAGGTGCGTCTTTTTGTCGACAAACCGACCCTCATGGCATAGCGTGTAGGATGTAAGCTTTCTAAACAGATATGACAGGTGCGTCTTTTTGTCGACAAACCGACCCTCATGGCATAGCGTGTAGGATGTAAGCTTTCTAAACAGATATGACAGGTGCGTCTTTTTGTCGACAAACCGACCCTCATGGCATAGCGTGTAGGATGTAAGCTTTCTAAACAGATATGACAGGTGCGTCTTTTTGTCGACAAACCGACCCTCATGGCATAGCGTGTAGGATGTAAGCTTTCTAAACAGATATGACAGGTGCGTCTTTTTGTCGACAAACCGACCCTCATGGCATAGCGTGTAGGATGTAAGCTTTCTAAACAGATATGACAGGTGCGTCTTTTTGTCGACAAACCGACCCTCATGGCATAGCGTGTAGGATGTAAGCTTTCTAAACAGATATGACAGGTGCGAGCTCTAACGAGGGTCAGTTCACGAAACAACACTTAAAAAACGTTGGAATAGTGCACAAACAACTTTTATGGCCAGCAGTGCTCTTGACTATCGGACAAACGGAGGTTTGCCAACGCTGCTAGTTGTGGGTCTGCGTTTTAATCACGTGATTAATGCTTCCAACAGCCGAATGACTCACCGCTGTTCACTACGCGATTAATCAGCTGCTGCTTAATGAAGCGACAACCAATACCGCCTAGCAATAACCGAAGGAGGCTGAGGTTGTGGCAACCATCGTTGCGTTGGTTCATCAAACTTAACTTTTTTCCGCTTGTTTTTCTGTCATGGTAATATTATACTACGGCTGCATCGTTCTTCTTCAGTGGTGAAAACGAGCGTGAACGGAGCGCAAAGACGGGAGATCAAATCGATTACATGCTCCTTTTGCCTCCAGAGTATGTTGATGACACGTAAGTTGCACTGACATAATCATCTTTTCAATTATTAGCAGCATCTTTTGTAATGGCGTTGAAGTTTCGTTTTGCAAAAATCAGCGTCCGCGTAAACTGCGTATCACCACTGTAGTGAGCTCACCTAGACAGCTGCTGCCATATTTCGAATGCGAAGTCCTCGAGCAAGAGCCACGCAATAAATATTCAAAGTTGCTTTCGAGAAGACGTCATTTTGTTGTTGGTGCCTGTGAACGGAACATGCCAAAGCGATGAGTGAAGCAAAACCTGAGCATCATAATTTGTGAATTCTCCCCTTGAAGAGATCTTCAATCTGAAAACAGTCAAATATTTTACCGGTTGCGAGCGCTCCAAGCGTCTACATCTGTTAAGGGAAAGTTTATCGCCTACGAGAAAGTAGTAGAGGAGTGGAAAAGAAAACAGCGATTATGGGACGCCCTTAAAACTTTTTCCTAAACTTTCGCAGTGATCTGAAAGTCATCATTGATTTTTTTCGCGTAGCACGTCGATATTTAGCGACGGTTTCCGAATCATGCAGGTAGCTCACAGTTTGTCGATTCCGCTAAAACAGCAATTGCCTTCCTCAGCAACAAGTAAACAAAGCGTCCCTTATAAAACCTCTCATAATGGTGATTTTTTCTAGTCATCAGTGCAATCTTACACTCAAATAAGTTCTTGAGGAAAGTGTTGCAATTCGGACGGCAAAACCGGAAGAGAACTCATTGTAAACATGTCCTTAGGAATGTTTTGTTGATGGCTGCATTGCAACAAGCAAAGCCTGCTCGTGTTTGACTGCCTAATCGGCGCATATCATACATTGCCTCTACGGTGGTTTGCTCAACCTCTGATGAGCTTTCAGCGTAATGAAACGCTACGAAAACAGGTACTCCTTCTATGGCGTCAAAGGGTGCACCGTATTTGTCGTAAGCAGTCCAGAGCGCGTATCCACCATTAACTATCGTAAATCTGGTACGAAATTTTTTAGTTCCACTGACACACGGGCAACCACGAGAGGCTCTCCTCCGTCTGAGTGAAGGTGTCAAGCAAATTTCAGTCTTTTTAACGATTACTACGAGATAGAAAGACAATTATGTAAAGGACCAAATGGAGAAATTTTGTAATCGATCGAAATTATTCTTAAATTATAAGAAGAGTTCGCATCAAATCTGAAACGGTCTCATCGCCTTGAGCGCCTTTAATATTCGGTACGTAAGTGGATGACGTTGCTCCCTGCCGATAAGTCTTATCGTTAAGGACTGGCAGTTTACGTACATTTTTACTGGAAAAAGACTGCCTAAAATAATTAAAGTCTAATGCGTTGGGTAGGCAATTTTGGCTCGTTGAGAACGACCCAAAAACGTCCATAAAACTGATCTAATCTCAGCAGTGGAGCCCAACAGTCCGCTGTCGTGCGGCTGGGCGTGCAAACTCCGATCGGTTTGTTATAATCCCTTCTGACAGCAAAATTTTCAATCGCCTCAGCAAGCAGCGGTACCGCAAGGAGCATTCAGAAATTTCTTGAATACTGCAGGATGTGATCAAAACAAACGAGTGAAGGCATTCATGAGCGGAGATATTCTTACGGTGATACAAGAGACCGACAAAAATACAATCAGCTTTTTCCGTGTGCTGGTGAAAGTTTCATTGGAGAGGTTAGCTTCGTTCACAGATTACCACCTGAAGAGCAGCTTTTTATTCATTGTTTTCCTATGTATGGAACATATTTGTAGTGTCTGGGCAAATTTGTGGCTTACAACATAACTTAATATCGACAATTGTACCACCGATCCTGTGGAGGCTAATAAAAATGTAAATAAGCGGACGAATGCGTGCACGCACTGACGAAACTGCTGCAGTTATAGCCTCCCAACTCTTCAGGTGGAAGAAAGGGAAAAGCAAGGGAGAAGAAAAGTGAAAAGTAACAAAAAAAATAGCAAGCATTTCTCGAATTTAACTTCAGGTAGTTCCCTTTGCTCCCAGCGCGAGCGCACTTTCGTCCCAGCGAGTGCGCCCCGCTGACCATATCAGCATTCAAAATCGTATTTTTTGAACGCTAAATCAGAAAGTGGACCTTTTCAAGAGTTTTCGCTTCGAGGCCACATATGCGCAAATGCAACTGGATCTAGATGTTATATATTCTTCTAGTCGTTTCACTGCCATCGCGGCTCTTTAAAATTCTTGAGGAGTGGAGCCAGCAGCATTGAAAGTGCACGATAAATTCGAGGTTGGGCTTTACCATTTGGTACAACGCTATCTCGCTCGGAACAAGTCTAGTAATGTTACCTGTCCCTCAGATAACTCCCACAATAAGCGACTCTCACCGGCTCCACCAGAATTCCAAAATTCCTCCCGTGCTTCTCAGCACTGCTAATAGTTTACCGCTTTGAAGCTTGAGAATATGCTCCACCTCCACCTACAGAAGGTTAACTACGGTTCATCGCAATATGCATGCCTATAAAGCTTTAAACGTGTTTTCTCTTTATATATAAAATTTCACCTTCACTTCATCATAAGAACTTACCTATATTCTATCCCGCCAGAATCATTTATCTATACATCATAACATGTCACTGTAAAATATAGCATGGGTCATGCAGTTGAGGTGCGTTAAGGTATAGTACAGTAAAGCTCCGTGCAGCTAGTTAGAGTATGCTATGGTTCACGAAATTTTTGAGCTAGTAAAATATCGGAGAATAAAGTTAACGAAACCAACGCTTCAGGTCATCGTACGGCCAAGTTTAATAATTTTTCAAGTTGGTAAATCACCTCATGAAACTTTTGGCACAGTGAACGATGGTTTTGTAGAGTTGAAATAATTTTCGCATTAATTAAGTATAGTGCTGTAGTTTCCAAAATTTGAGAGGAAGAAAGCAAATTCTGGAAAGGGGAAAAGACTGCGATAAATTATCAGCGGTGGTTTGCATTCTGCCCTCAACGGCAATCACTATTCGGTAAATGCCAGCGAAACGGCGACGACAAGAAGCTGCAAAATTAGTAGAAATCGCTTTTCGCTTGAAGCATACGAGGAATTCTCGGCAACGACATGCTAGCACGGAGGTTAACTCATGCGGTGCCCTATCGAAAATTGTTTAGTGGTGAAAAAAGGAGTGAGTTCTGATGCGAAAAGTGGTAAGTGTCAGAAGCGTAATGCATGCTGACTAGGTGGTTTTGAGCTGTTCAGAGACTGAGTTCCGTGCGGCACCTTTCTGGGCAGGGCTGTTTCGTCCATTTGAGCTCATTTCGCATAGCTTTTTTTGTTCAGAATTTCCACCCATTTATAAATGCACTTTTCTTTCTTTTAATGTCTTTACGAAGACCTTTCAAATGGCGTATAGAAGTGGAACCCTTCGCCTGTGACATGTTGGCAATTTGAAAATGGCTGTTTTCGATGAGCCTACGAAATGTTCATTTCAATACCTCCTAGGAAGCCTGTTGTCGGCAGAACTTCAACAAAGTACATGGGGCTTGCTTGTAATGCTCAAGCATTCGGAAATGCTAATATTGTCGGGATGGCAGGATTCCCGTTGAGTTTCACGACTGCGTATCCATCCATTTGTTACTTCGTTGGGGTATTAGCAAACAGAGCTGTCAGGAGCGGAAACCATCAACAACATACTGCGATTAGAGTGAAAGCGCAGACGCACTCCAATGAGAGAATGTGGAGGGTTCGTAACGAAGAGATTGAGTAAAGAGACACGCACTGCATATTGATCCCTAATACGACCAGCTTTCCACCCACATAACTAAACTTTCTCTCTGTAACTTGTGCCTTCTTTTGCACCAGCACATAATGTTACCGCTCTCTTCTAATCACAGTATCATGCATTCCGCGCTTCACGCATGACAACAGCGCGTTTTACTACCTGGGAAGGATAAACGGACGAGAAGTTCGCAATATACCCTCAACACTAATTTGCAGCGCATATAACCACTTCCTCCCTTAAACACTTGAGCATTGCACGTCAATCCCTCCCTAATCAAAGGTATCTGCAAAGAGATTATCGTTCTTGTGAGGAGCTGCAGCATATATATAAAGCTCGTGCAGTTTATATGCGCCTTATGGGTTTCATTTCGGAAGTATGCGTACCGGGTTGTTTCGTGAAAGCTTCAGGAAAATGTATCGTATGTATGAATGAATAGGTGGAGTTTTTGCAATCAAAAGTTCTCCGACTAATATAAAGCAGTCAACATGAACTGCGCTCATCAATGAAAACACTGCGCATATTATTTTAACGTGCCGTCAATTACCTTCACTCAGTTTTATTATATCCTCTCTTTTGCATTACTTAATGGTAACTTTTTTATGGTGCAGGTGGAGTGCTTTTGTGATGGCCAAATTTCGGCTATTCTAAGCCAGTCACAATTGATAAATTTCTTTAGCAGCTCAATTTTGCTTTCGCTAAGCGTTTCATTTGTGACGTGTTTTAATAAAAAAAACTTTTAAAACTTTTTTGCAGTTTAACTATTTTTTGCAAAGAAATGTTATTTTAGGCGCTCCGAGTAAATAAGAGTATTTCGAATACGTAGCAACGAAGTCGGCCCTTGGGTAGCTGTTCAATGCACATTACGCACTCAGTTCCCTGTTAAGACTTAAGATAACTAGGGAAAAGCCGAAAAATCTCGGCTACTTAACAACTAAAAATAAAAATATCGTTAGCTAGGATATCTTCGTGCCAAAAAGTATTCAAACCATTCGAAACAGTTAATAAAGAGTTATCTGCTTCAAAAAATTTTCATAACAGTAAATTTTCATCGAGTTTTAGCACTATGTTTGCGCTGAAGGAAGACGGTGGCCAAAGACAGCAGATATTTCCGCTTTTTTCCTCTTCATTCACCATCTCTTCACTTCCTGTTTTCATGACGCTGTGGTTTCACTACAGGTAAATCAGCGAGATTGCGGAATGGCGTCTTGTGTCTATCCAGGAGGCTGAAGCACTCGGCTGTGTGTATACTTTATTGCGATGTCTTTTGCAGAGCAACCGAGCCACTGTTGCTTGACTTTACTGACGCCTCGTTCTCGAAGTTTCAATCATCAATCGTCGGCGGAACATTCGATCAAGCGTTTGTGAAGGGCGATAGTTTGCTCTTCGTTGGCAGAAGTGAAGCTAGTGCAACCGCTTGCATACTTCCATATGATATGGGCGAACTTACAGGCCAAAGAAGAGTTTATGAAGTCGTCAACATGTTTAAAGACAGCGTAAGCTTCTTTAATCCTCGATTCATGTGTGGATCATACAATATGTGTACAAAGTGAGCGTATCATTTTTGTCGTTTATCTGCTGACTGACTGTTTATCTAACTGCCACCATCACCATCACAGTAGGATTGTGGTTCGGAGATCGATGCTTCAAAATCGTCTGCCTTCGTTGAAAAAACAATCAAAATTAGCTTTCCTTGAAAGGAATTCGTTCCTTCGAGCTAGGAATTCTTCCAAATACAGATGACCTGCGGCCATAATATGGATCACTTCATCAAATCTGCCTAAAAATGTTGCCTTCGCGTCTTCGCCATGATGGTTTTCAAGCTTCGGTATTCGGTGTTACAGGCAATCGCCTCGTTGTTCCGAATAGGCTTCCACCTTCTACTTAAAATGACCGATTTTCGCGTAAAAGAGATTGGAAGGAGGCCCGTACAGAAATTTCCTTCCTCCTTCTCCGCATACCTCGCTCCGTCCTTGCTATGGCGGTGTTAAGGGTTTCGTAAAGAAGGAAATAAATTGATAGTTCATAGTCCTCGCATTCTCATTCATATCAATCCCATTGTAGTAAACGCCATAGGCCTGCTCAGGTCAGATTTTCCGACCCCAAAGTAAAAGTACGCTTCCCCCGGGTATCCTAACGAACCTTTCCCACAAATACCACAACCCATCCGCTCACCTATCATCACCGCCAGCATTTGGTCGGTTGGATATTAATCCCAAAAGAAGCTACGCGACCGTAAACTAAGCAGAATTTATGTAGCTACGACAGCTGCGTTCTCTACTATAAGGAAAAAATTCAACACGGTAGTTGAAATGACCGCGTCTTGCTCCTTAAGCGATCTTTAGGAGCAGTTAAGTGGCAAGATATGCCTGCGGGCTGACATTATGCGCCTAAGGGGCACACTTTCAAATCAAGTCGTTCATCCATTAAAAAATTACATCTCCTTGAAAGGGGTAAAAATCTGCACAGCTCTGCGACTGGTCGAAATAGCATTTTCTGCGCGGCCGCCCGTATAAAAATGCAGTTGTGGTTGGAACACTGATTTTCATTATTCGCATGCAAGTTATGAAACTAGCCTGAGTGGTGAGTCGAGTCACCAAAGCGAGTGTCGTGTTACCCCTCTTAAAAAGTATCTCCACGTGCCTCTATGAGTTTTTGTTGCCTTCAAATATGAAAACTATTATGAAACTCATTTTAAACCTCAGGTTATTGTGGACGGCAACTGTGTAATAGGCGAATGATCTGTGAAATGGCTAGCTATTTTTATTATTTATGTGTTAATTTTCTCATCTGAATGAGACCGAAGCAATCAAAGGATGCATGTGAGGAGGCGCAAAAAGCTCCCTCTGAAACAACGAGCGGGATAGGTGCTCACTACGCAACTGGACTCTGCCGAAATGTCTCTGCGCGCCCATACTGTCTGTAAATTCCATTATTCCCCAGGACGCAATATGCATGCCTATAAAGCTTTAAACGTGTTTTCTCTTTATATATAAAATTTCACCTTCACTTCATCATAAGAACTTACCTATATTCTATCCCGCCAGAATCATTTATCTATACATCATAACATGTCACTGTAAAATATAGCATGGGTCATGCAGTTGAGGTGCGTTAAGGTATAGTACAGTAAAGCTCCGTGCAGCTAGTTAGAGTATGCTATGGTTCACGAAATTTTTGAGCTAGTAAAATATCGGAGAATAAAGTTAACGAAACCAACGCTTCAGGTCATCGTACGGTCAAGTTTAATAATTTTTCAAGTTGGTAAATCACCTCATGAAACTTTTGGCACAGTGAACGATACACAGTGGTTTTTTAGAGTTGAAATAATTTTCGCATTGATTAAGTATTGTGCGGTAGTTTCCAAAATTTGAGAGGAAGAAAGCAAATTCTGGAAAAGGGAAAAGACTGCGATAAATTATCAGCACTGGTTTGCATTCTGCCCTCAACGGCAATCACTATTCGGTAAATGCCAGCGAAACGGCGACGACAAGAAGCTGCAAAATTAGTAGAAATCGCTTTTCGCTTGAAGCATACGAGGAATTCTCGGCAACGACATGCTAGCACGGAGGTTAACTCATGCGGTGCCCTATCGAAAATTGTTTAGTGGTGAAAAAAGGAGTGAGTTCTGATGCGAAAAGTGGTAAGTGTCAGAAGCGTAATGCATGCTGACTAGGTGGTTTTGAGCTGTTCAGAGACTGAGTTCCGTGCGGCACCTTTCTGGGCAGGGCTGTTTCGTCCATTTGAGCTCATTTCGCATAGCTTTTTTTGTTCAGAATTTCCACCCATTTATAAATGCACTTTTCTTTCTTTTAATGTCTTTACGAAGACCTTTCAAATGGCGTATAGAAGTGGAACCCTTCGCCTGTGACATGTTGGCAATTTGAAAATGGCTGTTTTCGATGAGCCTACGAAATGTTCATTTCAATACCTCCTAGGAAGCCTGTTGTCGGCAGAACTTCAACAAAGTACATGGGGCTTGCTTGTGATGCTCAAGCCTTCGAAAATGCTAATATTGTCGGGATGGGAGGATTCCCGTTGAGTTTCACGACTGCGTATCCATCCATTTGTTACTTCGTTGGGGTATTAGCAAACAGAGCTGTCAGGAGCGGAAACCATCAACAACATACTACGATTAGAGTGAAAGCGCAGACGCACTCCATTGAGAGAATATAGAGGGTTCGTAACGAAGAGATTGAGCAAAGAGACACGCACGGCACATTGATCCCTGATACGACCAGCTCCCAAAAGTCTCGGCTACTTAACAACTAAAAATAAAAATATCGTTAGCTAGGATATCTTCGTGCTAAGAAGTATTCAAACCATTCGAAACAGTTAATAATGAGTTATCTGCTTCAAAAAATTACATCTCGGTTTTCATAACAGTAAATTTTCATCGAGTTTTAGCACTATGTTTGCGCTGAAGGAAGACGGTGGCCAAAGATAGCAGCTATTGCCACTCTTTTCCTCTTCACTCACCATCTCTTCACTTCCTGTTTTCATGACGCTGTCGGTTTCACTACAGGTAAATCAGCGAGATTGCGGAATGGCGTCTTGTGTCTATCCAGGAGGCTGAAGTACTCGGCTGTGTGTATACTTTATTACGATGTCGTTTGCAGAGCAACCGAGTCACTGTTGCTTGACTTTACTGACGCCTCGTTCTCGAAGTTTCAATCATCAGTCGCCGGCGGAACATTCGATCAAGCGTTTGTGAAGGGCGATAGTTTGCTCTTCATTGGCAGAAGTGAAGCTAGTGCAACCGCTTGCATACTTCCATATGATATGGGCGAACTTACAGGCCAAAAGAGAGTTTATGAAGTCGTCAACATGTTTAAAGACAGCGTAAGCTTATTTAATCCTTGATTCATGTGTGAATCATACAATTTGTGTACAAAGTGAGCATATCATTTTTGTCGTTTATCTGCTGACTGTTCATGTCCCAGATTTCTAAGAGAGGGCCACCATCACCATCAGAGTAGGATTGTGGTTCGGCGACTGATGCTTCAAAATCGTCTGCTTTAGTTGAGAAAACAAAATTAGCTTTCCTTGAAAGGAATTCGTTCCTTCGAGCTAGAAATTCTTCAAATACAGATGACTTGCGGCCATAATATGGATCACTTCATCAAATCTGCCTAAAAATGTTGCCTTCGCGTCTTCGCCATGATGGTTTTCAAGCTTCCGTATTCGCTGTTACAGGCGATCGCCTCGTTGTTCCGAATAGGCTTCCACCTTCTACTTAAAATGACCGATTTTCGCGTAAAGGAAATTGGAAGGAGGCCTGTACAGAAATTTCCTTCCTCCCTCTCCGCATATCTCGCTCCGTCCTTGCTAGGGCGGTGTTAAGGGTTTCGTAAAGAAGGAAGTAACTTGATAGTTCATAGTCCTTGCATTCTCATTCATATCAATCCCATTGTAGTAAACGCCACAGGCCTGCTCCGGTCAGATAGTTCGACCCCGAAGTAAAAGTACGCTTCCCCCGGGTATCCTAACGAACCTTTCCCACAAATACCACAACCCATCCGCTCACCTATCATCACCGCCAGCATTTGGTCGGTTGGATATTAATCCCAAAAGAAGCTACGCGACCGTAAACTAAGCAGAATTTATGTAGCTACGACAGCTGCGTTCTCTACTATAAGGAAAAAATTCAACACGGTAGTTGAAATGACCGCGTCTTGCTCCTTAAGCGATCTTTAGGAGCAGTTAAGTGGCAAGATATGCCTGCGGGCTGACATTATGCGCCTAAGGGGCACACTTTCAAATCAAGTCGTTCATCCATTAAAAAATTACATCTCCTTGAAAGGGGTAAAAATCTGCACAGCTCTGCGACTGGTCGAAATAGCATTTTCTGCGCGGCCGCCCGTATAAAAATGCAGTTGTGGTTGGAACACTGATTTTCATTATTCGCATGCAAGTTATGAAACTAGCCTGAGTGGTGAGTCGAGTCACCAAAGCGAGTGTCGTGTTACCCCTCTTAAAAAGTATCTCCACGTGCCTCTATGAGTTTTTGTTGCCTTCAAATATGAAAACTATTATGAAACTCATTTTAAACCTCAGGTTATTGTGGACGGCAACTGTGTAATAGGCGAATGATCTGTGAAATGGCTAGCTATTTTTATTATTTATGTGTTAATTTTCTCATCTGAATGAGACCGAAGCAATCAAAGGATGCATGTGAGGAGGCGCAAAAAGCTCCCTCTGAAACAACGAGCGGGATAGGTGCTCACTACGCAACTGGACTCTGCCGAAATGTCTCTGCGCGCCCATACTGTCTGTAAATTCCATTATTCCCCAGGAAAGAGTCGAACACATTAAACGCACATCGTCAGCTACACATACCGAGAATCGAAAATATTAAGAAACTTTCCGTTTCACAACTCCCGTTGTGAGAATAAATCTTTCGATGTGCGTACCTTTTTCCGATCACTCTTTAAAACTACGAAATCGTTACGTCCACAGTAGTTATTGCGGTTAATTTTCGATATTTTCCACCAGCCGTTCTCAACCAATCTTCTAACGGTTCGTGGATGCGAGACTACTGAAAAAAACAGTCGCGGATGAAGGTATTATGAGAGTAGAAGAGACAGCGATTTACGCTCCTTCACAGCAATTCTTTGAAGGTCGCCTCCCCGTAATTCTTATTTTGCTTTACATCCCGTACACCTGCAGTTCTCTTCCATCTTCCTGCTTCGCACATTAACCTAAACAATTCAGCAACAATTTCAGTCACTCGGAATCTCGAATTCGGTTAGTTTTACTTTATTTTTCATCGCACATGAAACACTCGTTGCTACGTTCTTGTTTTATCGTCGATGATCTCATTCGCAACAACGCGATTCGATATCATCGCATTTCCATTTTGTCCAATTTGCATCTACAGTTGCTGCAATGCGAACATTATGCCGTTCTCCACTTTTAGAGTGCGCGTTTCATCCGACGATTCCATGTACTTTTCTGTGCCGTTCCGGTTTACTTGAACGGCATTGGCGGGGACCATGAAGAATGAAAGTTCTCAACTCTCAAGGTCCCCCTCTCTTGCCGATGTATTCCTCGTTGGGAGTTTTCACCCGGAAAATTTCTATACGCTCCGCTTTTCGATCTGAAGCCGGTTCCGTCAATGTGCCCCCAACAGAGTTTATGCTCACGAGTCGCTACTCGACAGCGTTCCCATGGCAAAGAACCTCCGGCCTCGTTCGTACTCCAGATGTGCCACCATCGGAAACCTCCACCAGAAGTAATTCCTCTAGTTGCCTTAGGTCCCGCCCTGCTCACGAAACTCACCCAGACGTTTCCGGCGGCCCTTCACTTCAATTATATCCTCTCTTTTGCATTACTTAATGGTAACTTTTTTATGGTGCAGGTGGAGTGCTTTTGTGATGGCCAAATTTCGGCTATTCTAAGCCAGTCACAATTGATAAATTTCTTTAGCAGCTCAATTTTGCTTTCGCTAAGCGTTTCATTTGTGACGTGTTTTAATAAAAAAAACTTTAAAACTTTTTTGCAGTTTAACTATTTTTTGCAAAGAAATGTTATTTTAGGCGCTCCGAGTAAATAAGAGTATTTCGAATACGTAGCAACGAAGTCGGCCCTTGGGTAGCTGTTCAATGCACATTACGCACTCAGTTCCCTGTTAAGACTTAAGATAACTAGGGAAAAGCCGAAAAATCTCGGCTACTTAACAACTAAAAATAAAAATATCGTTAGCTAGGATATCTTCGTGCCAAAAAGTATTCAAACCATTCGAAACAGTTAATAAAGAGTTATCTGCTTCAAAAAATTTTCATAACAGTAAATTTTCATCGAGTTTTAGCACTATGTTTGCGCTGAAGGAAGACGGTGGCCAAAGACAGCAGATATTTCCGCTTTTTTCCTCTTCATTCACCATCTCTTCACTTCCTGTTTTCATGACGCTGTGGGTTTCACTACAGGTAAATCAGCGAGATTGCGGAATGGCGTCTTGTGTCTATCCAGGAGGCTGAAGCACTCGGCTGTGTGTATACTTTATTGCGATGTCTTTTGCAGAGCAACCGAGCCACTGTTGCTTGACTTTACTGACGCCTCGTTCTCGAAGTTTCAATCATCAATCGTCGGCGGAACATTCGATCAAGCGTTTGTGAAGGGCGATAGTTTGCTCTTCGTTGGCAGAAGTGAAGCTAGTGCAACCGCTTGCATACTTCCATATGATATGGGCGAACTTACAGGCCAAAGAAGAGTTTATGAAGTCGTCAACATGTTTAAAGACAGCGTAAGCTTCTTTAATCCTCGATTCATGTGTGGATCATACAATATGTGTACAAAGTGAGCGTATCATTTTTGTCGTTTATCTGCTGACTGACTGTTTATCTAACTGCCACCATCACCATCACAGTAGGATTGTGGTTCGGAGATCGATGCTTCAAAATCGTCTGCCTTCGTTGAAAAAACAATCAAAATTAGCTTTCCTTGAAAGGAATTCGTTCCTTCGAGCTAGGAATTCTTCCAAATACAGATGACCTGCGGCCATAATATGGATCACTTCATCAAATCTGCCTAAAAATGTTGCCTTCGCGTCTTCGCCATGATGGTTTTCAAGCTTCCGTATTCGCTGTTACAGGCGATCGCCTCGTTGTTCCGAATAGGCTTCCACCTTCTACTTAAAATGACCGATTTTCGCGTAAAGGAAATTGGAAGGAGGCCTGTACAGAAATTTCCTTCCTCCCTCTCCGCATATCTCGCTCCGTCCTTGCTAGGGCGGTGTTAAGGGTTTCGTAAAGAAGGAAGTAACTTGATAGTTCATAGTCCTTGCATTCTCATTCATATCAATCCCATTGTAGTAAACGCCACAGGCCTGCTCCGGTCAGATAGTTCGACCCCGAAGTAAAAGTACGCTTCCCCCGGGTATCCTAACGAACCTTTCCCACAAATACCACAACCCATCCGCTCACCTATCATCACCGCCAGCATTTGGTCGGTTGGATATTAATCCCAAAAGAAGCTAAGCGACCGTAAACTGAA
The DNA here is from genome assembly GCA_000803305.1 of Toxocara canis. Taxonomy (NCBI): domain Eukaryota; kingdom Metazoa; phylum Nematoda; class Chromadorea; order Rhabditida; family Toxocaridae; genus Toxocara; species Toxocara canis. Next base: position 18,146 of record JPKZ01000532.1, read on the forward strand.
GCAGAATTTATGTAGCTATGAGAGCTGCGTTCTATACTATAAGGAAAAAATTCAACATGGTAGTTGAAATGACCGCATCTTGCTCCTTAAGCGATCTTGAGGAGCAGTTAAGTGGTAAGATATCCCTGCGGGCTGACATTATGCGCCTAAGGGGCAAACTTTCAAATCAAGTCGTTCATCCATTAAAAAATTACATCTTGAAAGGGGTAAAAATCTGCACAGCCCTGTGACTGGTCGAAATAGCATTTTCTGCGCGGCCGCCCGTATAAAAATGCAGTTGTGGTTGGAACACTGATTTTCATTATTCGCATGCAAGTTATGAAACTAGCCTGAGTGGTGAGCCGAGTCACCAAAGCGAGTGTCGTGTTACCCCTCTTAAGAGGTATCCCCACATGCCTCTATGAGTTTTTGTTGCCTTCAAATATGAAAACTATTATGAAACTCATTTTAAACCTGAGGTTATTGTGAACGGCAACTGCGTAATAGGCGAATGATCTGTGAAATGGCTAGCTAATTTTATTATTTATGTGTTAATTTTCTCATCTGAATGAGACCGAAGCGATCAAAGGATGCATGTGAGGAGGCGCAAAAAGCTCCCTCTGAAACAACGAGCGGGATAGGTGCTCACCGCGCAACTGGACTCTGCCGAAATGTCTCTGCGCGCCCATACTGTCTGTAAATTCCATTATTCCCCAGGAAAGAGTCGAACACATTAAACGCACATCGTCAGCTACACATACCGAGAATCGAAAATATTAAGAAACTTTCCGTTTCACAACTCCCGTTGTGAGAATAAATCTTTCGGTGTGCGTACCTTTTTCCGATCACTCTTTAAAACTACGAAATCGATACCTCCACAGTAGTTATTGCGGTTGATTTTCGATATTTTCCACCAGCCGTTCTCAACCGATTTTCCAACAGTTCGTGGATGCGAGACTACTGAAAAAAACAGACATCGCGGATGAAGGTATTATGAGAGTAGAAGAGACAGCGATTTACGCCCCTTCACAGCAATTCTTTGAAGGTCGCCTCCCCGTAATTCTTATTTTGCTTTACATCACGTATACCTGCAGTTCTCTTCCATCTTCCTGCTTCGCACATTAACCTAAACAATTCAGCAACAATTTCAGTCACTCGGAATCTCGAATTCGGTTAGTTTTACTTCATTTTTCATCGCACATGAAACACTCGTTGCTGCGTTCTTGTTTTATCGTCGATGACCTCATTCGTAACTACGCGATTCGATGTCATCGCATTTCCATTTTGGCCAATTTGCATCTACAGTTGCTGCAATGCGAACATTATGCCGTTCTCCACTTTTAGAGTGCGCGTTTCATCCGACGATTCCATGTACTTTTCTGTGCCGTTCCGGTTTACTTGAACGGCATTGGCGGGGACCATGAAGAATGAAAGTTCTCAACTCTCAAGGTCCCCCTCTCTTGCCGACGTATTCCTCGTTTGGAGTTTTCAGCCGAAAAATTTCTATACGCTCCGCTTTTCGATCTGAAGCCGGTTCCGTCAATGTGCCCCCAACAGAGTTTATGCTTACAAGTCGCTACTCGACAGCGTTCCCATGGCAAAGGACCTCCGGCCTCGTTCGTACTCCAGATGAGCTACCATCGGAAACCTCCACCAGAAGCAATTCCTCCAGTTGCCTTCGGTTCCGTCCTGCTCACGCAACTCACCCAGACGTTTCCGGCGGCCCTTCACTTCACGAACCTTACCTCGCCAAACCTTTTGATTCGGCTTCAGTGGCTGAAAATTTCTCATTGCCAAACGCCACAATGAAGCACATGGTATGCAGGCGCGGATCCTAAAAAGAATTGGAAGAACATCAGTCCGACTGGGACATAAACCAGCTCTGGAACCAACTGCCGGTTTCCAGCCTTCTCAAAAAATGCTGCTCATTTTGTTAGACTCAACTAGTGCAATCATGCAATCCATCGACTCCCTTGAATAAAGAAGTACGGTTTCCGGTTTCTAATTAACACGATCTTTGACGAGAAAAAGAAGGAAACGTCCAGTTCCCTGTAAGATTTTTCATTCACACTCCGCCAACTTTTTCATTCCCAGGAGTTTTCATCAGTACTTCCCACCAATTCCAATCTACATTTCGTCAACAATCCTACCAATTCCGTTTCACATGTCGTCAGTAGTCCTACCAATTCCCTTCCACCCTTAATCGGTTATACCAGTTGTATTCCACCTTTCACCAGTCCTACCAGTTGCATTCAGGCTTCCATCACTTATACCAATTGCATTCCACCTTTCACTAGTTCTTCCAATTGCATTCCACCTTTCACTAGTTCTTCCAACTGCATCCCACCTTTCACCAGTTATACCAGGTGCATTCCACTTTTAATCAGTTCTACCGGTTCTCTTTCACTCTCCGTCAGTAGTTCTGCCAATCGCGACATTGCGGATTTTCCCAGCGGCGACAAATATAACAACTGATTTACTGAATTTCCGAGTACTCCCACACCGTGCCGATTGCTCGCACGTAAACTGCATTTATCCGATATGGAAATGGTTAGTCATTTTATGAAAAGCATTATTTCGAGAGTACTCGTGCATGCTTTTTCAATTTTCGCCGACTTGTCGTAGTTGCATTTCACCTTTGACAGGAGCTCATTGCACAGCTCTGCACGGACCCCTACATTCTCTAGCGTATCCCCCATAGAGAGTAGCTAAGCCGGGCGTGTCGCCTCTCCGAGGCGGTGGCAAAAGATGTTGAAATTGTTGACGGCCTCGCCCTTTCGCGAATCTTGGCATCGCCCCCGAACGTTGAGACGCCATGTTGCACGAGAGCACGGCGGTTACGTTGCTCAGATGGTGACCCTTAATCGCGTGGCGATTAAATTGGCGAACCGTTCACAGATGGGCCCATTGGTGCATTAGACTGTGCTCACCACAGCGCACGGCAGTTCGGAAAAACGTGGTGACTCCACAGGGCACAGTGCGGTTTCACTGAGATGAGAAGTCTACGAAATGTTTCAGTCAAAATTTCTAAACCGTTTGGATGATGTGAGCCTTAACATTAAAACTGGATGGTCAAATAGTCGGAATTGCAAAAGCGTAGATTATGACAATGCCATGACGCGCGTTTCATTCGTTTTGGAAGTATGGTACCGAGATGTCTTGATGCGTGATATACCGCGAGAAAGAAGGAGAAAATCTTGGGAAATCTCCCGGATTTTTGGATGAGAATTCAAATTTGCCTTCGAGTTTTTTCATATAGACTTACGCCACAAGGACAAAAGGTATCCATGTAGTACACGAAAAATTTTGTTTTCTTTTCTGGACAGGAATACGCTCATTGTCTGCAAATTAGAGCCGCTAATGAAAAGGTATCTCTATAATTGGAAAGAGCATCGTACGCGTGGGGATGACATGCAACAGCGGACCTATAATAACGATAACGACAAAATAAATTACACCTAAAGTGATACTGCAGCCATAAAGCGATCGTAAGGATATGGGACACGACGTTTCGTAGGGATATGACAACAGATTTTCTGACCCATTTATATCGATTTCAGGAGCCCAGAGATCCTTTACCGAGGTCATTGGCGTGATGACCACCAGGCATCCAATACTGCTTATCCTGATATATAAATTTCAGAACTTAGACATCCCACGGAGGAAAGCAGCTCAGAGGGAGGCGATGAACTTGTTACAGCGGCCGCTGGCCGAGGCGGTAGGACAACTACTAGGTCTGAAAAGAGGGACGCTCAGGCGGGTGAAAACGGCCTATCGCCTGCTGGACAACCGCTCGATGAGAATGCGGGTGGAGCAGTGGGCATGGCGTAGGGGCTGCAGCAGGAAGGAAAACGCCTACTGAAAGAAGGAAAAGAAACAAAGTCTCTCCTCCAAATTTTTACCGCGCCTTCGAATGTTACGAATGTGCTTTTTGACACCACAACCCTGATCATGATCGTGAATTTTTTGGTCATGTTGTCATCGCCTTCCTTGTTCCCAATCTACCTTGCATTTCGTCAACTAATTCTAAGGTTTGTCTGCATCGCTCACTGACGGTAGCAATTTGTTTGCGATCGGCGTGATGAAAGATCGATTTGCAACAATTCTCCTTTCCTTCGCTAACAGTACGATTTCCTATTGCGATGTTGCCTTATGCAACATTCTTAAGGTCGTGCGATGGCAATTTTAAGATTTGTGAAATGTTAATTTTATTCTCTCCCGTTCAATAAAGCATTTTTCTGATTCGTCTTTGGCTGCTATTCTCCTTATGTTACACATGAAGCTAAAATGACCCGAAAATTTCCAACAAAACATGGCCAGGGGAATATATGTCCATTTCTCCGGTTTTCGATTCTGTTCGTTCTCGATTTTTTGATGTGTCTGTTGAACCTAAAAAACCGGTTCTCGATTGTCGAGAATGGGCTGATTCCCGAGTGTTGCCGTTGTTTCTACTCACCCGAATATTCAAAACTGCCCGCGTGTGCTCGCCTGATTTCAGTTTTGCTATCGCCCATATCAGCATGCAGCAGCCAAGGCAAACACAGCGGAGTGGACGTGTAATCGGCAATCCATCGATACAGACGAAATATCAGGAGGGGCTGCCCATACTGGAGAATCCGTTGTGATGATGGCGGTACAGTACGGCTGGGAAAAAGTTACTTAAGCTTACAAATGAACGCATGCCTAGGTGAGCAGAAAACGATACCGCGCCCCACTCTCTATGCGATTATTCACAACGCGCCTCGTTTTCAGCAAAATTGGCGCACCTACAATGGCACTGACATTCCCCTTAACAGATATTTTTTGAAGTACTTTCGCGGAGTTTTCCGAAATATCGGAAATGCTGAATTTGTAGTCAACTGGATTTGAATTCCTCAATCTATGCCAGAAACTCACAAAAAAGCTCTTTTTTCGAATTCCACACGACCAAAGCATTTCTAACTTTCAAACAGCTTACGTCCATGAAAGCATCAAAGCAGGGAGAAATTTTTGTACGAATTCACCGGTACGATGAGGTTATCCGCAAGATCAGTGGCTTAGCGCACCTACATCGGTGAAACTCAGTTAATTTATAAAAGAAGCCACGACATTTTCCTTTTGATAAATCTCGAAAGCTCTGTTTACATAAGCTTTCGCCAGATCCTGGCGCCATCATCAAATGGATCGCAGTCTCGAAATGAGCGTCCGACTTGTAAGCGTTGACGGAAGCTGGCTATTTAGTCGCCTGCACCGAATAGCTGCTGTCTTTCATAATCCCAAGAGGCAGCTCACACACTAACATTTAATACACTGTTGTTCCGCCTTCCTGCCACTCGAAAGCACATTGTCTATTACAGTTATAACCGAAGGAGAAAACACATTTTGAGGAAGTATGGGGGCCGCTTCTGAGACCGGAGGAAAAGTGCTCGTTGTTGCAGGCGTCTTAGAGGTGTCCACTGGGGTTCTAGTATTGTCGGCTTTGCCGATGGGACACCATCACAGACGCTAACAGGTGCCTCCGGCAGACACGACACTGACGGCTCGTCAACATGGCGGACAGTCCATCCGGTACGTACTTTTGTCAGTATGGTGTATTAAGAGGTGCATCAGATGTACTGGTCATCATTCCGTAGGTATTCGCAGAAATTCCACTCCTCTGAATGTTAGCAACTTTTCTTGTTTCGAATAAAGAAAAACGGTTTCATACTGGTGAAACCTAAGAACCCACATCATCACATGCCACAACGAACCGTCCTCCGAACGCGGCTAAGGGTGAGATGCTGCTAGTGCGTGCAGTGGGTGCGTTGTATGAGAAATGTTTATCAACTGCTCCAATATGGGAAAGGAATAAGAAGAGGATAGTGCAGCAACGTTGGCGCCACTACTACAGTTCTTATTGTCGTATCTGCCGAGCGATGGATGAATGTTTTAGACGTACACTATCGATTTGCACTCTGCGCCATATGGAGCAACGACCCAGTGTATGAAAGCACACCTTATATGGTCTGTTAGGTGAGTGATATATACACCCTAAGAAGCGAGGAGGGAAGAGGATGTTAAAGAAGTTAAGCCAGGCTTTTTATGATGAAACATTGTGCAATAGCAGCCAATGAGAAAGTGCAACCAAAGTGCAGACAAGGTGCAAATAAATCAATGGCAAAGTACATACGTACGCAAACGATCGTGTTCCACAACACTTATGACGTACGTTGGATGCGTTAGGTCTGCATTAGTGGTGCTTTATAAAATGTACTCAGTGAGAGATGCGAAGTGATGCTAACGCTGACAGCTAAATAATGAATATTTCTTGTGCGCAGTATTGCTTCCTGGATATATTAGTTTTAGACAACTTTTAATCGTTTACGCGAGGTTCATATGGAAATGTACATTCCGTACAGTGTTGACTGTGTATATTCATTTAGCAATTATGCTATATTTCTTAAGCGTTGTACTGAGGTCACTGTTGTGTCTTCGGCTATAGCCTTTCGCAGTGGATGAAGAACGCCTCGGATCTATCGAATATACACTGCGTAGAAAAGGACAACCGAGTACATCTGCCAAGGCCACTTCGTTTTGACTGCTTCTTATAAATGCTTCAGTAGCAGTAGATAATGCAAGCCTCACCTTCGATTATTGCCTCTGAATTTGTGAAGAAACAAGTAGTTCCGGGAAGATAAAAGAGTCATTCCTACATTGGTGCATGCGTTCGCTGTGCTAGCACATGTCACCATCGTAGGCGGTGTTACTATTTTTTAATCACTTTATGGTTGTTTTTTTGTGACTGCTGCTCTGCCCCAGTGTGACCTTGCACGATTAAGGTGCTCATCGTATCACTTCCCGAAATGAATGATTTCATGGAAAGTATCATAAAGGTGGCGGTAGTGCCAATCCCGTCGTGGTCATCACTCAAATAAAGATCAAATAAAGATGGTCAGGGGAAATCACGTTAACACGGAAAGAGAGAAATCCATGCTTACGATATCCCTTGAAAGTCTTCAACCTCAGTTACTGGCAAGACTGATAGAGTTTTGATCCACCATCTCATCAGCTCCTTCCTGCTGAGACAATCAACTTGGAAAAGGCTTTTCGCGGTAGGCCTGAAATCTGGACACAGGACTCGACCACTGAAAGACGAGGCGGACGGTGTCCCAGTATCTTGCGGACTAGGTCGCAGTCTCGTGAAAGGAAACTATACATAAAAAATGTGCGTAGAATGGCCATGGCTAAATTCCGTTTTACCGGGACATTTGCATTTGCCGCGTTGCCATCCCCCCGTTTGCCTCACTCCAATTTATAGCGGGACAAAAATTTTTAATGACAGGGACGACGAGATTTAGATGATCGCTTGGAATTTAAACATCGGGGATGCACTTGAATTGTAAAATATCCGAATTCCGATATCATCGGTTCTAGTACCAGAAAACATGGTTCCACAAAATCGTCGGTTTCTTTTGCCGCTGTTCTTCAGGTTTTTCCACAGCAACTTTCGGCATGTATGGAATCCAAATAAACTGATTTATTATAAACACATCGATTTCAAGTAGAAAGTCTGGACGGGAAGGGGAATTTGTTTGATGATCAGCTGTATAGATATTGTTGCAAATTCATGAATAACCATAGCGTGAAGACACGTTGGCTCGTGTGGTGTATGTGCGTTTGGTTTTCGCCATAAATTTTGCCCAGATCTGATAAATTTGAAGCGACGGAAAGGGAGTTTTTTTTTTCAGGTGGTAGGACACCATTGATTAGTATGGCGGTAAATGATAGTGAACGAAGGATTGTTACGGCGGCTTCAACTTTAGCAACGCTTGAAACACTTACCGTTCAGTAGTTCGTTTGGTCACGTAGCGCCAGATGACCGTAGCGGCAGCGGTGACGATATTGACGAGAGTGGCAGTTGCAGCAGTGACGAATGACTGAGAAGCGCGAAGCGTAGAGATGAATACTATATGAATAATTGAGAGGCACAACGAATATAGGTGAATACTGTGTACACTCCTAGGGGTGAGGATAAATAGCGGAAGTCGAATACACCGGGCGTTGAAGCACGACCTCTTCAGGTCGTTCGTTGGACCCAGCCGCACTTGGTTCCCTTATAAGAACGCGAATGGCCCGAGTTAGACTCGGACTGCTCTGGTTGCACCTGTTGAGCCGCCCGCTCCTCCTTGATCTATTTATGGCACCATCCCTTTTTGTGTTCGTTTTCTTCATGCGCCCTTTGCCACCTGGGAATGGATCGCTGACTTGCGATTCGAGCCAGCGAATCGTTGCTATTGAATTTGCGAATCGCAGCCGGTAATTGTTTGTTACTAAGTACATTCAACGAATCGTTACGATAAGATTCGCGAATCGCGACACAGGTGCTGTTTCTCTTTGCTGAAAGTATGAGCACTCCAGTTGTGGTGCACAGTAGCTACTCATGAACATACGAAATTTTTATTTCATGCCACATGTCTGTGGCTTGTAAACGTACGAACTGTTGAAACGGAGGCCTCGTGAGAAGTGACACATGAATGCTCGCGGGACCGGTGGTGGACGTGAGCTAAATTTGCTCTAAATTTAGAGCAAGCAAACGCACGTTTGCAATCGCCGAAAACGTTGTTGTGCGATTCTCAGTAGATGTTTGCTGTTGTATATGCACAATGATGACTTCTTCGGCCTCGCGCCTTTCCCAGCCATCTCCAAAAGAACATTTACCGTTGTTTTCACGAGGCAGAATGTGCTCCAGAAGGAAGTTTTTTCGTAGCCTGTGTAACGAGTACCGAAGATTTGGAAATTTTATATGAACGTCGCTTGATGTAACAAACGCCAACGAGTTTTCGCTAAAAGCTCGAAATTCGATGAGAGAAATATTGGGATTTGATAGGCGACTTACTGGAAGCTGTGTCAGTGTTGGTTTGAAATATATCGTATCCACTTCATATTGTACTGCCAATAACCTCCGATCATGTGGAACCTCTTAGTTCATATTCATCGCTTTAGCACTGTTATCGCGTTTGCTCAGTGCTTTATTGTTCAGTCGAAGTGAAGAACAGCATTGCTCATCCATCGTCTTTCTGTGTGCTAGTCAAGGTATTTAGTTCCCTGTCAGGAATGCAGACGTTTCTGTTATACGACGTTCTTGTTCCCGCCCCCTCCCCCCCGGACAAATATTCCGAAGCGGAATGACATCCCTCCCCCCTTCCCCTCCGCTCCAAAAGTCCATGTTCGCAAATAGTCGGTGACATCCCACAACACAGCTAACCTCATTTATGGCACACGGGACGCAGGGAAATGACTTCATACCAAAACTGAGGCCGGACAGAAAGCGTGAAAGTGCTTCATGGCAAAGGAACACCATGACCACACACACATACAGCGTGCTGCAGGTACCCCAGCTGGATCGATTTCCTCATTGGGTTCTTGCGACCTTGCCTGTTGCTTCTTACAGGTCGTTTGCCCACGGTGGAAATGGGAGATAAACGAACACAACAATGACGTCATAGTTGCACCAGATGTTGGGACTGAAACGTGTTAAACAATTTGATCCAACCACCTCTGGTGGATGCATTCCGTCGTTTTGAGAGGCTTTTGATATAATCAAAACGATTTGAAATGATTGCATCAGGTCTGAGGCCGACAACACCGAAAATACGATCAACATACATGGGAAAAAACACGCACCGCAAAATTTCGGCATACCTTGCCTCAAAACTTGCCGAAGATCTCAACCTATCTCCGGTTATGAGTTCATTCTGCTGTTCGCCGCTCCGATCCCGCTCATGTCGCTCCGAGTACAGAAACAATCTAGAAGTGATTCATCCTAATTTCCTTTGCATGTAGATCTTTGGACTCGTGCGATGAACCAGATCAAGCTGAAGCGTTCCCGATAAGTGCTATGATTTCCACAAGAGCCTCACACGTATATTCTAACCCAACAGCTCATGTTAACTCAAAACTCCTAAGTCATTTAAGAGAAATCTGTTTATGATAAATGTTGGCAAAATTAATTCCAAACTTTCCAGGTCACCTGCGTCAAGCCTTGCGATTTCTCCCAGCCATCTATAACGAAAGGCCTACATGTGCCGTTTAGATTCCAACTTATCGAAATTAAATTTAAACCGAGACGAAATAAAACTCGAAAAGAGCTTTATACATAAGATCATTTTGATCACAATGTTCCGAAAAACAAATCAGTGTAATGCGCCATGAAACCATTAGGAACGGAAACAACGACTGTCTCATTACTATCCTTAAGATCGACTCGTGTGTTGTTGACCATTTATTTACGATAAATCAAATATTAGAAAGACGCAATGAATATAAACTGCCGTTATGCATAGCGTTTATGGACTACGAGAAGGCTTTTGATGGTGTCGAAATCAGTGCGGTGCTCCAAGCTTTAGTCGATGAAGGGACCAGTTCGGAATATGTTAGTCTGCTGAAGGAAGCAAACTCTGG
>JPKZ01000532.1:30704-68678 GCA_000803305.1 Toxocara canis
ATAATCAAAACGATTTGAAATGATTGCATCAGGTCTGAGGCCGACAACACCGAAAATACGATCAACATACATGGGAAAAAACACGCACCGCAAAATTTCGGCACACCTTGCCTCAAAACTTGCCGAAGATCTCAACCTATCTCCGGTTATGAGTTCATTCTGCTGTTCGCCGCTCCGATCCCGCTCATGTCGCTCCGAGTACAGAAACAATCTAGAAGTGATTCATCCTAATTTCCTTTGCATGTAGATCTTTGGACTCGTGCGATGAACCAGATCAAGCTGAAGCGTTCCCGATAAGTGCTATGATTTCCACAAGAGCCTCACACGTATATTCTAACCCAACAGCTCATGTTAACTCAAAACTCCTAAGTCATTTAAGAGAAATCTGTTTATGATAAATGTTGGCAAAATTAATTCCAAACTTTCCAGGTCACCTGCGTCAAGCCTTGCGATTTCTCCCAGCCATCTATAACGAAAGGCCTACATGTGCCGTTTAGATTCCAACTTATCGAAATTAAATTTAAACCGAGACGAAATAAAACTCGAAAAGAGCTTTATACATAAGATCATTTTGATCACAATGTTCCGAAAAACAAATCAGTGTAATGCGCCATGAAACCATTAGGAACGGAAACAACGACTGTCTCATTACTATCCTTAAGATCGACTCGTGTGTTGTTGACCATTTATTTACGATAAATCAAATATTAGAAAGACGCAATGAATATAAACTGCCGTTATGCATAGCGTTTATGGACTACGAGAAGGCTTTTGATGGTGTCGAAATCAGTGCGGTGCTCCAAGCTTTAGTCGATGAAGGGACCAGTTCGGAATATGTTAGTCTGCTGAAGGAAGCAAACTCTGGCTGCGGCACGGAAATAACGTTATTTGACAGAGTAGTCAGGATACCTCTGAGAAGAGAAGTGAAGCAAGGTGACACCATTTCGCCAAAATTATTTACGGCCTGCTAGGAAATGGTGATGAGGAAGATTAAATGGGAAGGTGGAATCATTATCGATGGCGAAAAATTAAACCATCATAGATTCGTAGACGACATCGTGCTGTTTGCACCATTAACAGTGAATCCACAGAGGACGAAATACATGCGTAGCAATTCGCAAAATGGTCCACAAATAAAACTACGACAAGGACTCATCGAGGAAGTGGATCATTTCATCTATCTTGGCCAAGAAATAAATATGCTTCACGATATGAGTGGAGAGATTTCCAGAAGAATACGAGCTGGTTGGAAGTGTTTCGCAGGTACGAAAGAAGTTCTGACAGCCGAAGTCGATCCAGATACACGAGCTAAAATTTTTTCATACAACCGTCGTCAAAACAACGATTTACGAAAGTGAAACGTGGTCTCTTATAAAAAGCAAAAAGGAACGTTTAGCAATGGCGGAAAGAGCCACGGAAAGAAGGATGTTGCGTATCTCACTAAGGGACCACATTACCAATGATAAAATACGCAACGAAACAAAAGTAGCTGATGTCAGTGAGGAATGCTGGAGGAACAAACTTCGATGGGCAGGACATGTAGCCCGCATACGCGACAACAGATGGACAAAGAAAAATATCAATGGTGTCCGCGTGATATCAAGCGACCACCAGGACGACCTCCAATGAGATGGACTGAAGAGATATGGAAAGTGGAAGGACCTCTGTGGCAGCGGCTTGCCGCGAACAAAGAGAGATGGAAACGGAAAGTTGGACGACTTCACCCGTCGCGACAGTATGTTGCAGATAGCAGGACCAGTAAACCAGTAAACCAGTACCAATTGCGAAGGTCCTTGTGGTCACGTCGTCCAAAAATGCTCCAAATCATAGCGGAGATTCCGCAGAAATGCTATTAAGGCCGTCGATACACTCTTTACGAATTCGCTTCAACAAAGCAGCGATACCAGACACAATGATTGTATCGTATCTAGTCGTTCGTTGGTTCTTTGACTTCGTTTCGCCATGCAAAGTCATGTCACTCGAATGAGTTGCCCATTTGCGGAATGTTGAAATATTTCAATACTCCCTTTCAAGACATATAATGTATTGTACAATAAATTGATTTCTGTGCCGCCTCAACAAAACCTACCAGGAAATATCGGGAGGTACCTGTATTATAGTGTGAACCTCACAGTACAAGATATGAGATTCACTTTATAGTAGAGAAGATGATTATAGAAAGCGGGTTCGTTGAGGTGGCAATGCGGTGTACGAGCCCCATCTATGGTGTTAAAAGAATTAGAAACTTGGTGATTAGTCTTCGATATGAGTTTTAAAGGTGAAGGGTCCCTCAGAAAGTAAGCAACTGCGAAGAGAATCCGGGTTAGCTATGGCAAGTTCTAAAAGCACTTCTATGAGAAGAAAAGAAGAGAAGTCAAATAATAGTTAGAGCAGAAGTGCACAACGATTTCTTTGCGGCACCAAAAACTTATTGTGACTAGGCAACAAAAAAGCTCAGTCACAAATGAGCGCAACGCAGCCTGTGTCTCAAGTCACTAATCAGGGAAGACATAGTAAAAAGGATAAGCTAAACTGAGCACAAATGAAGCGGCAGCTGTGAAAGGGGGGGGGGGGTTACAAATGAAATGCAGAAGACAGCAAAAACTTTTGCCGCCACGGAACTTCTATCACCATTCAATGCAGTAATTGTGGATGAGGAATTTATTGAGGAGTGAGGAGAGGCAAAGGTTAGGACCGTTTTTAAGAAAATGGGCAGACAACAAGAACCAGCCAACTAACGACCAATCAGCCTTGCTTCCTGCGTTTTCCAAACTCTTTGAGTGATGCATACATCCCCAGAACTATCAAACACTTGAGCCCTTTCTGCACAATTGCCAGCATGCACTTGTAGGAGATACTCCATTACAACAGCGCTCGCCGAGATATGTGAAAAAATCCTCTTGAACAAGAAGAACAATAACCTAGCCTATATTGCACCTTTAGACTTCAAAAAAAGCTCACGATACTGTAAACATATATATACTACTCTTGAAAATCATCGGCAGAGTAAGTCTGGATGGCATACTAACAAAGCTCTTGGAAGGCTACTTGCTGAGAAGGAGAATAAGAACACTGTGCGAGGACGGGATTTCAAAAGCGAAGCAAGGACCTATCGGCATCCCACAGAGAGGCATGCGTCTGCCTGCCATTTTTGCCTTCTTGCTTTCCTGCGTAAGTGAAGTTGAGACACACGGGAAAATGGTACTCCTCGCCAGTGACCTGCAACTACTATACACGCGTGAGGAAAGGGAAGAACCAGACGTGGCGAATCTGACAGAAGGAGATATGAAGAATCACGAAATATCCGACAAAAGCGCCAGAGGTGAAAATAAGTGGTTCAAAAATAGTCATCACCATATTTGGGAGAACGCGCACTATACGGGGCTTAGCTATTGGGGCCATTCTAAAGGTTTGTAGAGAACAAATAACTGTCAAAAATAACAAACACAACCTAGTCTAGATCTCGATGGTAGCCTTACCCCAAGCCCACTTTGATAACGTGCCGCGCCGCGCTCCTGTTCAAATAACGTGTCTCGTTCGTGTTCAAAGCTTCTCCACCATATAAAGCCATTAAGGCAATAGATAAATATGATATGCATAACCATGCTAATAATATATACCGATATATATATACCGATATATATATTTATATACTGTCCGATATCTTCAACTCGAAAACCCCTAATTTTCATGCTAATAAACGCCTGAGTAATCGCTAAAATCGGAGTATTCCTGACCACCACCGCGACAGCAACCAGAAAAGACCTTAACGTACTGCAACCAGCCATAACCACGCAGCCAGAGTTATTCACAACCTTAAAAAATTCGATCAAATTGGTGAACACAAAGCCACCACAGCTGGGGAGCTATTTCAACACTGAGCAGCGTGAAACTTCAAGTAATGGTTAAGAAGATGCAAATTGGTCAACTCAGTGAAAATTTAAATAACTTGCTGACAAAACACTCAACCGAACGAGGCACGAAATGTACGCCTGCGGAACATTCCGGACAAATCACGCACTGAAAAGGATGAGACACCGAGCAACTGCTTTCTTCAGTACAGTATTGCTTTTGAGGTGACCAGTGATGCATTGTGCTGTAAAGATATTAAATGGGAAGGTGGAATCATTATCGATGGCGAAAAATTAAACCATCATAGATTCGTAGACGACATCGTGCTGTTTGCACCATTAACAGTGAATCCACAGAGGACGAAATACATGCGTAGCAATTCGCAAAATGGTCCACAAATAAAACTACGACAAGGACTCATCGAGGAAGTGGATCATTTCATCTATCTTGGCCAAGAAATAAATATGCGCTACGATATGAGTGGAGAGTTTTCCAGAAGAATACGAGCTGGTTGGAATGTTTTGCAGACATGAAAGAAGTTCTCACAGCCGAAATCGATCCAGATATACGAGCTAAAATTTTTAATACAACCGTCGTCAAAACAGTGACTCACGGAAGTGAAACGTGGTTTCTTATTAAAAGCGAAAAGGAACGTTTAGCAGTGGTGGAAAGAGCCATGGAAAGAAGAATGTTGCGTACCTCACTGACGGTCCACATAACCAAGGATAAAATACGCAACGAAACAAAAGTAGCTGATGTCAATGAGGAATGCTGGAGGAACAAACTTCGATGGGCAGGACATGTAGCCCGCATACACGACAACAGATGGACACAGAAAATGTACCAGTGGTATCCGCGTGATATTAAGCGACCACCAGCACGACCTCCAGTGAGATGGACTGACGAGATACGGAAAGCAGAAGGACGGACTGACGAGATACGGAAAACGGGAGGACCTCTGTGGCAGCGGCTAGCCGCGAACAGAGAGAGATGGGAACAGAAAGTTGGACAATTTCACCAGTCGCGACAGTATGTTACTGATAGCCGACCAGGTAATCCAGGTAAACTGGGGTCATGGTTGTCAAGCCTGAAACTCTGCCGCCAAATCACTTGATTCGTTGTATTCAGCACTTATCTCCGTTCGGTAAACTGCTTTCTTTGAGCTCCAGTTTTATTCACTTCTGTCGCAATTAGTCGGCTCGTGTTAGAAGAAAATTAATACCAAATAAACAGGTCGCCGCAATTTCTCGTTATTCAATCAGACCTAACTGGTAAATTCCGATTATATATATACGCATATGAGTACCATTAAATACCAAACAATGAAAGCAACGGGTAGATGCTCGTCGCCACCAAGCATCCCGGCTTTTCTGCAAACTCAACTTTCAGCCAAATTGACTTGTAAACTCACTTGCTGCTTTTCTTTGGCATTCTTCTCTTTTCACCTTTCGCCTTTTGAAGGGTCTTGCTTCAGTTTTTCGAGCCAGTTGCGATCTCAACTCGAAATCAGGACGAAACCTGCCACGACCATCACTTCTTCCTCAAATTTAGCGAGCTAGAGCAGCACGGGTATGGGGGGAGGTGGGAGAGAGCGGAGGGGGAGTGAAAAATAATGTGCTGATGAGGCTATCTGTGCAGCTAATGAATACAAAAGTCGGTCTCGCATTAACGAACAGCCTATGAGCAAGCTAAGTGGGCCCCAGTAAATATCGCACACGCATGTAGCAGCCAGAAGGGGATGAATGCGAAACTACCTATACCAGAATCTTCTATCACTCATCGACACCGCTACGACACGTTTATGAGTACGACAGCGGGTACTGCTGTGAACAGCTCGCTGGTCATTTACAAGTGAGTCATGCTTGAGGCAGCATTCACAAATGGCTAATTTTCCAGCATAATGAATTATTTTATTTTCGACGTTAATACGGTAGTAGAATTCGAATAATTTCTTTTAACCAGAACTTTACAGATCGTCGAACGGTACAGGCTTTCTAAAGGATAGAGAGCGGTCGCATCCGTGTGAAGATGCAGCACTGATTCGTTGTTGAATAAAACAAGCCGACAAATGAACAGATCATTTTTTGTTGGCGGACAAAAACAGTAACTTTGACGCATAATATGACTTTAAAAACGCTGCGAAGACGTATTTAATGACGTGTCTTTAAACAGAAATACTGAAGCGATCAAGAAGCGATAACGCATGGATTCAGCGTAGACTACGAACGGAAGAAGCCATGAGATTCACGACACCTGATTCAGAAGAAACCTCGTTCTGAACAACTAAGGACGGAAGTGTCGCTACTAGATTAAGAAGCAGCATTATTTTCGACTCGTTAGTGCCGTTAGGACAGGCAAGAGATCAAATAGCGCTGCTCCTTACCTTTCTTCAACGATGTCAATTTCAGTCATCGACTTATGTAGAGGAAATATAGAGATGTAGAGGAGAACAATTTATTCTAATTTTTCCAGTTCAAGAATCTGTTACCTGCAGAAGACACTCATTCTGCAACAATGAACGCTGAGCAGCTTTTTTTTAATGAGCCAAAATTCTTTGCACCGCCAAAAGAAACCTCAATTTTTCTAATTCAAAAGCAATGATGAGCGCAGGCGATCAGACACAATTCTAATCACAGAACGATAGAAGTGCGATATCGACCGAGAACAGACAACAACAAGCCAAAGCACATACGGCGAGCACTCACCACGCTCGTATCAATGATAAACGCAGATCGGTCTTTATGGGAACCGAGCGGCACAAGATGACGATGCACTTTTTACAACTGTCTTCCCACTTCAGAGCGCAAGATTTTTAATTTATAGGTTCCGCTACCGTTCGAAGTCGTAAAGTGAGCGTTTCGAAAACACTGGCACTTCATTTAGTTTGTATGCACTGATTCCTTCATGTAATATTTATTCATTTGTACGCTTTCTTTTTTCGGGCATATTACTAAAACATTCTTATTAACACTGAGTGACATGGTTTTCTCCATAAAAAACGAACACAGCGTAAAGAATGCCGTCGAAAAAAAAAATTCCTCTCACCCCGTAATCAATATATACTGAAAGTCGTGAGACTTGTCTGGCCTGCTCGCTTCTCGCCGATCTTCGCTGCTCGTCTTGAGTCGACGATTTCTTGCACCGTTTCTCCTTACCCTTTCCTGCACCACTTCTCCTTACTCGAACAATTGCTACCGTCTCGCTTCTTCCAAACGTTCGTCCTTATCCAATCTCAAAGTTGGGTAATTAAACCTCTTGCATTTTATTAGTGCGTAAGGCGCAATGAACAACGTAGACACAATCGCATTACGAACGAATAAAAGAACATTTTAGCAGAGCGGAATAATCTATCAATATCTTATAATCATAAACTCGAAGGATTAGCAAATCAATCCACTATAATCGTAAACCTTCTGCATATCACAGTAAAGCAGAACAAGTCAAATTCTATCAACGTTTCTTCGATAGAAGTGGTACAATATTTTGCTGCATAATGAGAAAGCGGAACTCTAGCATTTCACATTGCAAGTAAACGGCAATGACCTACATGGAATGAAAATTAAACAATACAAGTCCAATGATAAAACAAGCCACGACAGATATTCCACGCTGCCTCGTGACTTCTGAAAGATGACTCGTTCTTAGCCTTCTGCTGTCCGCTTTTATAGGCGTGGTGGGCTGACCTTCTCCTTAGAGCCAGTCCTGTTCCCGATGATTACCTAATTTGCCGACATTCGCCTTAGAGCCATTCATTAATTCGTTTGATCGACACAGGTCACTGTTATCGGTGCCTTGAATGCACATGCAACGCTTGTTTGCTATAAAATTATTTACCTCAATATTTTCGTCATTCATGCTTCTACAAACTCGGTCAAACTTCGCGAGTAGTCGGGACACACAGCAATGCCATCAACATTCACATATTGCACATGAGTTTCAACTGACCGATCGCTTCTGAATTCGCTCAACAGAAGCTTATCATCGCCAAACGCCTGCTTCTTCTCTCTGTGCATTCTCAGTTGCCGTCGTATCAAGTCGAGTAGACATACTGTAAATTTTTTTTAACTCCCTTAGGCAACAAGGTCATAAATTAGTGCTCTGGCACAGTCAGCGAACAAAGGAAAAAAGGCATGTGCAACTCCGTTCTTTGATCGCCGATTGCCTGAGGTGATTTCGCGAACAAATTTTGCTTGCCAAAATAAAAAGCAGAGGAAGTCATAAAATCTATGAAGCTATTTTCACTGGAATTTAGTCCACTGGGATTTAGTCCTCTCTGGAGACGACAGTTCAAGCAATTCTATTTATAGTTGATTTATTGTATCTTATGTGTAGTCCTCCCTAGTTTGAAGACAGCATTTCGCGTCCCACTCCCACTCCCCCCCCCCCCCACCAGCTTCGAATCCAGTTATCTTGCTAATTCCGCATATCCGTCGGTTACGGCATTAGTATAAAATTCTCTTAATTCCTTTTTCCCAGTCCTCCCCAGATTTAGTGGTCCTTCTCTGACGATAGGCGTTCCCAAACACAATATTCCACTCAGATTAAATTTGCAGCCCACCTGCTACAATCCATGATATCCGAGCTATGGATCCCTGAGGTTACGGAATCGTTTGATATTTTAATGGAAGCCGTTATCTCATGGACGTTCCTTAATTCGTGAATAAGCGGAGCTTTGCTTTTTTGTCAATTTTATACAAATCTTCTACAGTCCCCAAGAGGCATCAAAAATGACAAAGCGAACGAAATATCAATTTCAGCGGAAAATTTTTCTGCGGCAAATGGGGATTTCAGTGTCTTATTTGGCGAGCTACAGTACAAAATCGTCGTTATTAATTATTCTATCGCAAGTGACCAATTCAAGCTGTTAGACGTTATCATCGAAATCTCATCAAATGTTTCAAACGTACCCGAAATACATTGCAAAAAGAGCAAAACTTCTGAGTCACGTTCAGTCACACAAGCTATTCCTAAACAAGTACTTGCTTAACGATCGCATCATTTTTTAACATATTTTGTTTTAAAAAGTCATTCGTCGAATTCGTACACAGTTGATTGAATGAGCTCATTATGTAGGAATGAGTTAGTAATCACTCACTAATCATTCATTAATCACTGATTAAACATTAGTAAGTCATTCCGCCATCATTGTACGGAATTAATAAACAAATAGGCACTCATTATTCGCGAGCTTAACGACCAATATTTACTTAGCTCCTAGTCACTAGTTATCAATAACTCGTTCGTCACAAGTAATGCTAGCGCACAAAATTTAACCGATAGCTCGATTCATAATTAACAAATTGAGTTCGGAGATCAACTCATGAACTGTTTGCTCTCTGGCCAGTACCAGAAGACAGCCAACGTGCATTGGCACCAAACCGGCAATCGGATTAACGATGGCGCCGATTGAAACTGAACGTTGCTGAAGTAAACGGAATAGATGCATAAAGGATAATTAGCGTACATGATTAGGATTCCAATTAACGAAGGCGGTAGGTGTCTGGAAACTTTTGATCGCAACGATCAATAAACGACTAAATTCCACTTTAGCGATTAATGTTCAAAACGATTTGGAAATA
The DNA here is from genome assembly GCA_000803305.1 of Toxocara canis. NCBI lineage: Eukaryota > Metazoa > Nematoda > Chromadorea > Rhabditida > Toxocaridae > Toxocara > Toxocara canis. Next base: position 40,136 of record JPKZ01000532.1, read on the forward strand.
GCCGAAACCAGCTGTGCCGCTGCTACTAATAGTGCATTATTAAACCCTTTATGAAAACCAAAGGACTTGCAATGTTCATGCTTGTAGCTGAGGAAGTTTTCATTCAATAAATAGGAGCTTTAATTATAGTAAAAGAGTACATGGCTGATCTAGCATTTCCATAATTTCAATATCGTCAGTAAAAGTTAAACAGAATTATGGAACTGGCCAGATAGTTTAGAAAAAACCAAAACAAAAGTCATGGTCTCCTAAGTTAACGAAAAAGAAGTCAAGTCTCTGCGCTCAAAGTTTGCTGCTCTCGAACTTACTGCGCACCACTAGAAGCTATACGCGGTGGCGCTGGACTCCGAAAAAAATTGTTCGGGGTCCCGGATATGAACGGGGATCCGCCGACTCGGAGCTTGACAGGAGTCTTCGCGGGTCGCAAAGACGGGGATCTCAGATGGCATCGCGGCCAAGAATGGAGTGAAATATTACAGTGGTTTAACTATGCGATAAAACTGAACGAACCAGCGAGAACTGAGGAACTATTATGAGGCCAAAAAGGATTTGTTGCGACAACAAGTTGTGCTACACAAAATTCAGCATGCAAACGTTCATAAAATTCATTAAGGTGCGTTAGGATGCAGTATCAACTGTTTTTCTTACAGAAACATTGAACACCTCTGCTTAAATTATTTAAGTCTGCAGGCGCTTTAACGAGAGTGCCAAGGCGGCTTTCATGGCTGGACCTAACTGGGATTTGCAAATAATTTGACTGAACATCTTTAAATGAAACCCGCGAAGAGCATAAACATAATTTGGGGCACCGAGCTAATAAGAGCTAATAGCTAATAGCTAATAGCTAATAGCTAAGAGCTAATAAGCCCCTGCAATACCGAAAGAGCGTGGGGGTCCTTTTAAATCTGAGGCCTACGACTGGCGGGTCCACCGTAATGAGAGGTCCACCGAATCGAGATTTTGGCTCGAAAACTCGGGACTAAAGACGATAACGCCAATATAAGTAATATGCACATCACTTGACAAAAAGCGTCTCAGATAACATTGCATGGTGAACCACATCTACCGAGAAAAAAATAGGTGCACTGACATTGACCTCTGAAGGATGGACTCAGTGATACGACGATGTGGGCCACAAGTTTAACTCGTTTTCACCTTCATTATTAGTAGAGCACTTGTGTGCAATTTTACGGCCATCGTCTTATCATTTAACGCCCGACGCGATCAAAATGAAGTCATTTAAAACATGGCATGGATGTGACGTATGAGCTCTTTAGATCTAGCCTCCATAGTAATAATTGCCTATTTTCGTCCGTCCGATCTCTCCAAATCGCTCAAACGTGCCCCTAAGTGGCAAAGAAGGAGAACTGCGGAATGCCACTTGAGAAAGGGAGATAATTTTCGCTGTGTGATATCAAAGACATAAAGAGGGAAGTGAACTGAGCAATTCTCTCCTGAAAGAAAAAAAAAACGATAGCTTGATGAAAAAACAGTGTGAAGTGAGCGTAGTATAAATAAACAGAAGAAGAAAATTCCCTTCTGTAAAATCAATGCAGAAGTCTGAAAGCGGTGTTCGAATTCACTTCACTGAATTCACTTAGCACTTCTTCCTCGCACTTAGGTTGTCCGAAGCAGAGGGGAACATGACCACCCTCACTGTTGCGAAGTAACAAATACAGCTGGTTGGGCTGGTGTTTAAAGTCAGACCAATAGCTCAAAGTAGGCGCAGCGCATGCCACCCTCACCCCTCCCCTCCCNCTACCATCACCACTCTTCACATTGCTCGTTGACTTACTTTATCATCGTCCCCGCTTACAATAAGTCAGCATCTCTTCTTTATGCTCTGCTTTTTTGTCAAATGATCCTTTGGAAACTCAGGTGCGCTATGCAACTTTGATTTCTCTTTTAGCACATTTTGGCCTTTTTTCCGCCAAATTAGAAAGCTGGAGCCTGAAATCTTTCCGGTGCATAGGCATCACTGCCGCTAAGCGTCAGCATGAACTCTTCAATATATGCACTACACAGTACCGTATTCGTGCGCACACACCGCTTTAACTACTCAACTTTGAAAGAGTGATGATGAACGATAGACACAGATGCATCAAAGACGACTCTCACTCGGAAATTTAAGCAGTCACGCTATAACTGGAAATCACCTCGCGGTATATGATTGTATCCTCCTTTGGGAGCCCTTTGGTGCAAAAACGTTCTTATGAGATCGAGGAAGTAAATCGTGAGATCTAGAAGAGACACAGAGAGATAAAGAAATGATAGCATTGCTGACCTAATGAAAATGACGAAATAATGATTTCGTCGTAAACCGATCCCAGATGATCACATAATGCCTACTTCCAGAGCGCGTTTGATGTTTATCAAATCATTTGCCAATTTCGAACCCCTGCTGGAGCTGTCAGCGCTCATGTTATGCAACAACAAAAAGAACTTTACGATTTAAATGTTAGCAGTGAAAACATTTTGTTCACTCACGGTTCCTCGCTGTCCAGCTGGTCTGTGGATTCTTTGAAGGGGCTGAAGAAGCGAAACGTCCGAAGTATCCCGTAAAGATAAAAAATATCCAGAATATTCATAACGTAAAGATACTAGCGTGGGGCCACTTCGTTAGTTTTCTTGACAATATGGTCCGCTATGCCCCCATACTATCTCTGCAATTGCTGCATAGCAAAGCAACATCTATATCACTGAAAAATATATTCATCTAAACGTCACCAGATCTCACGACTGAATTCACATAAAGGTTCATATAACAGAGAAGAAAAGCAATTAGAAATACTCTTGCAAAGAATGTGCATAACACAAGTCTATCTCCCTGGCCAGACATTTCGCGCTTTAAAATATCGCAGTTGTTTGACCGTACTAGATTGGACCGCTTTTTACACGTCGCTGAAAACGGATCAGTTCAGGCAACTTCAATCATACGGCAACTGGTGAATTTAACGAACACTTTATTTGGATTGAATGAAGCGTCACTGAACCGAAATGTAATGATAGTAACGCCATGGTTACAAAGCAATCGCCGTAAAATTTGAGTGCTCATTCACACCCAATTGTATGGCCTTTTTCGCTTTCAGCATGAACGGTTGACGATCGTACGCGGAGATTTGAAGAGATACCAATCGAGATAACAATCTAGCGCATGCTTTTGCCGAGAAAAGAACTATGTATGGCCAATGTGCTCTCATTTGCGTCGCTGTAATTCAGTCAAATGTTTTTGGAGGATCCAAAACAGCAGCAAACATGTTCACCTGCACTATCGAGGCACTGACCAGCGAATTAGGTCGAGCACATACCGGTGCATGCACTCGAAATGAAACACTGAAATTCAACTATTGATACTAAGTGAGTTCATTAGTATTATGCATTAGTGTTTGAGACCTCGATGTCACGGTAGGTGACCGAAGACGATTAAGGAGAGACAATACAATGTTGTTCAATTTTCACAAAAGAGAATATCCAAGTGGTCTCCAAGTAGGACTCAATAAATTCACCAAAGTTCAGTTCATTTTAGTCTTAGGTAGGGTAGAAGGCGCATTACGCTTCTTGCTCTACTGCAATTCCGGTCACGATGGGCACTTGCGCTAAAGCGCCGGTGTGTCAAGCTTTATTGATGCATCTGAGCATTCTGACAAGAGCCAAAAGCCTACTTACTCAAAGACGATAAAACAGGAGCAACCTAAGCCAAATGTAGTGTGGAGAAACGGAAGTTAAATGAAAGGGGTTTTTGTTCGCGAAAATACGTTGAGCATATCTTTATCCTCGCGCAACGTGGGAATTACTGTTGACCCGAAAAAATGGTCACTTGCTCGTATGGGTTGATCATGAACTAGAGAAACCATCAACTGAACCACTATATGGAATTGGCATCGTAAAGTTTGACAAAATTTTCGATTGGTTTCCATAACTACAAAAAAGTAATAAGCGGAATGGGACTCATTTCTCACCAGTTCTTAGTGAGGTTTTTTGCTGTTCTGGAATGTGCGTAGAGATCATCATGATTTGCACGAATGAACAACAAGTAAATCACTGAAGCAGATACCGTAGCGTAATCCTTGTAAAAAGATATGAAAGCTACAAAGCTACTCTTACGAACTGATCCACCAAGCTGTGCCAATTTCGACATTGCAAGAAAAGCGCTTAAAGTTTGTTCTGCAAGTTTTATCTTAAGGTTTTATGCATGACTAACTAAACTTGCATCATATTTCCAATTGCTGCGCCCATCTGTTCGTCATTTTGAAACTTCTCGTCTATCCGACCTGATGCTTATAGTATGGCTTACTAAGATCTACCACCTATCATTTCCTGTTCTGGAAGGTCCACAATGACACCAAAATGACCTCAACCGTTTTTCGTTTTAACCATATTAAGCAATTTCTGCCGAATCAAGTTACAAGCGGTTAGGTGTTGGTCAAACGCGTCATATGCATTGAACAAAGACAAGCTGATGTACTGAATTTATAATAGTATCATTGTAATTAACAGTGATCTGTCTCTTACATATCGAACAATAATGAACTTTTCGCGAAAAGCGATAATTGCTGCTCACCAAAACTTTTGCCAGCTGGCTACGTTGCTTTGTTCCTTCACACGATTTACTGAAAAGTTCAGCTGGTTTTCTTAAAAGTTTTGATCAGATGCATAAGATTTATCGTTGTTCGTTGTACACTAATATTTGTATTCCATTTCCAGTGTCAAACCCATCGTTTCAAGTAATAACGGCCGATGATCTATTGTTCAGGCCCTTCTGTTTGTCTTCTTGCAAAATTATCTTATTGTTTAGTATGCTTATGACTACAATATGGACATCCTTTCTGGAATAGAAGTACTTATGACATACGGTAGTGGGCTCAACTCGTATTCCTTAATATTATTTTTATGTATTACAGATTTGTACTTGTTGCGGGGCGATATTCAAATTGCGAAGCAGATCAATTTTGCATCAAGATGAAATTTGCATATAAATGGCTGTTCAATTCATGATGTATATAAACCGATGGTTTCGACCTCATTTTGTCTTGTGTATATGTTCGTCTTTGGTGCGCTTACTTTTCGTGTGAATTAACTCGGTATTTTCGACTCTACGCTTACGACACTCGACTCGACACATCGCAAAGATGAAACAGTATGAGAATCGATTTTTCCTGCAGTGAGGAAAAAAGTGACAGCCTTTTATTATACGCCTAATAAATTTTTAAAAAATTGCAGCTAGCTTATACAAAAATGTTTTTTATAATAGGAACCAAAAATCGGCGACAAATGCAAAAATTTTAGATGCCCAGACAGCAAATATACTTTTAAATATGCGATTTAACCAACAACTATTAATGGCTAAGAATGAAGTGACTTTTTAAAATATTCATTCGATAGGCGAAACCTAACTTTGCAAAAAAATAAATACATGCGCCTTGGCCATCGTGGTTTGAGACGATATACAATTACGGGCTCGGTTCTGCTTGGAGACCACTTGGATATTCCCTTTGTAAACGCTGAACAACACTGCATTTTGCCCACCGTATTTCGTCGAATTCTTACCCACAGGGAGCAATGCTATGCATGTTTGGAATCAGCTTAACGAGATCTATTGAATCGTATTAACTCGGTCGAAATCGGAGACAAAAAATATTGTCCGAAAAACTCGATCAAGCTCGAAATTCGGCGGCACCCTTTTAAGGCTTGCAACACACATACGAGATCGGATGCTCTGCACGGGCCACCGGGTGAACGCATTGTCGAAACGCACCGCCTTCCATACGGCTAAACATGCAACGACTCTGTTTCATGCAAAATTGTTCATACCAGCCTCGAACTTAATGCAGTCATCATAACCGTACTCCCGATCGAACCAATAATGCAAAAAAGGCTTAAGCCGAACTTACGAAATTTATTGTTTCTCCTCTAGCTCGCTCGAAAATCTTTTTGGCGGTGTCCATACCGTATCCCTTGACTAAAGGTTACTGAGGTCGGTTCATCATACAAGAAGTTTTACTGCAATGTTTCACAAATCTTCGGAATGGTGGTTATGAGACTGGGTTTTACGTGTGGAAGAGGTGGTAGGTGGTCGGTTGTTTATAGCTTGTAGCGTGGTGTTGCCGAGAAGGTTAGCACTAGTTGTGGCTCCCTTTTCCGCAACTCCTAGAACATTGTGTAATGTGGAGGGGATTGAGACAAAGATTCGAAGGAGCGGCAAATGTTGGTACTTCATCCCGTAAGGGATTCACGGGACGTTTAAATAATTCGATTCAAACTGCTGTCTTATATTCGATTTCGTGAGAACATCGATATGCTTTCCTTCTCGACAGTGACGCCAGTTATTTGAAACCTAATTGGCGAAAGGTTATTCTTCATTCAGCCACTCCCAATCAGTGGTCAGTATGAGGAAAACATATGGAATGCACTTTTCGAGATAAATAGAAATGGTGTATATTTGACGGTTCACCGTCTTAGTAGTGTTGTTGACGGTAATTTGAAATAGCACAAAGGCGTCACAAAACTAAATACTCGAAATTCAGGTGATGTCGAAACAGAATATGGAGGAGGAGATGGGTAAAATAGCTGAGTCATTGGACCGCATGGGCTTGGATGGTGCGGACAACGGTACCAGATCAGAACAGGAACCAGTTGCAGCCACTTTGGAACAGGAACAAACGGTAGTTTCTGAAAAAGGACCGGTATGATCACATCTCACTTACATTGCACAATGGTGTGCTCAATTGAAACGCACATTTCTGTTCAGTTTTAAGATTGCGATCTTGACGCGTGAGCCTTTATTGAATTATTGAGTTGAAATTTGGATGAAAGACTTGCAAATATTAATGCTGAAATGTGTGTTTACTGTGATCGCACTTGAAATGTACACTTCGAACTGCGCTGCCCAGTAGTCTAAAGGTGAAGTCCAATCATTCTGGTTGGAAATAAAAGACACGGTTGTCTGAGTGTGATTTTGCGCTTGTTCATCATTTTCGTTTTGATGACATTCATTATTAAGCCGATCTTCTTGTCATCCCTTCACAACCCTTCCCCATTTTCCAATCCAGGGCTTTGACCACGACAGTGTCCTTGTTTCTATTGAAACCACTGGAATCAAGCGGGTTCTTTTATATGTTGTGGTCTATTTGCTCGTTAGATATTAGCACATTATATTCCCATTTTAATTTCAGTGTATTAGTCAAACGATATCATGCTCGAATGGAACCTTCAAAAATTAGTTCTTTTCGATTTCGAAAGCTGATATGGCATTAGCAAGAGCACACTATTCACACCACATGGTTATGTTGTTATTCTTTCCCAGCTCATTGTTGATATTTGCTTTACTCTGAAGATGAGCACGAGGGTAAAACGAAATCAGAGGAGAGCGATGATGTAGAATCTCCAGATCATCCAGCGTTTGTTCCATGGGCGCCTTCATATTTCATGCATGACTTAACAGATGATCAGAAGAGTGAGGTGGAAGTGAAAATACTCACACATCGCCGCTCTCGAGCCGACAAGTAGTGGGAACACGATCTATATGATGAAGCTATGCAAGGGCCTAAGGATCTGAATAAGTCTATCTCGTTGATTTCACGTTGTGCTTCTTCGCTTACAAGTTCGAAAGCAACTCATGTGTTAATGAAATGAGGTGGGAAGGGGGGAGGGGTGTGAATGCAGAAGGGAGGTTTGTAAGCATAGGTCGTATGGAATCGTTGGTTGTTCTGACTGCCATAATTCCAGTTTACCTAGTAGATAGACATGTAACAAAGACGTCAGGTTCAAACGATCCCCTATATGCCATGCCACAATTATTGCTATGCATGGTTCGACATCGTCTGAATCTTTAATTTTTATCACATTCGGATGTTGTTTTCGGCAACGTTGCTGCGATGATGAATACGTACACTGCAGAGCTGCGTTATATTTTGGCTACATTTCATTTCGCTCGCCCTGTAGAGATTGAATGCGCATGCTTCAAACGCTGATCCACCGCTCATTAACAGACGCCCAACTACACTCTCAGCGTGTGCCGAATCGACCGTCGGCAGTTCTCCCATAACAGTTTGTCATCTGTTGCCGTTGGCTTCGAATTGTGGAGCGTTTTAGAGAGAGAGAGAGAGAGAGAGAATCTTTATTTACAATGAAGAAAGCATGTAACAACGCCTCCAGAAAAAAAAAAGTATACACGAAAGTTTTAGTTTAAACATAAGTATAAACACTGCAATTAACCATGCGTTTTAATACCCATAGACATTGATGAGAGTAGAAAAACAAGAGATCATAAGCAATGGACATGTAAGGGGGGCTTTTTCGGTAACGGTATTACTATCGCAGTTTTCCAAGCATTCGGAACGATGCCCAGTGCAATACTATGTTTGAATAGAATACATAAGGGGTAACAAAGGCCTGTCGCAAAAAAAATTTAGCTGTTTCGATGAGTTTTTAATTGGCATAGTCATTCCATTTGAGGCTGATTTGATTTTCTGAGGGTTGAGTAACATTGTCTTCCTACTCATTCGAAGTAAAACAAAGGCCTGCATAAGTGAGCAGATCGCGAGTACTGAATGAAGTGAAAGAGGGAATTACTGGATATAAAAATTTATTTCAGAACGATTCGAATTTGTCAGACTGTGGGAAAAGAAAAAGTTGAGGAAAATTTTTGAAAGCTGCGAAATTTCTCATTTAAAAGTTTCCGAAACAAGTTATATCATTTTTTTTCTCGAAAATTTTTTTTACACCAACTCCATACGAAAATTTACACCATAAAGAAAAAAAATCATTTTCTTGAAAAACATTTGCTCTGCGAAACCACTTTTAAAATATGCGTCAGACCACGGAATATTTCAGCGTGATAACTGTGGGAATGAGGAAAAAACGGTGCGATATGTGAATCGTGGTCCATTTGGTCGACGAGGGGCGGTGCATTCCGTCATTCTCAAGATTTTCGTGCATCGCGATTCGGAAATAGACGCTCGGGTGTGTGTTTTAATGGTTTGAAGATTTAATGCATCTGTAAAATTTCGAGACAATTTGAGCATTTTATTCAGCAAAATATATTTAATATCTGTTTCGAGACTTGGTTAATCAATTACGTTAGCGTTATCTTCCTGGCACGACATTTGTCCATCGTTTGAATAGGCTGCGACTTGATATATCTTTTGCATCAGAACGCAGACCGCACCTCATTTTTAATATTTACAAAACACATCCAACTTTTGTTTAATGTTCGAGAAGTCTCCGAGCATTCTGATAACTAGATATAAAGACGCTGACGAAATTGTTACAAATTGCAATCTAGCCACGGCTGGCAATCTTTCATCGTATTGTCACAACAGTACTATGTAAGTGATTTGGGGTGCTCAAACTTCTCATTACCTGCTGCGGCTTATTATTTTACTATTTACTATAACGTTTTGTCTTCGTCTTTGTCTTCTGCTTATAAAAGATGTTTCAACAGAACTGGTTGTTGTGTTCGCAACTTTTTTTTGTGCTGCAGATGCGGTGCTCAAAAATGTTTGTTTTGGTATTACCTGGTAGCGCCACCCTTTCACGAACAGTCGTGAGATGTTTTCAAATGTGTTACGTTTGACGTCTATGGGATCCTGCGTCGGGCGTTATATATATATATATATATATATATGCACGTTAGCATGTTACCGCTCGGGCCTTCAATGCGATGTCTCCATGTAGGCAATTACACGCCGAGCATAGCCATTCCTTTGGCTGTTTTTAGCTTGTTGTTAGATACCACCCGCTAGCTGGGCTGTCAGCGGTATAGTGGGAAGCAGCCGAGAATCGAACCCAGGTCTTCCCGCACACGAAGCTGGAACTGTATCGCTGAGCTGCTGCTCCCCCTGGATGAAAGATATATTTTAAAATACATAAAACGAAACTAATGAAGTACTTTTGCTGGAAAATGCTACGTTTTCGACTTAATTAAATTCGCCGATTTGATTTCACACTTCATTTTTGACTGTTGCATAGTTTGATGGGTGCTGTCAATGACGGTTCGTGTGTGTGGATTGATCCAGTGTTTCCTGCCGTTATATGTGCTGTAATAGAGAAAGTTTTAAAAAAATTAAAAAGAACACGTAAAGCACAAAATAGTGGAGGGGTATGTAGTAACAAGTACATTCCTCGTCCACTAGCCATTTGTGGAGGTACAGTGTAGGGCCATTCAGCGGCCTCAAACTCGGGTTAACTTTCGTCCACACCAGTGATGCTATCGAGTACAGTATTTTATAATGCTTTGTGTGTTCCGATAAATCTGCACTTTGCATGCAGAGCGATAGAGGATGGTGTTAGAATGCATTGTGAGGTTTTGATGAGAGTACTGTTGTGTATATACAGTGGTGCATACAGACGACTTTTGGTAACATACAAAAGACAGTAGGATAGTCTCCAAATATGACTGTAAAACCGTCCTTTTAGTAACTTTACTTTTTTTTCAAATTTTTGCTGAGATGGAATTTCGGCGAAAATTCATTTGTTCATGTTCCTGAGTGTGCTTTTGAAATTTCTCATTATTTGCATCGAAGATGTCGCATTTAATGATTTTTTCGTTGAATGCTTGATTGCTTGAAATGCATGAAAAAATGTGTAAGAGTGCATCATTGACTTTTACAGTCTTAAGGCTATTTTTCCAAATTGCCCAGCCGACCGCACTTAATCTTTGTAATTTTTTTTTGGTATAAACAAAAATTGCTGTACAGCACACCAGTGCTTCATGGGATTTATTTTTTAATCAAAACGAATCGTAATAACATGAATTAATTTTTGCGTGAAATGAAGAACGAGCCGAATCGAGATATCTTTGGGTGTTAAAAGCAGTTTCCGAACTTCAAATGTAACACCTAATTCGTACCAAACTTTGTAAAATCTAATTTTTTCTCGACTCATCTCCTACTGTTGGTTTCATCTTTTCTACTGAATCGAACGCCACTGCATTTCCACCGAATTGATTTCTCTAGTTCGACAACACTCAATGATCAATTTAAAGTGCATTGATGAACGGTGAGTTGCGTTCTATAACAAACGAAAAGAATAGATGGAATGCAAGAAAAAAGTAAAGTAAGTGAATTTGATGGCTCTATATTTGGGAAAATATGGTCAGAAAATCAGACATTATCATGCCATTTAATGACTAAACATAAACTGCGATCACTATCCGCATTCAACAATATTTACGAATAAATTAAACGAGAAAGGCATTCGTTCAGACTAATTTTTATTGACTGAGGCAAAACACTAGATAATAGCAATACATTTTCTTCTTGGTATATTACAGTCATCCAAGTATCTTTTGGGATCGTAACAGAAAATTAACATATTCGAGATTGATATGACAAAGGGAATTTGCATGACCACAAATTAGCATAAATAAGTGGAACGCCGCATTTCTTATATTCACTGCACATTTTGCATATTTACTGCTGTTTGGCTTAAGGTGTGAAAAGTTGAATAGGCTGGATTCGTTCTTGCGCATCTAATATTCATCATCAGCACCATTGATCACCACTGACGATCAAATGCTGTCTATGTACTGCTTGTATTATTCAGATTTTTTAATCATTAGACCGGGATTGTCGCTGAGTTGTCCGTATTGAATTTTTAAACTTCTTATAGTATTCTTTGAGGGGATTCAAAGCGCACAATATACAACATTTATCTGTTCCTGTATTGTACCACACTTAAGCGATTTTTTTTTCTTTTTTTCAACCGGCAACGCTTTTTGAAAACGCTTTTTTTTCAACCTTGTTCTACGTTCCCGTAAACGGTTTATTGAAAAGCGATTATTTCTATCCGAATGGGGCAAGCAAGCGTTCAAATAAAGCAGGATTGGCTATTGTCGTTTGCAGCGATCAAAAATAAACAATCTTACTAGTTGGTTCGCTTTAAAATGTTTATTTCGCAAACTCATATAGGTGCTCAAAAGGTTCTTCGTGAAGCGCATTAAAAGATATCCCTCGAGAAAGTGCACTTACACGTAATATTGTATAATGCAGCGCATAACTGAACCATAAAGTTAATGGGTTCATCAACAGAGCATTCATTAAATAAACTCCACTTGAATTTTAATCTGCTTTTACACCATTCATTCAAAGATTTTCGACAGCCATAACATCCTTTTGACAGCCATAGCATCCTCTGTAAACGATCATGAAAGACAGAATACCAGTAAATTGAAAAAGAATGTTCTCTCGTATAATAAAGCGATAGAATACGATATAGCATTTTAGAGAGCACTGATCAAGAAACGGCAGGCTCTACCACTATCGAGTGCTTTGCAAATAAAATTACGTAGAAATTAATATTTAATGACAGAAACGTGCATCCATTTAAACGCATTATCCTGTACCAATGTCAGTTGAAATACTCGTTCCGGGAACCTGTTGACGGTAGCCCTGTAATGCGACTATTGCGCCATTCTACTGTTTTAATCTCACATTGCTTTCCTCATTCCTAAACCAAGAGGAACATATCAACATAAAGAAGCTCTAGGTGAAACTGCGACTGCAATGACCCACAAATTAGACTGATATCAATAAATGGAAAAAGGGTGGTAATAACACATTCCAGGGGGCATTCCAGAGATAGACGAGTTTCAGCGGATGAACTGAATCGAGAATACAAGCGTAAAAGGTTGATCCACGAAACGATTATTCGTACCAATTATTTTATGAAGGGAAAGACTCCATTGGATCATGAATGGGAAGGATTCTGTTGGATTGTGAAGGAACGGAAGCTACGGGAATATAAACGGAAAAGGCTGTATTGGATCATGGAGAGAAAGCACTGTACTCGATTATGAAAGGGAAGGAATCTATTCAATCATAAACGGAAAGGACTGCCCTGGATTATGAATGGGAACGGCCCTATTACATTGGCAAATGAAAAGGCTGTACTGGATTATGCAGGGAAAGGACTGTACTCCATCATGACGGGAAAGGACTCTATTAGATCACGAACGGAATGGACTCTATCGAATTATGAAGTTAAACGAGTCTATTGGATTATGAACGAAAAGGACTCTGTTGGATTTTGGTGGGAAAGAACTTTTCTGAATTATGAATGGAAAGGACTGTACTGGATTATGAAGGCAATGGACCGTATTGGATCATGAACGAAAAGGACTCTATTGGATTATGAAGGTAAATGACTCTACCGGATTCTGTAGGGAAAAGATTGTATTGGATTATGAAGTGAAAGGACTGTACTTGATTATGAAACGAAAAGACTGTATTGGATTGTTAAGGGAAAGGACTGTACTGTAATGTGAACGGAAAGGACTCTATCGGATTATGAACGAAAAGGGCTCGATTGGATTATGAAGGTAAAGGACTCTGTTGCATTATGAACGAAAAGGAGTCTATTGGATTATGAAAGTAGATGACTCCTAGATGACTCTACTGGATTATGGACGGAAAGGACTCGACTGAATTATGAGCGGAAAGGGCTCTATTGGATTATGAAGGAACAGGGTTGTCCGTACTCGATTATGAAATGAAAGGACTGCATCGGATTATTAAGGGAAAGTAGTGTCCTGTTCTGTGAATGGAAAGGACTCTACTGGATTATGAAGGTAAAGGGCTCTACTGGATTATGAAAGGAAGGGACTATTGAATTATGAAGGGAAGGGCTCTACTGGATTATGAACGAGAGGGACTCTATTGGATGACGAAGATAAAGGACTACCGGATTATGAATAGAAAGGACTGTATTAGATTATGAAGGGGAAGTACTGTATTGTATTATGGACGAAAAGGACTCTATTGGATTATGGTGGGAATGGACTGTATTGTATTATGAAGAGAAAGGAATTTATAAAAGAACGTTTTAACAATTTTACTTCCAATTATTGAACATGGAGTTTTATTATTGAATTTCTAGTAGCTGCCGATAATTACAGTTTGTCTAATTATGAGAACCTGTATGTGCGGTCTTTCATGGGCTGTGTAGATATCCAGCTGTGACTGACACTGACAAATCGATTGGGTTTATGTAAATGTGGTAGCACTGGACAACTGCTTCAAAAGATTAACAATGGGGCGCAAAACGGCGCCACCATAACATGAATGTAGAGCTCCTTAGCTCGGGGAATGTAGAATCGTTGGGAATGGGAGTGTAGAAGCAGATTAAGCTGGGAGCTACAGAACTGGAGTAAGTGCTGCAAACAGCAAGCTCGGAATAACAAGTCGTTTATGCTCAAAATCACTTGCTAATATACAGTGCGCACCAAAGAGGGGGGATTGTTTATCACAAGGGCGGATGTCGGTCGGTCCTTTGAACGAGGGGCGGATCATCTGTCGGTCCTTTGAATGAGGGGCGAATCATCGGTTGGTCCTTTGAAGGTGAGTGACAGCGATTTGTAGGAATCCATGTGTTGGGGTTTGTTTGGGTCTTCGGCTCCAGCTTTGGACATGTGCTTTATGTAGCCGTGATTGGGGTATTTGTGTATATCTTTGGCTGCAGCTTTGAACTGTTCCATGTGTAGCTGTGAATGGGGTATTTGGCTGCAACTGTGAACATGTGCCATTCGTTGCTGAGAATAGGATATTTGTGTATTTGCACTCGATGGATGAGTGCGACAATGAGGCAGAATATATCGGAAAGGAAAGATTAAAGAATTTTTGTTTGTTAAAATAAAGTGTCGGGTCTTAGGTTTCAGGGACATCAGTTGATTATTATGGAAACCATTTACTTCCCACTGCCAATACGGCAACATGTGGTTTTTCATAGAAGGCTGAGTTATCTGATGACGGCCACTTTATATTTTCGAGTCCTCCTATCTTTTGCGAATCTTCGTTACGAATAATAACGAGTGATGGGACATTATAGATATGACAAGATCGGAACTGAATTTGATTAGTGCTAGTTTAACGTTCGCTTCATTAGCTCGGGATGGTAATCAATCGATTGGAGGATTAAAATCGAAAATACTACGGTCTAAAGCGAGAGCCAGGAGGTATGGATGAGTGCTACTGATCGATACTAGTTTGCTGGCGCACTTCATAGAGCTTAAAAATTCTTTCTGTTTCTTCCTTGCTACAGAACTGATCTGAAAAGGGTCAATCAAATGCAATCACCACCAAAGCCAGTTACGAATTCTGATGCTGCGCTGCAAGAGTTTAAATCCCGAAGAGACCAACGAAACGCAGTCAATTTGTTTGTATGGGTTAGTGCGAAAGAACTGCCCGAATAACTAGCCTAGCCATGCAGTCGAACGTTAGAAGAGTGTATGATTGTCAGTTGGTGAGGCGAAGACAAGAGAGCGTGCGAATGGACGAGAGATAGAGAAATGAGGTGGAAGCAAAATTGGACTGAATGAGGGAGATTTTGTAATGCGAACGTTAAATTGGGCACTCATTCGGAGTTAATCGGAGGCGCGACTGCAGTTCGCTTATTCTGCTGCTTCAGGTCGTTTGCAGATTTTGATTTCTCCTGCAGAATCATTCCGATCAGATTGGTCAACACTTGGCCAAGAGCTCCACGTTGGGGTCGTCTGGGAACGGAGAACATCGCTTCACATTCGTCCACAGAGCCATTTGTGGGACCCTGTCTAGGATCAGTTCTCAGAGCTGTTATCGCTGATGTGATTCTTCTCCGGCCGTCTCGCTTCCAGTCGGGATGCCTTGTCCACCCGTTCTCTCTTTCACAGCGATGTCGAATGTCGCCTCGCACAGATGCCAGATCGGTGTTGTGTATTGCGATGTTAGCAGTGGCACGCCTGAGTGTTCATTACTAGGTTTTGTTCATAGAATGCGCATAAGCATGAAGTGTTCTTTGAGAGCAGAACCGAATAACACTCAATAATCGTTCGCTGACACACTCGCCTTCACAATTTATGTGTGTTCCGGAAATTTGCATGTGCAAAGCGCGTCGTGGCGACTAATGGCGAACCTAGGAAAACCTAACTTGTTTGCGCTCGTGCCATCGATAACGTTTGAGCGAAATTCCGAAGCTGAAAGTACCGACGTCCCAAAAAATCGGGCGAAAGATACTCGGCGCGAAATCTTGGACGTCTCTTTATCCATTTATGAAATTGTCACCCGGATGGATGTCTCCCTTCCTTATTCCCCTCCTCCTTGCCCCCCCCCTCCCCCTCTTTTTCTTGGCAGCTTTGAACTGTTCCATGTGTAGCTGTGAATGGGGTATTTGGCTGCAACTGTGAACATGTGCCATTCGTTGCTGAGAATAGGATATTTGTGTATTTGCACTCGATGGATGAGTGCGACAATGAGGCAGAATATATCGGAAAGGAAAGATTAAAGAATTTTTGTTTGTTAAAATAAAGTGTCGGGTCTTAGGTTTCAGGGACATCAGTTGATTATTATGGAAACCATTTACTTCCCACTGCCAATACGGCAACATGTGGTTTTTCATAGAAGGCTGAGTTATCTGATGACGGCCACTTTATATTTTCGAGTCCTCCTATCTTTTGCGAATCTTCGTTACGAATAATAACGAGTGATGGGACATTATAGATATGACAAGATCGGAACTGAATTTGATTAGTGCTAGTTTAACGTTCGCTTCATTAGCTCGGGATGGTAATCAATCGATTGGAGGATTAAAATCGAAAATACTACGGTCTAAAGCGAGAGCCAGGAGGTATGGATGAGTGCTACTGATCGATACTAGTTTGCTGGCGCACTTCATAGAGCTTAAAAATTCTTTCTGTTTCTTCCTTGCTACAGAACTGATCTGAAAAGGGTCAATCAAATGCAATCACCACCAAAGCCAGTTACGAATTCTGATGCTGCAAGAGGCATTTTTAAATCCCGAAGAGACCAACGAAACGCAGTCAATTTGTTTGTATGGGTTAGTGCGAAAGAACTGCCCGAATAACTAGCCATTAAATGCAGTCGAACGTTAGAAGAGTGTATGATTGTCAGTTGGTGAGGCGAAGACAAGAGAGCGTGCGAATGGACGAGAGATAGAGAAATGAGGTGGAAGCAAAATTGGACTGAATGAGGGAGATTTTGTAATGCGAACGTTAAATTGGGCACTCATTCGGAGTTAATCGGAGGCGCGACTGCAGTTCGCTTATTCTGCTGCTTCAGGTCGTTTGCAGATTTTGATTTCTCCTGCAGAATCATTCCGATCAGATTGGTCAACACTTGGCCAAGAGCTCCACGTTGGGGTCGTCTGGGAACGGAGAACATCGCTTCACATTCGTCCACAGAGCCATTTGTGGGACCCTGTCTAGGATCAGTTCTCAGAGCTGTTATCGCTGATGTGATTCTTCTCCGGCCGTCTCGCTTCCAGTCGGGATGCCTTGTCCACCCGTTCTCTCTTTCACAGCGATGTCGAATGTCGCCTCGCACAGATGCCAGATCGGTGTTGTGTATTGCGATGTTAGCAGTGGCACGCCTGAGTGTTCATTACTAGGTTTTGTTCATAGAATGCGCATAAGCATGAAGTGTTCTTTGAGAGCAGAACCGAATAACACTCAATAATCGTTCGCTGACACACTCGCCTTCACAATTTATGTGTGTTCCGGAAATTTGCATGTGCAAAGCGCGTCGTGGCGACTAATGGCGAACCTAGGAAAACCTAACTTGTTTGCGCTCGTGCCATCGATAACGTTTGAGCGAAATTCCGAAGCTGAAAGTACCGACGTCCCAAAAAATCGGGCGAAAGATACTCGGCGCGAAATCTTGGACGTCTCTTTATCCATTTATGAAATTGTCACCCGGATGGATGTCTCCCTTCCTTATTCCCCTCCTCCTTGCCCCCCCCCTCCCCCTCTTTTTCTTGGAGCTTAGAACTGTGAAATTTGATGGATATAATCGCACCCACACACTAGGCTGACCGTTAAACTTAACCGGCAACATCAGGACGAATTCTTCACGGTGAGTATCCAGCACCACAACTTTATGTCGTTTCGGTTCGTAAATAATGCCATAGTTGCGATTCGCCGAGTTCTCACCTTCCTGCGCCGTGCCTGTATTACCTACCCAAAGAAATTTAAGGGGACGGGAGGTGGAAGCGTGCAGTTTATTATACGACACGCACACTTCAACTTTTGTTCCGTTCGAGGCATAAATATGAAGAAAAGCGACGATACACAGACGTTAAACGTTCCCTCAGCCACAGTGCGAGGGTGAGACGCTTCACAGTTTTTATCATTACCTAATTTTTGTTCGGTATGGTTTCGTTGGGGGGTCGAAATGGAACTTGTTAAATCTTTCGAGGTGATTAGAAGGGGCATTTGTCCGGCTCGAAATTATCTTCTCGTTTCGCAACCACAAGCACAATAGTACCGCCACGCTAACCGGTTCCATTAAATGTCAACAGGTAATGAAGCGTGTGGGGAATGCATTAATAGGTATTAACAGACCAATAGGTTAACCGACCAGATCAGTCTCGTAAATGTTGTTCCAGCAATTGGTTGTGTCCTGATCTGCCGCCCTGTTGTTGTGCCGAGATCTCTTTGGTTTTGTCTACCTTGGTATTCTGGTATTTGGTATTTCTTCGTTTGTATGAGGGCGAGGCTTTGCCTTTGAGTTTTCGGCGGTTGGAGAACACTTGCGTTCCTTGGAACGCCGTAAGAATTNGATTAAAGAGTCCGAGTTGGTTCTACAAAAAATTTCGCGTCAGAAAGGGTCTTCTTCGGGTCAAAACGATTCCAATGGGCGAGTTGTCATTGCTCCCGTTAAAGTATGAGATATTCATCAGCAGAACCCGAAAACGTGCACAGACTTATCCTTCGGTTGAATTAGAAAAAATTAATTTCCTCCACATTGTGAAATCATGAATTTCTGTATTCATAACCGTCTGGCAGAGTGCTTTAGCAAATGCACGAGGTCGAAGAGAGCATTAGGACCATATATGAGGGTAATCAATGGTTTATATGAGTGCGGTTAGAGTTGCAAGTTGGTTTCAGACAATCAGTGAGGCGGATGCGGTCGAAACAAGGCGCGAAATGAGTAATAGTCGTGCAATGACTTGATCGTTTTAGCGACATGTTCCGTAATACAGCGTAGCATGCAGCAGTGCTGTTGGTCATATACAATCGTGCTGCTTGTCTTATTGGCTGAAATTGTTTTTAGCAAACTCAGATGCCATGGGGTTGTGGCTTCCGTTTCGCCGTTTGTGTTCCTTGAGCGTATTGGCGAGCTAACAACTTACCGTATTTGCTGCAGCCAGCAGCAATCTATTAAATGACTGAAAATCTTTCTTTTTTTATTTTGTGACTGACAAGTTGACATAGCTGTCGAGAACTATGACAGTAACGCCGCATACACATAGGCGAGTGAGTAGCAGTTTATTAGGCGCACATTTGAAGGTGGCGGTGGAAAATAAGGCAGAGGTAACAACGCAATGGGCGATGAATATAGTTGTGCCAGAATGTGAACCATATGCTCCCATATAGGAGCGTTTCAGATAGTCATCCGTACGTGCCATGTCTTCAATTTTGGAAGAATTTGGTGAAGGGTAATCAAGCGTTTTGCAGAGAATGTCTGAAGAACGAACTGCGGATGAAGTTGACAATCCGCTGAATGGATCGGCGCAAACACCTGTTGAAACACCATCCAAAGAGAGTGAGGTCGATGAGCGCACGGTAAGTAAACTTTTCGACGGCGCTACATTCGGATGTGAATAGTCGATCAGGAGATAAGATTGTGAATGGTCCACCTAAGTGAAGCATTCACCTTCGACCTCTCTTGCATTCTATGCTCACCGCCGCCCACTCATGCATAAAGCGAAGCAGAAACATGGTGACTCTGCTGCTAACTTCATTCGATCAAAAACAAGCATAAAAATGTTTTATGAAACCTTTTAGAAGCTTCTGCATAAATCGTTTTCTGTCTAGGCACTACGCTGTGGCCAGCCGGAGGCCACCTCTTGGGTAGATGTGCGTCTCGTTTTTAGCTTTTTCGTTGCCTGATGTGCTTTCCATTTTCTTTCGTTTTATGTGAGCTGGGAATGTGCTCACCACAACGATGGCATTATAACTAAACAGCGCACATCCGGTTGAGCTGTTTACTACTATCTTGTAAGGCACGGCATGCAGAGTCCTCTGACTAGAACAGGGCAAAACAATAATTGTATCGTCTGCAGTAGCAGTGTTGAATTTTTTCTGTATCCATCGCCTGCATCAGTAGCACAGCGTTTTGTAGTGTTTTATCGCCACTTTAATGTTCACTAGAACGCTGACTTATGTCGACGGCGCAACGTATAAGAAACATTTTTAAGTTGATTCACACTGCGTGATACTCGATGGTATTTGTAATGCGTGATACTTGATGGTAGCAATATTTGATTGAGCGCCACTGCAAAGTTCGTCAGTGATCTCTGCAACGGATACAATCTTCACGAGTCGAACACTCTCTCGGATGCTGTTCGTGCCTGCCAACCATTTTCACTAGCTTAGTTTCTATGGGCGTTTTTATGCGAAAAAAGTAAATTCGAGCATTAAGCGCGTACCGTTAAGCTTTTAATAAAAACTGTCCAACGCTTCTGAACGTGGTATCGTGGCGCACCGATAGTGTGATTCAGTTCGGAAATGCCGGCCCGGTTCTCTATTGGGATCGCCCGCTTTATCTCTGCCTGACCTTTTTCCATTTTTTGTGTTGTAAGCGTTGTTGTCGAAAGGGCCATCCTAAATGGAAGTAATTTTGTAATCGAACTCTCTATGAACGCCGTTAAAACTATGCATCATTTCCGGGCATTGAGCGGTCGTTGCACTTATTTGTTGGGGATCTGCTTATCGTGAAAATTCCTGTAGCTCCCATAAAAGGATAGTACGCTTATTTCGATCCATCGGAGGTCGCCGAATTTCTTTTCTGCCTTGCGTACGAGTGAGTATTTAAATTGTGTAGCGGAAGGCGTTGAAGATGATGGAAGCGAACGCTTCACTAAGTGCAGCATTCATTCAGACATACTTCTTATGCCGTGGAGCGGGGCGCCCCAAATCCCCAATGACACACTGCTTGAGGAGGAATCCAGGCTACCGGAGCTGGCTGAGCGGGCCCACTCGATTCACTCATTCCCTTTTCACCTTGCTACTCATGGACGGTGACGCTGTGTACAGTATTTCATAGTGTTAATCGTCAAAACCGACACGCATCCGTTATTTCACATCTTATATTCGTATGCACCATTAGGCAATAGACAGCTGAAGTTTGAGCGACTCTAAAATAGGGTTATTATAACGCTTATCGGACTGTGTGTGCGAATAGCTTTCAAGCTTGTGAGCTGTATAATATTCACTGAGACCTGTACCGAATCGTTGAGAAAGTTTGACTTTCTTGTTTGTTATTCTTCTTTTGTTTTTGTTTTTATACCTTTTTTATCCGTTTTTTTTTCACCTCCACAATCTTTGCTTCATATCATCAGAAGTGCATGCTTTTTTGTGGAACTTTTTTGACGGAGCACTTGGTTGAACTCTTTCTTGCCAGCGAAGGCTAACATTGAATGAGTTCCTTTGTACACAGATGTTTGAGTTCCATTTTAAACTTAATAACACGTGGCTTTCGGTCCAAGCACCATATATTTATTTAGTCGTATTTAATTGTATGGCAGAGGTAAACAAACACATTTTCAGATATTTCAAAACTGTTTGGGTGATTATGTGAGACGATGATCCTGTTGCTATTTTACTGATTGAAACTACGCTAACAGCTTAGAAACAGTGCTAGTTTTCAGAAGAATTTGTTTTCCCGTTCCTGGAAGTGTTGCGGTTTCCATTTTTTCTAATTTCGAATAATCCGCTTCATCACTTTCAGCACCGAACTGAAGAAATAAATGTGGATCTATCAAAGGACAACAGTTTGATAGTGGATATATCCGATGCACTATCTGAAAGAGATAAGGTGGGAACTTTCACACTCCACGTGGTGGAAGATGACTGTCAAGAGATGGCTGTCCACAGTGATCGTAACCATTGTTTCATTCATACAGTTATTTGCTTAGTTTTTTCTTTTCAAAATCCGTTTTCGGAGTTCGTTTTATACGGTGTTATTTGAATCGCCGTGCAGCCGTCTCCGGGTTTTCTCGCGCATTAAGAGAGAGGTGTCGCAGAGTAAGCTTTGGTAATAGTTCATCCTGTGCTCATTATATGGGCAATGGTTGGAACAGATCAGTAAGTTCCACTCTATATGGTGACAGAAACCCTCCGTCATCTGGCACTTCTTGTAACAATTTAGATAGGTTACTAGCGGGAATTAGGTCGAGTTTAATACCTGTCCCAGGTCCTTTCGTGTAACCGTATTGGGCTTACCAGCGGTAACAAGGTTGAGTTTGGTGCCTGTTTTAGGTTAAGTACACGGTGCATACAAGAACGACTCTACCGATATTCGCCAAGGGCGAAATGAGTGTTGTAAGAGAACATGAAGAGTTTATTTGGCTGCATTCCTGTCTCGAAGAGAACGAAGCATATGCCGGTTTCATCGCATGTTTTCTTTTTTAAATTCTGTGCAACCATTTTGTAAGATATTAAAGAGGAGGTGCGAGCTAAATTGAGACAGACCAGAATTGAATATTATAAAGTATCCATTGAATGCCCAATGGCAGCAACTTAAGTGACGACAGAAACGGAGAGACCGCTGAGCCGAACAGTCCATGTTCATTCCAATTATATAACTACTTACTGCATACGATCCAGATGATTCGCAGGGAGTTTTGTATTTGGGTATATATTAAAATATGTAGACCACCGTTTCCTGATTGAGAGCTTTTCCTTTATTTTTCTTCTCAACATAGCATATCAGATGACATTATGGTGGAAAATGGAAAATTAGCAACCGTGTAATCAGGGAACATTTCTGATTTGTTTACAAAGAGAATAGAGGTTACAAATTAGGGCACATTTTGCTACTGAGTGGTTTTAACGTTGCCTATTCCCTTTGATAACTATTCATTAGTTAGCTGGGTTGAGTCGAATCGATTGTTGCTTTCAACGGATTCCACAATCAGTACGCACTGATGGGAGACCGGGGAATCGCATATATGATATCGCAAAATGAAAATGATTGGAGAGTTTATTTGGCTGCATTCCTGTCTCGAAGAGAACGAAGCATATGCCGGTTTCATCGTATGTTTTCTTTTTTAAATTCTGTACAACCAGTTTGTAAGATATTAAAGAGGAGGTGCGAGCTAAATTGAGACAGACCAGAATTGAATATTATAAAGTATCCATTGAATGCCCAATGGCAGCAACTTAAGTGACGACAGAAACGGAGAGACCGCTGAGCCGAACAGTCCATGTTCATTCCAATTATATAACTACTTACTGCATACGATCCAGATGATTCGCAGGGAGTTTTGTATTTGGGTATATATTAAAATATGTAGACCACCGTTTCCTGATTGAGAGCTTTTCCTTTATTTTTCTTCTCAACATAGCATATCAGATGACATTATGGTGGAAAATGGAAAATTAGCAACCGTGTAATCAGGGAACATTTCTGATTTGTTTACAAAGAGAATAGAGGTTACAAATTAGGGCACATTTTGCTACTGAGTGGTTTTAACGTTGCCTATTCCCTTTGATAACTATTCATTAGTTAGCTGGGTTGAGTCGAATCGATTGTTGCTTTCAACGGATTCCACAATCAGTACGCACTGATGGGAGACCGGGGAATCGCATATATGATATCGCAAAATGAAAATGATTCGATTCGGTAGCGTTGAAGTGCGATGCTGATTAAATTTTCTCTTTGCTTTCCACTTGAGACTCGACTTTGACCCTTTAAGCTTTTTATGTGCTTAATAAATTCGTTCCTAAAATACAATATAATGCCGCTTAGATACCACCAGCACCTCCTCGGCCCGATTTTGATGCATCTCGCGAGAAACTGCAAAAGTTGGGCGAAGGAGAATCGACAATGACGAAGGACGAATTCCAGAAGATGAAGCAGGAACTAGAACAGTACGCCGTCATAATCGTGATTCAGTTTTCCCTATGCGCATTCAATTGAGAGGAGAATTCCCTTCACTCTCTATCAGTGCACGGGCGCGTCCCCCTCCTTCAATTGGAAATGGTGGTCTAATTCAATACAATGGCGAGAAATTATCCGTATGAATGATTGCAAATGAAACGATGCGAATTACTCGAAACAAATGTTTGTCTGTATTACTCAATATATTGAGTAGTATGGAGGAACATTTTGCTTTTAGTAATGAACCAAGGTGCTAAACGGGACATCATTCCCATATAAGGTGCATCAAAGTAACATACGTTTGAGACGGATTTCATTGTGTTAACAAGGGATCATTTGAAATGGTTGGTGGAAGCAGTGTGCACCTTGAATGGACAACTGTTTTTTCTTGTCACCAAATAGCTGGAGTTTATATAGAATTACGCAGTCGAAAAGGAAATTAGTAGCAGTTGTTATTCGTTTATGCGCAGAGCTGTTCAGATTTATTACGCTTTTGGATCATGAGCTTTTGAATTTTCTTAAGCTTTTTTATGTCAAAGGTTTCGCAAACAAATTTAATCGGGGATTGAAAATAGGTTAGTATTAACTTTCGTTCAGGTCACTTCCGCTTTTTGCGGAAACGATATCCGGATGAAAGGCGGTAGCGGTCCAGTGCAAATGGGTCAAAGAAGATTGCAGGTGCATTTCTCAGCCTGACACTGAGTACTGAAACAGCAGAGTGTTGCTAACATGGATTACCGACTTTATGCTAAAGAATTTTCAGGGAATATTTGGCAACATTCAAGAAAACGGTCGCAATGCATGAGGTCTTTTTGTGCCGTCTTGCTGCGCATCCGGTTTTTCGAAATGATCAAAATTTTCGTATATTCCTCGAATACGAACAAGACGTATGTGTGGCTTTTCATCCTGTTCTTCGCTTTTATCTTTTATGTTAGTTCGCACATTACGAGCGACTAATTTTTCGTTGCCTAATGCTTCACACATCACAAGTGACTTTTCGAATTTACTTTGCAATAGAAGTGGGCTTGAAATTATTGATAGAATCTGTGCTAACAACCAGCACGTTCACTACTTGCCGAACAGTCGCAATTATAACCAATCGAACAATAATCGACAAGAGCGTAAAGTTTTCTGTTTATCTTCGGCAGTGAGAGCCAATAAGGTGTTGTGACGGCAGACGTGGGTTGGCTTTTTGCCAGTTGTTCTCTGAACAAAGAATAAACGGTGGCGTGTTGCTACTGATTCGTATCATATGAGTGAGTGCTCTTATTGATTCGCTCACTGAGATCGGTCGCGATTTTGAAATATTGCTCTGCGTCTAATTCGATACGTTTGCTGATCGTCCGTTGTGGGCGAACTCGATAAGCTCATTTGCAACTGCGTTCGCATTTTCAGTTGGAACTCGCATACATTTTTTTTTGCTCAGAAGTGCGCGGTCCTCCAGTTGCTGTCTGTTAAGCTTTATCTAAATCTTTATGCGAGCAGACATTTCACATATCCTAACACTAATAACTTCCCCCTTATCGATGTATAACTTGTAGCCACAGCTTCTTACCTCGTTTCTCGCGATTTCACAGTGCTGCAAATCTCACGGTAACTGTTCACCTGCAAACTTTTTTTTGCGCCTTCGATAACGCTCTGTGGAGGTCCTTTCCCTTTATTCCTTGCGACTTACTTTTATCAATTGTACATTGAGTGCAGTCGTCGAAGACGTCGACTTGGACCCGATCTTTTGACTGAGGTTCAGAATTTGTTATAATAAAACACTTGGGTCTGCCACAGCCCTCTTTCGGTTTTCTGATTTTGCTGTGGCCGTAGGTGCTGGTCAAGGCCGTTGGTGACCTCATTTTCAACTCAATTTTCTTTCTGTTCTCTACTTTGCATCTTTTCTTCTATGTCGTTTCTCCTTTTTCGCGCTTACTTTCGAAGCTGTTGCCGCCTCAACTCAGTTTGGAGGTTGGACTTGATATTCCCGCTTCCTCCGTCTCCCTCTCCCTCTCCCTCCTCTCCGACCATATTTACCACTGTGCCCATCTAGTTTGGAATGGGAGAAGTTGTTAAGTACATCTAGGCTTTCAAAGACTTCTACTCTTATATTAATCATATTTCTCAAGAAGGTTTGACTGTTAACAGCCTTTTTATGCTTTTTTTGTTAGTAATAAGCCCTTCTTCGTTTTCGTCTGCCACATGATTTGCTACTCAGCTATCTCCTGTTCACTTCCACCAACTCATTTTGTATCCGCACAGGTCGTACCATCTTGTATGACGCCATTGATGTTGGCAGGCTATGTCCCAACCAAAAATGGTTATCCCATCTACGGATTTTGGGCATTTGCGTTTTTTTCTCACATCCCACATTTTTATCGCGTACGGTTTCTAGACCGTACGCGATGAAGGGACGATTGTTTCATGTGCTTCCTGATCTGCTGAATGTGCACCACTGGTGAGAAATGCTGCAATATGGCTGCAACTCCTTGACTCAGTGAAAGGAAGGGATGTCCATGTTTGAATCGGACTCTTTTAACCTGAGAAGTTTTTTGCTGACAGAGCAAGAGAAACTTTTTTAAAAAGGACTCTTTTGCAAGTTGGGAATGCATACTGTGTTGCTGTTTAACTCTTCTCAAGATTGTTGCGTGAGGCAATATATAACTTTCGATGTTTAGAAGACATTTTAGGGGACGTGTGCAGGCTTTGTATGCACCCCGTTTATATAGCTCGGTGCTAGCAAATGGTGTTAAGTTTTATGTAAGTAGCACTCCAATGGCCTCGCAGAGAAATTTCTGTGCATTATTTTTAGAGACTTGACTGATTCAAATAAAAGCTACACAAAGTAAAGCTTGAAATGAATTTTAAAAAAGTTAGTAAATTGGTAAACGCACAAAATTCTGAGGTATTTAATGGAACATTCCCGATTTAGGAAGAGAGGTGGAGAGATGAAGAGGATGGGAAGTGGAGCGAGATAATATACGCATATAGTTGGCCGCATTCGGAAATATGAGATGGGAAGCGGAACTGGGTACAGTAGCGGCGATCTGGGCGCATCGTCAGTACCAGCGCATTATTCACCACCCAGTATGCTGGCAGTGCGCCAAACCGGCTATTACCTTACCAACCTCAGACCTCATCGTGTACTTCTGAAGGAGAACCGGTTGTACGCATGGGGTATAATCTCTCATAAACGGTCAGAGTGGCTGGCATTTGTTGATTGCTTTTCCCAATTTGTATGCAAATAAAGCGAGCGAAATGAATGATGGGCGAAGTCATTCGTACCATTTTGTTAAGCAAAGGATGGCGAGCTTTATAAGCGTGAAAACACAAACTGCATGTGCTGGTCTCTCTTCACTGTTTTCTTTGCGTCCTCCCTACCCTCGTCTTGTACCTTTATTGCTTCCGACAGCGCTCGAAAATAAGCTTTCTCGATTTCCGGTTCATACATCGACATTTGATCATATTTCTAAACATACAGACGTAAATTTAGTGATCTGTTGGCGATAATTAGTTTTACAATTATAAGGGCAGATTAGCACCTCACTTTTTCCTTCGTCTACTAGTCACACTTATTGCTAGCGAAAGTTCTTGAACTGTAGAAACGTTGATGTTTGTTTCTATCCTGCAAGTATTTGTTTGGGAGGGTATGGGGAGTTGCAACTAGCAGCTCGACTTCGGGCTGAGGTAATAGCCATTGCGGGAAAAATTTCATGAAGTGATGGGGCTTAAAGCTGGGCTCTGGCACATAGCCAGAAAGAGGGAGTGAACTACCTCTTCCAGTTAGCCAAAAAGTCGTTCATTTTTGAAGTCCTTAACCATAAAAGAAAGTCGTTCATTCAAATGAAAATCATGTTAGTTTAAAATTATTGCTGAGAAATGGAGGAAAGATTGATTGATTAGGTAATGGATAGAGGAGTACAAAATGATTGCAGATTGGCTTGCCCATGTTTAACACTTATATATTCCCTAGTTCACTGAGGCGGCTTGCAGTGAAACTTGTCAAAAACCGGATGTTTGCATGCATACTTTTTCTCCGGCCGCTTCTCGTTCTGCATTTCTATTTACGAATCGCGAACTACCTCCAGTGTTACATATCGCAAGTTGGTGCCGTGTAACACAAGAAGTCCACTTTCGCTTTTCGTATTTGTCTAGGAATTGTGCTTATTTGCACGTTATGCTGTAATATATTTAGAATAGTGAATTTTTGATGCATCGCTGGTTTGGTTGAGGTGTAATTTTTTTTTTTTGAAGGAAACACGCCTCTCAACTCTCTCATCACTTTTCACCCATGTCCGCCATCATCGTCACAGAAGTTGCTTCGTATTGTTCAAACATCTTTCGTATAGTGTGGCTGAGTTTTTTTCAGATGTTATATACAACCGAATAAACTGTATGCAGATATACGAAAAATATGCAATTATACAAGCAATTATACAAAAATTCTTTTGTATGCCGTGTTTTAGCTTCTTTTCTTCAGAAACTCAAACACAGTATATGAAAGAAACCAATCGTAGCAGTCGTGTTTAATGCTTACCCTGATAGCCCGCCAAAATTTCGCGCTTATCGCATATCCAATCAATCCGGGAGAACTGTCCATATGTTCTCAGTGGTTCAGATGTGTCTCGAGAAGCTCACAGTTTTTCTCTAAACGAATCCGTTCTTGAGTTCTTGCCTTCGGTGGT